>JAPSGF010000006.1:7771815-7861302 GCA_035772895.1 Perdix hodgsoniae | reverse complement strand
ATTGTGCATTAAGTTTCAGAGTTAAAAATCTCAAAATCAAGAGGTAAGCATGGTACAGTTTCTACCTTCATTTATTCTTTAATCCACACATAGGTGATGACATAAGACCATTCATTCTTTTCTCATGCCATACCAAAGAGAGGAAATGCACTTGGGAGTTCAAAGACCCAGTTAGTTTCTTGCTGGGTAAGTGCACTGCATGGCAGCTTCAAAAGAAATAGAAAATATTTGCTGTTATCACATGGAAGTGCTCAAGGCCCTCTCTTTTTCCTCAAGAGTGTGTTCTATCCTGGAGCATAGAAAGGTACTTTCTTGCTAATTCCTGCAGGATTTTGTCCAAAGAGTGGAAAAACTCTCACTAAACTCAATCGAGATTTCTTAGACCCTATGCATTTTCTTCGTGATTTCCCTCCCTAGCCAGTGAAAATCTTGATCTGTTGAAACGTGATGTTGTGAATATTCTAGCAAGGAACATCAACAAAACCTAAGCAGTCTCGTGCATGAGCCACGAGTCAAACTGTCGTTCAAGTATTTTCCCAAGTTGACTGCATACACTTACTGCTTCAGCTCCTACATTTCTTCAGGCTGACTGGTACTTGATTTTGTATTAGCACTCCATTCTCAATTTTTCCAAATTCTCTCCGCTTTTTAAAAGGTCTGAGACTGAAGTCTCTGAATCTGCAGAGAGAATGGCACAGATCCTAATAAATTTCAATGAGACAATTCCTAGAAATAAATCTCCAACTTTGAAGTGTTTTCTTAGGGGAAAAAAACAGCTTAATTGCAATTTATAAAGCCTGCATTCACATATTTTTAACAAGTCCTCTCATTTCAGTGTTTAGATGCCAAGATGCAGTAGATCTGTGCCCTGAAACTTATACATTCTGTAGGATTATCTGAGGGTAAACTAACATCTAGAATGGCAGAAAGAAACATTAAACCTGTTATTTACATGTAACATTTGCAGTTCAATAACATAAAATCTACAGAAGACAGTGAAAGTCACAGCTTCCATGTTTAGCCCAAGTCTGAGCCTTGGAGCAGAATTCCTGCTCAAGCAACACTACACTGCCAGTCCTTGTTTTCTTAGGAGGAAGATTTTCTAGCTAGCAGAAATCCCCAGCCATCATGTGTTTTTTGCTTTGAGCTCAGATTTTCACAGGCAGCATCTCACTTTGACTCTAACTTTAGCCGAGGGTTACCTTCCTTGTGTTCTAGTCAATCTTAGGTTTGCAACCATGAGGGCTGCAGGCAGCATCTCTCCTCCAGCACTCATTGTCCTTATCAACTGTAGACAATTAACATTTGCTTAAGGGACTTCAAGAAAGCACTCAGTTGTTCCCCTTCTTGGCAGACTGCAGTTCAGCTAAATATCAGTACTAAGAAAAGTTTCATAAAAGTAAATGCCAATTAAAACTTAAAAAAGAAGAAAAAAATAATCCAGCTTGTCTGATAACCTTAAAGGTGTGTTAAAGAATAATTTTCCATCTGATTACACGGTTCCTGCATATTAAAGCTCTGGCTGAACTTCAACCCACGATTTCTTCTGAGCTCGTGGGTCCAAGAATTTCTTCTGACTTGCCCTGACACTGCTGTGGCCAAGATCCAGGCATGTGATAGTTCCCTCTCACCCCTACTCCAGAAGCTTTCCTTAGGAAGGAAACCCAGACACACAAAGCTGGGAGTCCTGGGAGGAACTGGCAGATCCCAGATCTCTGCAGGCAGAAATTGTTCAGCTTCAGCGCAGCCTGAGGCACCCATCCAGCTCTCCAGAAAGAATGATTTAAATAGCTGAAATTATCACACTCTCAGCATGCCGAACCTCTTTTTCCTCTGGAACAGTGATTTCAACTCCTCTGGAATCCTTGGGTTCACCTCAGTGCCACCAAATACCTTCATTCAAGTATCTGGTTAGGAACAAAACTTGCTCAATTTTTTGCATTGACAATGGAAAAAGAGAGGCACCCCTCTGGCCTGCCTGGGGTCTAAGTACCCCCCAAAAATCTCTGTTTAAATGGAGGGTGGCACTTTTTGAGAAAATTGATAATCTTCCTCGATGGAATTCTGAATTTCTCTAGAGATGCATACAAAAATGCAGCTGCAGGCAACTACCTATGATTTCACATTCAGTCAATTTTCAGTGCATTTTTATACTAAGATGGTGCACATGATTTTTCAGATCTTCCTATCTGGAAAGTCTTCTACAGTTCTATGCAGGACAACATACAACCAGTGCAGTCTCACCCATACTTCAGAACTCTCAATCATTTTTAAAGACAGGGCTTCTACCAAGCATTTCAACTTTCCTGTTTTTCCCAGTAAGTTGCTGCTGTCAAAAGAAGGTCAGAGTAAGAAGGCATATATTCCCAGCTAACAGAAACTATCCTGGCCAGACAAAGACTTCTATGTGCAAATAACACTTGTTTTTCTTTCAGGAACTACAGCTTTTCAAATTCATTTTCAAAAGCCAAACTGAAGTTTGTTTGTTCGTATTCTGCCTCAAATTAGATACCTATGACTTTCAAGTCAGTGCTAAACAAGACAGGAATAATTTTAATGCTAGAGTTTATTCAATTAGAATTACTGAGCTAGAATTTTTAAGACACTAATCTCTTTTGCACAGTTAGCCTTAAAGATGTAAGAAAAAGAAGGAAGGAAAACATTTAGCCAAGTTAGCATTAGCTATTTTACAGAACTGAGATGAATGAACACAATTCTAAGTGCTCAAGGAACAGAGACAATGAAATGTCTCTGTTATTTATTCTTAATAAACATTTATTAAGGTAGAGAGCTACACAAACCATCATGTTTATTCTACTACTTACACTGTAAATCTTTATTTGATTCTACATTAGTTGCAGCTAGTGACTTAGCTCTGATAAAACAGGGCTCTTCCATCTGTTAAACAATTCCTCTATCTGGCCAACACACCAAAACACATTTTGAAGTTGGAATGTGAAAACTATAATAACAGCCAACAAAAAAAGCATGTAGGATGTTAATAAAATATGTGGCTAGGAAAAAACCTCAAATACACTTGATCATTTTTCCTTTAGAAGCTGACAATGCTGACAACACAGTAAACCAAATGTGGAGGAATGTCTTGCAAAATCTTAGATATGACATTCAAAGTTACATCTTCTAATCTAAAAAATATATATATTGGTGCAGTCCATCATGCTTATCACCAGTGTGCTGGCTGAGCCAATTCACTGTACAGATTCATTCTGCATCCCTCACAATGTGTAGAATAGGATCATACAACCTAAGACTCAGTAAAAGCTAGTGCCAGAGATGGGAGAAACTTCCATCTTCATACAAAGGCAGATTGTAAAAAAGTGCCACCACTTACACAGGTTACTACGTCTTTCTGAAATTGACACCTGGATTTTTCATTCAGAAGACCTCCATTTTCAAATGATTGTTTTTCTCTATTTTATTTTCCACCTTGCAGTCAAGTGCCTCAGATGCTTGCAGACATGGAAAGAAACATTAAAAGTTTTTCCTTCTGGATCCTGAACTACTTTCTCCTTTCACCTGGTTTACCTGCTTTCTTCTTTACACCTGCTATGATAAACCATATTAAATATACGATTTTCAAATATGCAGCATCCGACAAACTCAATAAAACTTCATTATTTACTTAGAAGAAAATTAATTCCAGCATTTTCAGTATTTTTCCTAGATGAATAGATCTGGTTTCAATTTTTCTCCTTCAGTATTTGTTCCTTGTGAGGTCAGTCATGGCAAATATGGTATATTCCCACTGGCTGATTTTCCACATCATCACCAGGAAAATATACAGACCATTTCATTCTCTTTTCATTTAGACAATAAACCTTCAGAGACACTTTAACAAGTAATATGCATCACATTAATTTACTATTCACTTATTTTAGCTGTTTGTTTCATTTGCACAGACTGGTTCTTCGGTATTTCACCATGGGACAATAAATGTTCTAATTCAGAGTAAATCAAAAACAACAGTATGCTCAGTCTTAATGAGAGGAATATTTTAAAACATGAAGCTGTTTGACTGTAGAAAAATTACTTACTTGAAGACAGTTCTATTAAAGAACATTTACTTTCCACTTCATGCACTGACGTGAAATTCAAAGTGATTCAAATTTCAGACGCAAACCCTTGCTTAAACTGCCTCAACAAAAGTGGCTCCAAAGAATTTCCATTCCCTACTCCTCCAGATGACAGGACCTCTGGGGAGCTCTAACAGCAATTCCAAAATCAGATAGATATGATAGCCATGAAGGAACAGAGACAAACATCCACGAAGATCCTGTGCAAGAATTCAGAGGTTTTCCATTAAACTTTTTAAGTTCAAGTAATCAGGATTTTGCTTTATTAGAAATTCTACGATCATTTACTTCCCTTGGATAACGTCTGAGTATTCTTGCTGTTGCATATTCCTATTAGAAATTCAAAATTATCTCAGAGTTTGAAGAAACTAGACAAAGACCATCAAACGAGCCTTTTTTGTATACCATGAAAATCAAAGTCACTTCCAGTTCTTCCACAATTTTCTAGATGTTACTACTCTGATACACAAGTTATTCAGTAGTGTACTTTATGCTCTACATAAAAATTAACTAGCATGGTAATGAATTTGATTTAAATAAGGTAAATTTCATACTGCAGTAAGTTGCAGCTATTCCCTTTTAACACATCCACAGGACTCCACATACTTTGCAGCCTTGCATTCGCTCAGCCTCCCCACACACCTTTACTGTGCCATTTTAGAGACAAAGGAACAAGGACATGTAAAAAGATTAAACAGTTCAGTTTCCTAAAGCTTCTGCCAGTGCTGGAAATATAGACCATGCCTGACTCTTTATTTCTTTGCTGTAATTATGAGTCATTTTATCCTCTAAAATTCTTCTACATAATCACTTTCAGAATTTTCCTCATTCTGGAATGTTATTTCTAACATTCCAGTTTGCCACTAGCTTTAGAATTTCTGTCTTGGGAGACAGGAAGGAAAAAAAGAAAACCTGTGCTATTAAAGAAATTCAGCCTGAAAGTGCAGTAGTCTCACCAGAACATGGCATTTCAGCAGTAAAGGCATTGGAAGCAAACTGGCTCAGTATGTAGGGGAAAAGAACAGTTCACGAATATAAATTCAAGCATTTTAGTGTAGCTTCTACTCACAGATTTGACATCACTGTATGCCTTTACTGTCTGGTTAGTCAGTGATAGCTAATGCTGAGGCAGCTAGTAGTACACATGTCAGATCTACAAAATTTTACTTGCCACTTATGCCTAAGAAGTACTCAGACACTATTAATTTATTCAGACTATTTCATCTTGTCATAAAGATCTTCTGCGGTAATACTTTTTTTTTTTTTTAACCATTATTTTGCCAGTCATGTTACAAAAAGTACTGCAACATATGCATAAGACCAGCAACAAAAAGCAGTTGTTTGCAGACATTAAATCAAAACTAATTGACACTACATGGACCAAGACAGCGTAGTACATTCCTTCTTTTTGAGGTCACATTTAATAAATTGAAATTTTATTCTGTAAGAGAAAAGAGGTGTTCAGTCTTCAAATCTTATTTAATAATAAGAGCAAAACAGCTTATTTCATAATAATACAAAGGCTTAATTGCAGCCTTGCTCAAGCCTAACATGCACAAGGTAAAATACATGCTACATGAGTCATTGCAAAAACAGCTGCTTTTGTCCCTGTGCATATCTTAGCCTCTAAACCCTAAGAATAATCTGATACTCGTGAACTGAAACCTGTAACAGCCATGATTATGATACTGTTATCCCATCTTCTGTTCTCCTTGGAGAGTTTATATCCGTGTACCTGCAACTGCACCAGTCATTTGGTTGGACTGGAGCTCTACAACACACGAAGCTAAGATTCATTACCCACAGCACAGCCCTGTATCTGTGAAAAAAACACTTTTTTTCTATAGGGAAATCAAATATTTTTAATAGATTATATTTAAGTATTGGTGGACAGGGTATTGTTCATGTCTGATTTTTCTTTCAAATAAAGCACTGTCTGAAAATGTTACCCACTGACTATAACACCAGGTAGTAATGTATCATATAGGCATTTCATAACAGAGGCTTGCTTTGATAGGGAAGAGAGATCTCACATGGTAAAACAGGAGATGGGTTGTGAAGGCAAAGAAGCAGCAATTCTTTTTAGCTGAAAAGCTCAGTGTACCATTTAACATTATTTAAGAACTTCATTCATGCTTACATCATCATATCTCATAACTGCTAGAAGAAAAACACTCTGAAGAAATGAAACTGATTGAACAGTTATACACAATATAATCCACAGGCAGAAGCGGGGAGGTGAAGCTGTGTGCTGTGGTTGAACTTTTCCATCTCTCACCTTTCTTCTGCACTCATACACTGCAGCAAGCCTTAACATCCCCCTGGGCTTCACACATCCCTTTGAAGCACTACAGACCTTTCTGCACGGTGCTATTAATAGTTATCTTAGCACATCTCCAACACAGAGAATTAAAAATAAGCTACCTACCGCTACGCACAGGCTTTGTTAGAACAACTTGTGGAGCTCCAATGAATTCATCATATAGATGCTTTAACAGATCAGTTCTTTATAAAGAGAATGGTGAGGTGATGGCACAGGCTGCCCAGAGAGGTTGTGGATGCCCCCATCCCTGGAGGTGTTCAGGGTCAGGTTGGATGGGGCTCTGGGCAGCCTGGTCTAGTATGAGATATGGAGGTTGGTGGCCCTGCATGCGGCGGGGGAGGGCTGGAGCTTCATGATCCTTGGGGTCCCTTCCAACCCAAGCCATTCTGATTAGGATGATGATAAGAGTTCACTCTTTTGCCTGTCTGAGTGATAACAACAGTTAATACCAGTGCTGCCAATCAGGTATGGCATCACACATCTCTTCCAGCACAGCACACAGCCTGTGGAAGTTCTCCTTGAAAAGTATCTGCGATGGCAAGAGGATATGTATGTCTGCAGCTATTGTATACTTGTGTGTGTGCACATGAAATATATTTCATACATAAAAGTTGCTTTACGTTTAAACATAAAAATTTTAAAAATACAGATCCTCTCTGCTCGGGAAGAGGATATAACTGTCAAACTTTCCCTCCTGTGCACTGTAAAGTAGTTCTATTCTACTGTGCGGTTAATTTTGCAAAAATAAAAGCAGCTGAAAAAAGGGATTTGTAATGAAAAATAACAGCTATATATCTGCAGGTTACAACTATGGATTGCTTTGATTCTTACTGTGTTCAGAAAAACTGAACGGATTCTGTCTTCAGAAAAACTACTGTTTTTGCTGATAAATGAAAAGAAAGCATAAAAAAGACCACAGTGAGAAAATCTGAGCCGCTTTTGACCAGAACAAGGGGAAGAGTACAGAACATCTATGGGTGACTCTTCAGACCTTCATTGTATGTTCTTTTTTTTTTTTCAGGCTGGAAAACATATAGCTCTTTCTAAGAGAGGGGGCAAAAGCATTGACATGTAATTTGCTTAACTGGAACTGACTTGCAAATGACAGAAAGAAGACAGCAACTCTTCATGCATTCCCATACTGGCAAAATCACTAAAAATGCCTGATCTCATGACTTTTCCAGCTCAAAAGTATCATGACTGAGCAGGGGAAAGGAGAGAAATATTCATTTGCATATATGTATCTGTATAAATATAGAGATGTGATATGCACATACATCTATATATACATAATATATAAAGTTTCAAGTTAAATTTACAATATATTATCTATATTCCAAAATCTGGAAAGTCTCCAGATGGCAGTCATAGGCGCAATGCAAGAACTAAGAACATCATCTGTTCAACTGGAATTTTTTTTTGTTTGTTTCCCCACTTTCTACTTCTAGTCTGGCAAAAAGAAATTCTTAATCATTACAGAGCATCATATGCATTAACATCAAAAATCAAATTCCTGTTTTCTGAGTTTAGAGGGGAAAAGAATTCTCTTGTGTGGGAACATCCACCAGAATAGTACATGTGGAGTGTACACACAAGAGAAGTTTAAAGCCAGTTTCTAAGTTCTTCTGTGTAAAAGTTCAGAGCTGTCTGCATATAGGAAGCATAAATAGCTCCATTTCTCTCTCAGAATTAAGTACAGACTGTCTCCACAACTGCCAATTAAATAAAATATGATACATTATCACAATATTATTTCCAATACGCTATGAACAGCTGAAGAGGAGGGATTTGAATAAAACGTCTCCCTCAGCATTAATCATGGAGTCATTTCCTCAAAGCTGTAATAACATACATTTTTGCAAAGCAGTTTTTCTTTTTTCCCCCTGCTTATTTTATCTCAGGAGCAAGTGCAAGATTAAGCAGTTCTTAAAACTGTACCAAAAGTGACAGATTACAGAAAGGTTTAACAAATCCTATGAATCAGTTCACAGGTGAAAATTAAGAGGGAAAGGAAAAATTACAGAACACCAAAAATCATCACAGAAGAAGCTGCTCTGCTGTGAGTATTGTAAAAAATAAAAAAATAAAAAAATAATTAAAAAAAAGGCCACTCTTGATCTATTTAATACTGGAAAAGTACTTGAAATATTTATTTCTAACTATGAATGTGACAAAATCACTTGGAGTGAAGGTACACAAGTACATATATATTTGGCACACAAGTACATCTAACTAGATAAGCACATTCACAAATTGTTCACACATCTATTTCAGCTGTTACTTCCACATTTTTATCCTAAATCCTTTGCAAACAGCAAGTGAATTGAATGGGCTAGAAATGTTCTGGATACTTTACAGATCCTTTACAGTCTGAATCAATATGTTCATAGTTTGGCTGAAGGTTTTCCATAAAGCAGACAGTGCCAGTGTGCCAGCCAAGAAAAAAACACCAGGAGTTGTTCACTTGTGTTGCTGATTTTTTTTCTTTTCTCCTGCCAAGATAAGAGAACTATGTCCACTGAAACAGAATGAATCAGCAAAGACAACACAGAGTATGAGCCTGAGCGTGAACCTAAGCCCCAAGGTAGCACAAACTGCAAAGTACAGTGTGGGCACAGTATCCACAGACCTCTTTAAGGGGGCATCATGCCCAGTGTGATGTTGTAGACCAGAGTCTACACCAGCACCAAGGCTACCTGTCCTTTTGTCTGTTGATGCCTGAAGCTGATTTTCTGAGTTTGGAAAGGAGTAGAAGAGGTTAGCAGAAAGGACTGTTAGAACACACAGCTGCCCTCCAGACTTTACCTCCCCGCAAAGACAAAGGATGGAATAAATAGGTCAGCCAGGTAGTTATGAAGAACCCAGAAAAAGGTTTGGCAGCAAAATGTAAATGCAAATATACAGGAGTACATGCAAATATACAGGAGTACATGCAAATATACAGGAGTACAGTGATAAGGCTTCATATCTCTTTGGTAGTTGAATCATAGAATCCTTACATTTGGAAGGGACCTCTGAGGGCCATCTAGTCCAACTCCCCTGCAAAGAACAGACACCAAAGCTAGATCAGGTTGCTCAGGGCTTTATCCAGCCTTGCACTGGAAGCAGGGACGGGGCAACCACATCAGTAGGTCACCTGTTCCAGCGCCTCACCACTCTCACTGTAAAACATTTTTTCCTTATATCTAACCTACATTTACCCTCTCTGAGCTTGCTTTAAATAGCAGAGAGAAGGACAAATAGGAGTCTACATTTGGGGCAGAACCCATTAATGTTTGCTGGTGTGGAACACAGAATCTGACCACAGTGAACAAACTAGGAGTGCTGCGTGCTTACACTGGAAATGACCTGACTATGAACACCACAAGTAAGAATGATCTCAGTTCCACTCCAGAGGGCCAACTCTACCAGATCTACACTCCTGCCCTCTTATTTCCGAAATCATTGAAGCAAAATCTGTAGTCTCAGATAACTGAGACCAAGGGGAAGCTACAATAAAAAACAGTGTTCATTCTGTTTAATTGAGTAAAGCTAAAAACACATTAAAAATTAAAATGATTGTTTCCTGGACACGTCATTTGGGATATCTGCCCACAAACTGTTCAGAGGTTTTTCTACAGCTTACTAAAACTGCAGACAGTTAAATTTTCTAAAGTACGGGCTGGCACAGTAGCTAATAAACATCACAAAACCACATGAAATCTCTTACTGGCTAATTTATTTCTCCAGGGGAAAAATTACACTCAACAAATATTTTCATATAGATGCTTATTTTCTTTTTTTATTTAAGCTTTGACTAAACACACTAATTACATTTTGAATGGCCTGTGATAAGAACAGGCAGTAGCGCACTGTGTTGCTGTCACCGTGGAGAAGCAAAACTTCAAGTACACAGGGTCTGGTTCCCAACTGTTTCCTGCCTCGGCCGAACACCATGACACAGCCTTGCTTGTGCAGGCAGCTTGTAGTATTGCCTTCATTTAGAAATAAATATACACAAATGCAGATATATATATATTCTCTCTCAGCGTCACAGAACTGCTCTCATGTGTTAGAGTTTAAAAAAAAATAGATGTTCAAGGTTCTGGTTTGGGGTTTTTATGTACATTAATATCAATCATATATAATATATATAATCATATATAATCAATCTCATTGAGCATTAAGGCAACATAATGTCTGTGAACAAAACAAATCCTTTTGTTGTAGGAGCTGTCTCAGTTGGAGTAGACCCTGCCATATGATTGTACACTGGCTAATGTGGAACGTTACCCTGTTGGGCTAAAATTAGTCCTGCACAATCACTAACACAAAAACATGGAGAAAAACTTGTAAAAGAAGCACCTGGACAGCAAAGAGGTTGTAGGGCAAATTGATGCTGACATAAGGGTTTTTTTTAAGCTTAAACTGGAACTTTCTCAACCGTCATCTCCTACTGGACATTCTTCCAAACTGTGCTATATTGTAAAGCTAAAATGCTTTACTATCTTGTGTCAGCTAATTATTATTCTTTCCATTTTTTTCTACCCACAGCAGTCTTTCATTACTTCTTTCCAAGTTGGTGAGTTGCAGAGTTTTAGATCTGTTTTCTCGAGAAAGCAATAGCTAGGTAGGCTGACTTTTCTCCCAGACTTAACACTGCAGATCTCAGCACACGTGATATAAAAGCTATCCTGGGCCAGTGGCAACATTCACAACAATTTCCATCACTAGCTTAGTTCTGTGCTGCTGAATACTGATGTAGGAGCACAGCTGCCAGAAAGCAGGCCTGCACCTCACCCAGCCAATGCACAGGGACTAGGCCAAAGCCAGCCTGGATAACAATGCAGCAGAAAGGCACTGAGCCCAGGAGCCAACCCTTCTCCAGCCCTGTCCCTGCAGCTTGGTCCAGCAGCCCATGCTCAGTAGAGCCCCTACTTCTCAATGGAACATGCCCTGCTCTGGCAGATATTATGGTTTGAATACTGTGAGAAATGCAAGCGAGCAGCTGTCAGCAGCACCTGTCATGGATGTATCATGAAGTATTGGCAGACACACACACTTCTGATGAAGGGGAAAAAGTGTCTCCAAACCACTGAAATCAACACCTAAGATCATTCTCCCTGGTATAAAAATAGTGTGATGACGCAGTCATCACACAAAGTACAGATGCGAATAGATATCTGTAATTATTCTGGAAGCTCCTGGAGTATCTCAGCATTACCACTAAATCCCAAACTGCTTATTTGTCCTCTCTTTACCAGTCCCACAAGAAAAAAAAAATAGATGTAAGCATCCTTACTTCATTTCAAGCAAAGCTTTTCATCTTAGCTTTAAAATACCTTCTTAAAGCATTGTGGAAGACCAAAATGACAAATACATAAATAATTATTCTCTTCAACTAGCTGCTTTTGGTCATCATAACCTCTATCTCCATGACAACCCACAGGTGATTGTAACAACATCTTTGATGTG
This sequence comes from Perdix hodgsoniae, assembly GCA_035772895.1. Lineage (NCBI taxonomy): Eukaryota > Metazoa > Chordata > Aves > Galliformes > Phasianidae > Perdix > Perdix hodgsoniae. Next base: position 7,849,431 of record JAPSGF010000006.1, on the reverse strand, counting down.
TGCAATAAAGAGTAATCTGTCTTTGCCCCAAACACAGGAGGAAACTGTATGTCATTCAGGTTTCCATTTAGTGGTCACATTTCTGCACTGGTTACAGCTGTGCAATCCCACTCGGGTCAATTCACGGGCACCAAGGTAAATTAAGCTCGTCTTTTTAGTTTCTGACTCTCCCATGACAACAAAAAAGCAAATCTGTACAATTAATAACCATTAATTTTCTAATAGGTAGAACTCCTATTTAATTTTAGAATCATAGAATCACTGATGTTGAAAAAGACCTTTCAGATCATGTATTCCAACCGCTCATTTACCAGCAATATTGCCCACAAAACCATGTCCCTAAGTATTATATCTATCCTTTCCTTAAACACCTCCAGGGATGGTGACTTCAACACTTCCCTGAGCAACTTCTTTCAGTGCCTGACCACTCATTCTGAGAAGTAATTTTTCCTATTATCTCAACCTGAAGAACTTCCCCTTGTGTAAGCTGAGGCCATTCCTTCTTGTCCTATCACTGTTACCTGGGAGAAAAGGCCGATCCTCACTTTGCCAAAACTTCATTTGAGGTAGTTGTAGACAGCAATAAGGTCTCCTTCAGCTGCTCCTCGTAACACTTGTGCTCGAGATCCTTCATAGCCCATCAATCCAGACTTTCCAAATCCCTCTACAGTGCCTTCCAACTCCCAGACAGATCAACACTTCCCCCCAACTTGGTGTCATCTACAAACTTACTGAGGATGCACTCAATGCCCTTATCCAGGTCATCAATAAAGATATTGAAGAGGACAGGCCCCAGCACCGACCCCTGGGAAACATCACTTGTAACCAGCTGCCAGCTGCATTTAACTCCATTCACTACCACTCTCTGTGCCTGGCCCTGCAGCCAGTTCTTCATCCAGCAAAGATTGTACATGTCCAAGCCACAAGTTGCCAGATTCTGCAGAAGAGAATACTGTGGGAGACAGTGTCTAAGGCTTTGCTGAAGTCTAGGTAGACTGCATCAACAGCCTTTCCTTCATCTGCCAGGCAGGTCCACTAGATCATAGGAGGAAGTTGGTGAAGCAGTACCCGCCTTTCATGAACCCATGCTGGCTGGACCTGATCCCTCAGCTGTCCCACAGACACCATGTCTTCACACTCAAGATGATCTGTTAGATATTGGTTCTTTTTAATGTCAGCTATATAGCCATGAAGTCTTCATACTTACGAGAAGACTCAAAGTAATATAAAATATTATTTTTCCCACCTTTATTTTTTCCTACCTTTATTTTTTCCTTTTCCTACACTACTGGATACTCTGTAATATAGATTATTGTGCTTTTGGGCTAATATTAAGAAACTTTGTTGCTGCAGTGTCTTTGAAAAGCAAAACAGGAGGAAGTTACTCCATCAATCTTTGTCCAGTTGTAAAATAAAGAAGCAGGCCATCTCCTGCCTGTGAATAATGTCAATAAAGTTGGATGAATACCTGTCATCTGCTGCTACTTGTATTTTCCAGTTCACTCCCTTTAAATCAACAAAAGAAAGCCAATGGAGCTTTATACTCTGTCCCTCAGAACATAAAAAAATGGAATTTCAACATCCATTTCAAGCCAAATCAGTTTCTGATTAAATTCAGTCTGCAAAATTGAAAACGGTGCCAATACACATATTTCACATATTCCCTTCATTTTCAGCTTTCATCATTCATTAATATGCAATATGAAAATCTTTACTTTCTAATTATCCTCATATTTCCCAAAAAATAGTTGCTTCTGTTATCAAATTCCATGAAAAAAATGTATTCTTTTCACTAAAAAAAAAATGTTTTGACAAAAATATACAGTCTTCTTTTTTGTTCAAATATTGATTTGAATCCAGATTTTCCAGCTGAAAATCACAATGAAGCACAGGTGTACTTGAATGCAGTCAGTGAACTGAAGTAATTGGAGTCCTTTTACACAGCTACACACTGTGTAGTACCCAGCCCACCCACATAGCTATTAGCTCATTTGCCCATTAAAAAGCAGAAACTTAATAAACTTTAATTTTGCATAATTCATAAGCAAACAATTTCCATCTGTTTTACCTTTGGAGTCAGTGCTGATTATGGGCATGAACACACTGAAGGAGTGAATGCTCAGTGGTACTCTGCTGGTATAAATATATGCTAAGAAAAGTGCCTGAAGGCTTCAAAGACTTGCAATACTTTCAAGCTAATATGCAAAAGGAAAAGTGATCAGGACTTGAAAACCTGAAGAAGGATTCAGTGTATTCCAGCACCCCATTTAATTGTCACGTTTACCCATCTACCCTTCCAAGAAAGGTGTGCATAAAAAAAAGCCAAATGAGTGCAAACAGGAATATACAGTATTCTCACTCTAAGTTTTATCTTCCTTTTTTATTGATAGATCTGACAAGCAAAAGTCCCTTCCTTAAAGGGAGGCAAACCCAGACCCATTTATTCAGTCTTCTCTTCAGACCACCTGTACTGGATGAAGGTTCTGTGCTTATCCTGCTCCCCTTGAGTTTCAACAACACTTTATCCTTTCATGAGGCTGTCTTGGAGGCTTCTCTCCTCCAACTGCTATATATGCGGACATACAGATTTCATTAAACAATTGACAGGGTAGCTTGATTTTTTCTCCAAGTACACAATAATATTTCAAATCCTCAGTTTCAAAAGAGGAGCTCTGCATACTGTACATGTCTTGAATACATTTTGGCTTATCCTTTCTTCTGATTAACAGGGTAAACACACTTAGGACACTATTATGCATTTTAGGATTTACAGAAATAAAACACAGGCTTCTGGCAAATCTGCTGCAGCTGTAAACTGTCTCCTTTCTATGCACTTCTAGCCCCCTTCCACCAGCCACAAGCTGCTCAGGTACTCTTGGCTGTCCTAGGGCATCTATGATCTGCTTCAAGGGACAATTTTGGAAGTTGATTACTAGTTAGTGATATTTCCCTTTTTCTTTTTTTTTTTAAAGGCAATAATTCAGCTGTTGGCCCTTCTACAGAAGATCTCCTGACCATCTCTGAACTACAGCTGCGGAATGATTGCCTAGTTTTAGAATCTGTAATAAATAAATGTTGGCAGATGCTGAAGGCTTTTCTGTCTGCTGCCTCCAACTGCAATACATTCAGATTGCCCCTTTAATTCTGTTCTAGACACCATGCATGTAATATGACATCTACGGAACTTGTACTGGCATGTTCAGTTAATTCTCCTGACATCTTCCCACAGAAAAGAGAACTTTCTGATTAACATATAAAAATAATAGTCAGACATAAGCTAAGCAGATTTATAATAGGAAGGAAAGAAAAGATCCTTTAAGAAAGGGGAAAAAAAAAAAAAAAAAGAACAAGGGCAGAGGACAAAAGCAACTCTCAAGAGTCCTGGGAAAAAAAAAATCTGTAAAACAATATTTTAAAACTGTATTAGAATAATTTGAACAGATGCCTGCCAACATGCAGTAAAATAAATTCCTGTGTGGTGACAAAATAATTGCCTAGACAGAGATGATCACACGTTTCCTGTAACATACCTGTAGCCTTGAAGGAAAACCTGTACGTCAGCACATCTCACCCACCTAAGGCTTGCCTCCTCCAGATCAAAACTATAATCTATCACAACAGCTCTCTCTGCACCACAGGTAGGAAGAACCCTTTTCTTCCTTTTGCCTAGCTGGTCTGTATAATTAATTTAAATTCAGTCACTGTCTTCAAAGTCTATCTCTGTTTTTCCTGTTTCTCATCCGAACAAGGGCTTACACAGCTAAAGCCTTGTTTATTTTCTTCTATCTATGCCTTTTGATCCAAGAGAAGTTGTTATTTCTACCTATAAGTTGTATTTCTCTTCATCCTTTAAGCACAACAACCTGACTGCCGGAACGAGGATGAACATCGCATAGAGAATGGCCAACCACCACAACAACAAACATTTGCCAACAATCCATATTTGTGCTTCCGTTCTCAATTTAGGACATTACAGAAGATTACAGTTCACAGCAGCAAAAAAGGGCTCAAACTGCATCTTGCTTCTGACATTCAGCATTCCCACTTCAGAATTCTTGTTTTTGGACTTCCCCCCCTCAATCAACTGCCCCTAGGCTAAAGATACCCTCACTGTCTGCTGCTTAGCTCAGTTCTGCACTAAGGGCAACTTCCAGCCGATGAGGTCTGCCCTCAGCAGCAGCAAGGACTGCTAAGTCAATGGGAGTAACTTCAGGTTTGTGAGAGACAAAAGGCTGATTCATCCACATGAAAACAAACCCCCACAAGAAGGAATAAACCAAATAAAAAATGCAGGTCTAGCACGTTTGCTACATGGTTACTTTTCATCTCACAGAATAAAAAATTCATGAACTTCCCAACACTAGCTGTCTACCGCTCAGGAGAAACTGTTAAATATGTAGTAGGATGATATGCTGTGTGAGCTTTATACATTTAGACATTCAATTTTTTATATGATGCTTTTAGGTTTTCCGTGTATTTCACAGTTTTATGCACCAAAGTTCCTTGCCAGTGCCTCTCACAAAAGGCACTATATCACATGGAAAACGGGGCAAAGAAGACTGGAGAATTTTCTCTTTTCAGCCAGGAACACTGCTAAAAAGGCAGAATTTATGTCAGACAGGAGAGCAAAATGCAACTGAAGAAAGCATCTCTTTAAAAAAGAATAAATATTTTAATGTAATAAAAAAAAAGAAATTTAGGCTGAGAGGTTTAGAAACCCTTTAGACTACAAAAATTATAGAATTATCTTCCTCTTGTCTCTGATGAGCATTTCAATGGTATAAGCAACACAGGAGTAAAGTAATTCTCACTTTACCATCTGTGTCTACCCATATATAAAAGCTCTCGGCGCCTATTTTCATTAAACTGCTCATCCTAGCACTGTCCAGATCCATCTCTGACCCATCTCCTCCTCAAGACCTCCTCCCAAGACCTTCATATCTGCAGCCTGCATGAATTCAGGTCAGGTCACAGCGCGCTTCTTCCTCAGCCCCGGAGCTATGCGATGCTGCTTCCCATACTTCAGACAACTTCAAAGATGCCCATTCTCAGCAGTCTTATAGGTAGAAATTAGGCAGTACGCTAGGTGATTAGATAATACTCCAAACTGTTAGATAATATTCCAAGCAAAAGCAGCGGTTTTATTTCTCAGCCCACACCAATGCTCCATTCGGAATATTTTTAAGTAGTTTTTAATGATTAACACTCCACAGCTCACAGATAATTGATAATGCCATTCAGGTAAAAAATTCCTTCGCTGACGTGCATAGAAGAGCAATCATTAGTCAATGCTTTGTAATAGCTGCAGGTTGTGCAATGACAACAGCAGTCCCAAATTCCTTATTAAACATAGAAATCTGTTTAATATGTTTGAACAAAAGATCTTCCGAATGAGAAGGTGAAATCTTTGTGCACTATCTTGGCACAAAGTAAATTTGCAGGTGTTTAAAAAGGACTGAACATTGAATCAGTTTGGTTTGTAGAGATTTACCTTTTATGAGATTCTTCTACTTCTGTAATAGAAAATATTTTTCAGGGGGATAAATTTCATGACTGACGAATACATCCACTGAAACTGCTGCTGAAGCAGATGCCTGTTGCTTTTCTGGTTTGTAAATGCTTTGTTTTTCAAAATTATTACTTCCCGGTGAATATATGGCTATAAAAGGGTAGCACTGCAAAAGGAAAAATAGAAATCTTCCATCCTGATTTTTAAAAAATCATTTTTTGTATCATAATTATAGTTATTTCCTAGATGAGAAAGTTGGGATTTTGTTGTTGTTGTTCTGAACAAGAGAGTAAGATATTTGGATTTCCTCTTCAGTGTTTTTCAAAAGCAACCTTGCATAAAACAATATTCTATATTACAGACTCTACTCATAAGGAAGTGCTTTAAAAAATGTTAATTAGGTGTTAAAAACAAAACACTCATAAGCTGGAAATGCCAGACTCACTGTCCTCAGAGCACAGTGACAGTGTCATCAACACTAATCCCTCATAACTACAGGCAATTGGGTGATATATATATATATATTTAAATTTTATTTTATTATTATTTTTTTTTTAATAGTATCCCCACCAAGGACTTTAAAATACCCACTGAAAAATCTCCCCTTCTTTCGTACAAAAGACCTAAAGCTCTGAGGAAGTACCCCAGACCCCTTTCTGCAGTGCAATTACAGTGATTACCAGTCAACGAACCAAGCCCTGACATTCAAACCTGGGTGAGAAACCCTGCCTCTGACAGAGAGACCTGGAGGCAGCCCGGAGCATGTAAGCATGGCAAACCACAGAGGGACTGATGACACTGGGGTACTGCTTACAGCATCAGCAGATGCCAGCAGTGTCTCCTGTCTATGTACTTGCAGCCACTTCTGTATGCTACAAATGTAAATGAAAAATGCCTAAGACAATATACATAGTGGAAGGTCAGGGATCATCAGTAAGCAAACACCAGAAGACTTGAGGGCTGGGATGAATATAACAATGGTACAAATGGACGCTGTCAGCACCAATAACATCTTGGGGATACCGAGAAGCAAGTTGGACACCCAAGGACTCATACTAGTCATCAGTTTCTTACAGCCTTGTCATCCAGTTCCATCCATAAACTTAGGAAGTTCTGCATTAAAGGAGTTTTACATCTATGTTGTTAGATGGCAAGAGTTTTACTAGCTCCAGGAAAGTCCAATCATTCTACACCAGTGTCTGATTTGCCATTAGAGCCCACAGAAGCTGAAGTGCATAAAAGCATTGGTCAAATGGAAAAAGACTGTAAGATACATTTTTCCCTCGAACCTGCACTCTTTGAGCACCGCTCTCTGGAGCACCTGTCCCCATAGCTGTCCTCTTCATGGAAGATCCCAACTGCTCCCAGGTGCACAGATGCTCAAAGTGTTCAGCTTTGTTTACATTTCTTTGTAAAGAGAAGATTTTCATTCTCCCCTCATACACATACCCACATGCACAAACAGTCCTGACCAGCTCCTAGGGAGTGTATCTTGAAGCCTCAGGGCACCATTCAATTTCTTTCTGGTACTTCTGCCCTTAGGAGCCTTTTCCTTTAATCTGATGTACTGACAGAGAAGCATAATCAAATGGCAGGCACATTTTCAGGCTCAGCAATCAGGCAGTGCTCCATGATGTCTAATCACATATTCAGCGGCTGCTGAAGAGAGGGGATTTTTACTTCCCAAAAGATCTGTAATTATCCTCCACAGGCAAAATCTGCAGACTTTTTGCAGGCCAGCAACTGCAGAAGTGGATTTCTCATTGCTTTAATTCTCAGACAGTCTGACTGTATGTGTTCTTCTCAATTAGTAATCATCTAAAGGCACGCATGTCTCATTAGGACAGCAAAAAATTATTTGTCCAAAGCCTGATGCTCCTACACAAACCTGCAGGCCTAGGCTCCTGAAAACTGATCTTCTATTTAGTCTTCCTTCTTTCTCTTTACATAATACACAAGCCAAAAAATTATATTAAAAAAAAATCAATTTTTATTTCAGTAATAATTCCATTATTATGTATATATATATAAATATTGTATTTATAAACAAATTACTAAATGGCTATAGAAGAGCCATTTTATGAGTAAATGAGTAAATCTCCTTTTAACAGAGAACATGAATTGGCCAAACTGGCAAACCTTGTATTTAAATGTCTTAATGATAGAGCTGTTTATTTTCCACAAAACTGGATTCAAGTTTGACATTTAGTAAGGATTAAACTAAGGTTGCTGCTCTTAACCTTAGCATCCAGAGGAGAAAAGCACTCCTAACAACCTTTTATCCTTCCCCCATAAAGCAGAGCCCATGAAGGAAGGCTGGAGCAAGGCGACACAGCAGCCCATGGGAAGCACATAAGTTTGCTACCAGAGCCAAAGGCAATTTCCTTCACTCTCAAGAGCTTTCCACTAAAACGAATTAATTAAAATCAAATCTTGTTGCTAACACACCTTGTCTATCATGGTTTAGAGCAGAAAAAATTTATTTAGTGTAGTTAAATTCTGAAAAACATGGCTTAGAACAGGCATGCTCACACATCCTAAATTGAGGCCACAAGTAGTATTGTGATGGTTAAACAGAATGCTCACAAGAATCATTTCAGTAGTTTAGGGACAATTTTCAAGAGTGGTAGCTATGCATAATACTGTCATACACAAAGGGTGGCCAGGCAGTACTATCTCTGAAGGCAACTGACCACACCAGATGAGAGATACCAGGAACCATTATCTATGGCAACAGCTACATGCAGCATGAGTCCTATGCCCCCCAGAACCTGGCTTAAACCTTCTTCAGATTGGAGAAATGTCTCCACACTAAAGAAGAACAGAGGCAACTCTCATTAATTCAAGCTGGGTTTCTATCGCTAGTGCACAGTCCTCATAGTTCAAGGAGATTTACTGAAATGCTTGCTACTTCAAAACAAAAGATTTCACATGCATTTCCCAGAGTATACAATTACAAACCCAGAAAGGCTGCAGAACTTTTAGCTGAGAAAAGCTATCTTGCCCTTTGGCATGGCAAGTTAGGCTAATATTAATAGGATTCCTTCTCGTGTTGTGAAGCAAACATCTGGATGTTTTCTGTGCTGTATTTCTGCCTTTCTGAAAAAAAAGATACCCGCTCTCCCACACAAAAGCTACCCTGCTTTTGGTGGCTTAAAATTAAAACCAGCTGCTTGTATTGTAAAATTTAAACTTACAGTACGTTTTCATGTGAATGAGAGTGCAATTGTTTAGACTCTCATTATAAAGGAGCCATTCTGCACTATCAATTTTTCTGCCAGCAAAAGAGACAGTGTGGAAGTACATTGTTTTAAAAATTAGTATTTGTTCTACTCACTGAGCTAAAGACTTCTTCTAATAGCTGAAGGGAATCTGTGTCATAAGAACTTTGTTTTCTCAGAAACAACAACAAAAAAGCTTAAGCAGATTTACTCCTCTTCCAGTAAAATTAAAGCTTCTTTTAATCAAGTTTACTTGATTACCAAAATCACATCAAAATGCAACAATAATAACTGGCATCAAATGGAATACTACAAATACTGTTTTTTCATGTGGTCTTTGAATAATCTAGAAGATCTGTGTGTCAGTGCTTTGAGACTTTCCAGTTTGCTGCTGGTACACCGTGATGATTTGATCCTGCTCAGCTGTGCATCAGTGAAGATAAAAGAAGGTGCTAGCACGGCTCTTCCCAAAGAAGGCTGCGCAAAACCCATCTCAGGTGATCTCAGAGATAGGGCAGTTCACTGTGCAGATGGCCATGCCCTGGCACAGGGTGCCCTGAGAGGATGAGGCCCCTCCACCCTCAGAGATCTTCAACCCCTTAAGCACCCTGCTTTGGGCTGGGTGTTGGGCTGGAAGGTCTCCAGTGACCCTTTCCTACCTCTGACGTTCTCTGATTCTGCCAAGACTTCCTGGGAACACATATGATCTAATTTATATTATTTCATATACGTGTCATCAGTACAGCTCTTGCTCCAGCCTAAATAACAAAGCTAGTGAATAAGCCTTTTAGTTTGAGCCTGACTTGGAAGTACCTACATGTTTTCCCCTGGGCCAGGATTCTAAATAGGACTGCATTAAATGAGGGAAATGAAACACAGCTTCAGTCTCTAACCAGATGTTAGGAGAAAACGTAAATAAATAGTATGGCAAAAGATGTATCATCAAATTATACAAGGAACTATCACGCTAAGAAGAGTGAGCCTGAAATCAATATCCTAGTCATGTCTGGGAAATACTCCGTTCCGCTGTGACAATGACATTAAGCATTAAGTTGATAGTAAACCTGGATTGTTCACAGGCCCCAGAACAGGATTACCTTTTGGCTTCCATCCCATATTAATTTCCAAAGCACTGCAGATATGCCCATCAGTACTTCATGCCAAACTCTCAAGCAATTGCCTCTCATGCAACTTATTTTGGTATAATATATATATTTTTTTTTCTCTCTGAGAACTAAGCTTTTCTCCCAAGGCCATTTTGAACTGAGTAACTAAAGAAGCAACTACTTTTCAATGGAGTTTTTGATTCAACAGCAAAAAAAATGAATATTTATTAAAAGCAAGGCCTTGGAAGTGTCACGTGAAAAAAATGGAGGCTCTTTTCCTACTTAATGGAAGAGTAGTAATGTTGAGGGAAAAAGGCCTGAAATAAAGAAATACCAATAGTTTTCTAGTCTATCCATTCAAGAAAAAAAAGTGAGCTCCTAATGCGGTATAAACCACAGAATCACAGAATGGCCAGGGTTGGAAGGGACCTCAAGGACCATGAAGCTCCAACCCCCCCCCGCCACATGCCGGGCCACCAACCTCCCCATTTAATACTAGACCAGGCTGCCCAGGGCCCCATCCAATTCTGGCCTTGAACACCTCCAGGGATGGGGCATCCACAGCCTCGCTGGGCAGCCTGTTCCCACTACCTCTCGCAAGCCAAGCGAGAGATAACCAAGGTTATTCTGCTGAACTACACCAGCATGGCTTACACTGAGTTTACAAGACGGGTGATATATTTGACTACTGACATCTGTCAGCCAGGATTTGCATAGCAGTTTTAACAAGTTAGGCGTTGAAATATTGGTACAGTATGCCATTTGGCACACAGCTCTTCTCCTTTGAAAATGGGAGCCGTGAGCCATGGAGAATTTCAGCAACAAGGAGCCAAAGCATCACTTAATTCTTCTTCTGGAATAAAGGAAGTCTCACTTGATACCAATTTTATTCATTGCTTGTAGGATAAAGACAATCAGTGACACTTATTAACTCCAACGCTGTGTGATGCAGCCAGATGTGTAATTTCACTCCTCAGTTGTTCTGCACAAACATTTTAGTGTTAAAGAAAGCAGAGTTCTCCTCAGTATATGCATCTTATCCAGGGCTAAAAAATACCAGTGCCACAAATCAGAAAGTAATGCTGCATTCAGAACATAAGAAAATTAAACATGCAAATCGAAGTGACTCTTCCTGCAAATTCACTGGAGATGCTATCCCCTTTAGCATGCTTTAGCATGACCCTGAGACTAACTTTAAAATGCTCATCAGCAGGATCAAATCACTCACCTTTACTTCAGCAGGATGCATTCAGTGCGGCTGTGGCTGGATCTAAACTCTATTTTAGAAACAACTGGCTTGAAGACAGTGATTAAAGTTACAAACCAAGGCTTTTCCTACTCTCTTACGGATTTTAATACACTCATAGGCTTCAACACACAAGATGCCCTTACTTTGTCTGATGAAGATTCGCAGTATCCCATCTGACCAACAACGCACTACACTGTCATAGTTTTGATGTTCAGGCCCATTGTGCCCCCCGAGACTTGGAACTCCACATTTAGCACATCCACAAGGAGGGAAGGATCACCATTACTGATCAAATACACTGTCTCACAACAACTCGCTTTTTTCTTTTTCCAGCCGCACTTCACCTGCTATGTAAAATAAATAAACTATCTGGAAAGCCCTAATTGCCCGCTCTGTTATGGCAGAAGTCTAATTAGAGCTAACGCTAAACTGAAAGTGTCAGCAATATCTTCTCTGAAGTGCATTCAGGTATACTCCATTTAATAATAACATGACATGAAGTAAGTAATGAAATTATTACCATAGGAGTGAAAATTGTTTTAAAAGAAAGACTATTATTCATACTGAATACCACATGTTTAAATGACTGGCATTGTATGAATAATTATAGTAGTTATCACTCTCCGTTGAATAGCAAATGTATTCAGATTACAAGCTCTATTATATTATAGCAAAAAGAAAAAAGCCAACAGATTTAACAAATGTTACTGCCTAGCTGGGGTTGTCATTTGCCAAATTCTACTCCCATTATTAGCAGACAATTTGTTTTGAAGTTGCTGAAAATCTGGATAAGAAAACTGTTATTGATAGACACATTTATTGATAGCAAGAGAAATAGACACACACACAGTGAGAATTCAGAGAATATGTTTTTAAATGCATTTGGGTTTTCTTCCTCTTACTCTATGTCTCAGTTATGATAGTAAAATGAGAAAAGCGAAAACTTTCTTCTAGTTCCCATTGTTGTATGACATGCAAATTTTGTATGTAAGAGAGATGGACATAAAATTGCATCTTAAAGCTCTGTTTTCTATCACAGATAAGCAGGAGGCATCAGAGTTGTCTATCAGTTCTAGCAAACCAGTTCACAGCCACTTGTTTCTCCTGGGAAGGACAGAACAGACAGCAGAGATACTACACACACATGCATTTTCTTGATACTTTTCATGCCTCTTTCCTCACCACATTTCACCATCAGAAATGAGGTGTAGGACACCCTCACTTCTCATGAGTTTGCCCTACAAAACCCTTTGCACCGCACATTCTGGAAAGCTGGTTTCAAAGCAGTGAGCCCGTGTGCAATGCAGACACTGTTCAAGCTCTGGACTGAGTTGAGAACTCAGAACATCTAGTCATGTTAATAGGGTGGGTCTGAGGTTTCCAGATGGGGAGATCTTTTTTTTCCTCTTTTTCGATTGAATTAGTCACTGCTTCAGTCATTCAAAGAATTTTTAACCTCAAATATTCTAGATATATGCTTTCATTAATTCAGCATTTCTTTCTCCCTTCAGCAACAATGCGCTCAAAGGAAATCATTCTCTCACATTTTGAGCACCAGAAAGACAGCGCTGCATCTCTCAGCTGCAAACCCTCCAGCAGCATCAGGAACCCAGCACTCCTGGTAAAACATCTGCTGGAGACAGTTAACCTTGACAGTCCTGCAAGCAGAAATATTAATAACAAAATCAGCCTGAGCTGTGGGCATGTGTCTGCCGGCACTCCTGTCTAAAGGGCCTTCACCTCAGACTCTTTCCATCTTCATTACAACATCAAACAGCTTGCTGAACTGAGTTAACTCGTATTTCAATTTGTACAGTGGTGGTTGGGAAACAACATGGAGCTTGGTGCTTACACGGCCTGCAAAATATTTTCTATTCATACCAGAACAATGTTTTAAGACAATTAAGGATTGATTGGTGGGTGGGTATTCCTTTGCACAACACATCCTTTGTGTCATAGTTACAGAAGTCCCATACAGCTGCAGGGAACTCACGCAGCAGCAGTAACATTCTTCAGGCAAAAAGCAGCAAGCAAATTCTACAAATCATTTTTAGTCACAGAAAAATTATTTTTACATGTATATATTTTCTTTTTTTCTCCAACTAGTAATTGGTGGCTAATCTTGGAAAGAAGTTTTGTTCAAAATTTCTGACTAGTTCCTAACTTTTTAACTTGGTGAGCGATCACCATTTAATAGATACAACATTTCTCCTGCTTTGAGTTTTCAAAGCCATGTAAATCTTAAAAATAGGAGTGGGACTTATTAGGTTCAGCTGAACTAAGTCAACACTGGGTGCTGTGCCAAAGGTTTTGTATTATGTGCAGAGACATAGTGCCCAGCTCTCTCACACACTGGAAAAGCAAAGCCTCCCCACTACATGGTAGGTCTACCATATCCTATACAAAAGGAGAAATATTCCTGAAGCTGACATCACACCAGGCAGCTGGGGCTTGACAGAGGGATCCAACTCTAGCGTCACTAGATACTCAATGACAAGTGCTGGTACAACAGCTCAGCAGCACCTGGACTACATTTCCACACACGTCTTACTGGCAGTTTTGAGTAGGCACTCTAAATCATAGAATCATAGAATCATAGAATGGCCTGGGTTGAAGAGGACCATACTGATCATCTAGCTCCAACCGCCTGCTATGTGCAGGGTCACCAACCACCAGACCAGGCTGCCCAGAGCCACATTCAGCCTGGCCTTGAATGCCTCCAGGGATGGGGCATCCACAGCCTCCTTGGGCAACCTGTTCCAGTGCGTCACCACCCTCTGAGTGAAAAACTTCCTCCTAATATCTAATCTAAACCTCCCCTGCCTCAGTTTAAAACCCTTCCCCCTTGTCCTATCACTATCCACCTTTGTAAACAGCCATTCTCCCTCCTGTTTATACGCTCCCTTCAAGTACTGGAAGGCCACAATGAGGTCTCCCCGGAGCCTTCTCTTCCCCAAGCTAAACAACCCCTTCAAACTTTCCTCATAGGAGAGGTGCTCCAGCCTTCTGATCAAGCAACTGATTTCCCTTGAAGGAAAAAAATTGAGGAGTTTTTTTAAAGAGTTTTTGTTTTTCTTTTTTTTCTAGCAGTGCATTTAAGTATGCTGGTTTTTAATTCCTCTAAGAGCAGTGCCCCTCCCTGGCCCACATGCAGTCAGACTGCTGCTGGCATACACAAGTTAACCATTATGATTTCTTACAATAAAACTTCAACTGTTCTTTTCCACTTCTTTTGTTTGTTTTAATAACATGCAAAATTCATCTAAACTGATAATATTTATATTTCATCTACCAAAAGAAATCTATGCCATTTCTGCTGATAATTGGGCCATCTCTGTTACAATTCACTTATTAACTACACAGAACAAAGCTCATCTTAGTAAGTTATGCACATTAATAACAGCCTATTAGCCATGCCGCCTTCTTATGAATCAATTAAGTCTAATGCTTAAACTTTTAAATGAGCAGAAGAGACATATTTCTGTGTAATGAACTTTGTTAAAAAGCCAATAAATGTTCATAAAGACTCACTGCCTTTCCTTACACAGGCTTTTACTGAAAGATATTCAAATTTACATATCAAATCTCATCTGCTGCGAGTTTGTTTTTGACACTTGACACTTGAGCCTGAGATTTAGTTCCCTCATCAAGACCACCAAGCCTTTTTATTATTTTTTTTTTTATTTTTTAACTCTTTGCATGCATCTAAGTTCTGCTGGGGTTCAATTTGCTCTCTCGGGGGATAATGATTTCTCTAGAATTAGTGAACGTTCACCAGAAAACTACTGGCAGAGCACGCATGGCCCTGACAACCAGGTACACAGTTCAGACTGAACGCAGTAAGCTTTGCTTTGAGTGTCTGATGTCCATGTGCTTTGCCAGTATTTGTTATTTAGTATTCTATCCAGCAACAGTACTAATAGAGTACTAAATTTGGAGTTCTAGGTACTAAATACTCCTGTTTCTATCTCAGACAGCTGTGAGTGCCCAGCCATGGCCAGTGACTTGAGCAATGAAAATAATGGACTTCTCAGTTTGGAGAACACACTGAAATACTGAAAGTTAATATGGATGAGTCCGTAATATATGCTTTTCTGCTTTTGTAGGGAAAACCTATTATTTTCTGTTTAAAATTAAAATACATCTGTTTTACCATTCTTTCCAACTTACAATGAGAGTTCTACTGAAAATGCTGTTTCAAAATTAAAAGCTGACAAAAGTATTTCAGAACTTTTAAAATGTTGTCTCTTTCCACTATCTCCTTTTCCATACATGCACCACTGAAAAGAGAATATTTTCTGTTTCTTTTAAGCTGCATTTTGGACAAATTTATTACTGACCGAATTTTAATTTTTGGTCAGAAGTAACTACTGCTGAGAATTTCCACTACTTTACACAAATCTGAATGCACTCCCCTGTATGAAACATACATACTACACAAAAAATATACAGCTCTGATTGAGAAATGTTTGAGAGCACATACAATAGGCAATTATCTGCATAAGCACAAACATGAAAAGGCAGAACAACAGAGGCACACCAAAACTGGAAGAAGAAACTGCTGAATGAATAAAAACATATCCAAGATAAAATCTAGCTGAATTCAAGGTTTTGGAGGGTGTTACAGAATTTTTTTTTATTCTTATTTTCAAGTCTTTGTAAACCTACTTTCAGATCCTCTTTTAAGGAAAAAATTGCTACCACTTCCCATAAGAAGGGGATAGGTCTCTTAAAAACAATCAAGTACATCTGGCACAAGCACACACTGTAAATTTTCCTGCATTTCTTTAGATACGTGACTAGACTATCAATAGATCATTTCTAAACTAATGTCAATTTACATGGATGTACCTATAAAGGTATAAATTGGCCAGCATCTTCTCTTATGTTGGAAAGGCTTGCAAATCCAGATTTGTGTCACAGAAATCCTTAGTGATGACTCTGGATTTGATGTGGTCGAGACAATAGGAGCTGGCACCTTCTTGATCACCTTCCAAAATCCACTTGTAAAAAACTAAAGTTTGCTTCAAGACTCCAACTGGAGATAGTAAAGCAGAAATTTAAGATGACAAATTAAGGCTGTACAGCAAAAATGTTCCAAGTCCCCAGTCTGCTATTGTTGGTGGACTTATCCTACCTATCATCTGAATTGCAACCATCCCATTACTGATATGCAGCAATTGCAATGTGAAGTGAAAACAGTGTCAGTTCACATTGCCTTACTGCACAACTCCTTTTACTCTCAGCGCTTCTGTCCCAGGGAACTAGTTTTGTTACTTGATTCTTTTAGGAGCTAGAAACAACAATACAGAGCAAGAAACTAATAATGCCTACACACACACAGAAAAATAAACAATTTAGAAAAATTACAGTAGAAAAATCTAGAGTACACCAACCTTAGCCTATAATCTGAGGCAACTCTCTTGCTCTACAAGTGTATGATTGCAATCAATGGGTAAATACACATTACTGAAATTTATGTGACTATAAAATATACCACCTCCTAAATATTAACAATTTCTACTGCTTTCAAAAATTATAAAGTAACTCCACAATTAAGAACAGAACATAAAATAAGCACAAATGGTAATAAGGTATTGATGATCTCATTCAAGGCAATACAATGCAACTCACCCTAAAAGCATCCACCAGCTACTTTTATTTCTTACAACTTTTCTACATACGCTATAACTCAAATATGAATCAAGTGATACCCAGCAGCCACATACTGCATGGCTGGGTTGGATTCCCTCTGTCAATACCTGTTGCCTTGAAATGTAAAGCAAGTTGTTTTAATGCTTATGACATTTGCAATGACATTTAGTCAAATAATCAATCTCACTCTGATGCACTACAAGACAGTTTCTTCTGAAATGGGTGAAGCCATTCATGTCAGTCGAGCAAATGGGGTCAGATTCCAGGTGCAAACAAAATCTACTAGAAAAATAAAATAGAAGTGGTTAGGCACCCTTCAGAACAGAAAATTGTTTATGACAATATTAGCGGAGAGTTCATGGTGTTTGACAAAGTCTGTATTTGTTCTCTAGCCTCTTTGCCAGCACTGAACACCATACGGTAGTAAACTCTCCGTTCACACCAGTGCATTTGTCAATCATCCTGACCCAAAATTCAGCCTAGATGGATGCAAATCCCAGTGATGCTCACAGGAATGTTGAGAGACTAGCTCAGCATGCAACAATGAAACCAAGATCATTACATCATCACTACATTACCTTTTGTCTAACTTCTGAATCTTTCTCTAAAACATGCTATGAAAACACATCCTGCTCAACATTTAAAGTTACAAGAATTCAATTCCAATAGTTTCTACTGCTATCAAAAATTAAAATAGCAGAATTAGAATTTCAATTAGTGAATTTGCACAGCTTCATGATGTTTTTTTTTTTTTTTTTAAAGAAAAAAAACAAACACCAACCAGTCTAAATAGAGCTACCACCAGTGCTGCACAGGTAAATAGTGCTTCCCATTTGAACAGCGCTGAGCAGGTGCCTGCTTACTGCAGCCCAGTGTGAGGTTTCCTGCTGAAGCCTTTGTTTTACTCCCCTGTGAGCAGAAACTATTTGCATACCTTTTAAAATAAAAGCGTGCCTGGGTTATGGCTGGCCTCTGTTTTGATTGACTGTTGTTGTCTGTTGAAAAACAGCTTCTGAAGTTGATGATGCTCTGAAGCATCTCTTATCTTACCCTGACAAGAAAGACTGAGGCTGCACCTGCATGGAACTCCACAGCTTCATCCAGGCAGCTCTCTCCTTTAGCATTGTTCTCCTTGCCTTACATGGCAAAGAACAAACAGAGCTTACCCTTCGACCCTCCACAAAAACACAAAGCCACTGTTTACAGGGAGAATTTCTGAGTTTAGAGTGCAAGACGTACGAGGAGCAGCTGAAGTCCCTCAGTTTGTTCAGCGCAGAGCAGAGGAGCTGAGGGGAGCCCTGATGGCGGCTGCAGCTCCTCACAGGGAGCAGAGGGGCAGCAGCAGGGCCCGAGGGAACGGCATGGAGCTGTGTCAGAGGAGGGCAGGCAGCTGGGGGCTGGGGACAGGGTCTGTACCAGAGGGTGGTGGGCATGGAACGGGCTGCCCAGGGTACTGGTCATGGTCCCAAGCTGCCAGAGTTCAAGGTGCATCTGGACAATGTTCTTAGAAATAGCGTTTGACTTTGTGTGGTGCTGTGTGGAGCCTGGAGTTAGACTCAGTGATACTTGTGAGCCTTCCAACTCAGAATACTCATGGAATCAGTGATTCCATGACTGATCACAGTCCAGCCAAGTGCCAGCCCTCCTGTGCAGTGCAGCCAGCTGAGCCTCTGCTCCCTTGCTTGGAAGGGCAGAATTTGGGGTAGGGAGAAGAGAAATCACTAATGTAGAAATAACAGCTTTAGAAGTCTATCCTTACAGGTCTCATGAAGCCATAGTCCATCCAAAGAGCAATGCAGTGTTGTGCACCTGGACAACATGACAAAGTGGAATGTAGCACACAGAAAAAGAATGATAAAAACGACCACTTGATGGTTATGTGATGTCATAAATTGTAATAATGTATGCTAGCAGCTGTCACAGTTCTTCCCCACTAACACTAATAAAACAGGTTAGAATGAAATTGAGATGATTTTACTAATTTCCTAAAAATAAATATATGTATACATTCAAGCTCTCTAAAACTACACTTAGATAAGATTATAAACTCAACTTCACACTGCATTGGGAACCTGTCTCTGTCTACTCCATGAACAATCAGGGAAACCTAGAGCTGCTATCAGGACTCCAGCTGCACAGTCCAAAATGTGCACAAGTTCTGTGCTTACACAGAACTTAGAGCTGAAAGAGATCCAGGCAAAGAACAGGAACAATAAAGTACTAAACAAGTGCAGGTAGTGAGTGGCTCCAAAGCAAGCCTTTGAGTAGCTGAATCACTTTAATCTGATTTTTTTTCAAATATTTTAATTTCTAGTGTAGTACCACATACTGAACTTCAGATACACCAAGCATTCGGATGCAGAACACAAGTTGTAAAAAAGAGATTTCCTAGAATAGCCAGTTAAGGTCTAAACATCCTAATATTGCAAGTGGTCTACACAGAAATTGCACCAACTTGGTTAAACTATTTTGAAATTGACTTATTTACATTAGAGCAACCTTCTGGCATGTTCTGAAAAGGGTGGGAAAATTGGCTTGGAATCCAAACTAAGCTAAATGAGTAGATGACACACTCTTAACCTGATTGAACCGTGGTTGTACAAGCCTGCTATACTAATTTATATAAATCAGCTCTAGCAATTTAGTTATAACAGTGCCAATTCTGTATGTAATACACAAAGACAACAATTTACTCTTTTTCCACTTTCCTGTGCCTATTTCTCAATCATACAACTTATTAGAAATCACAGAGATTCCAATGAAATGCAGTGAGCAAAAATGCCTGTTCTGGTCTTACACAGCAGAACTGCATTGATAACACTTAAAAGGGGATTTATGCTGCCTGAATATATGTATCTATCTTGCCTATTTCTAATCATTTGGGCCTGTTATCTCTAACTACACAGAAGACAAAGAACTTAAAACTACTAATTTTAGGTGTTCTGAATTGCACCCAGTTGCAGCATTACATACCACAACACATGGGAGCTTTTCAAGCAGAAACTGTGTAGAGGATTCTGTAATTGAAGTAAAATGGATCAGTATGGAGGATTTTTTTTAAAAAAGAAGAGGCAGTCCTTCCTGCTGTTTTAAGTTGGCAGGTGTAGTTGTGTTTGAAAACAGAGAATTGTTTGTTACATTTAACAGCACAGAGTTCTAAGTCTTTATTTATTTTTACCTACTAGGTTAGGGGGAAAAAAAAATTCAGACTCCAATGTCAAATTTTGTTTGCAGAATAAGATATCTAAGGCCACAAGATATTCCACCAACTCTACAAATGGGAAGACCTGCACTTATGGAATGAAGCCTTGCTGATGAATCTTTCTACAGAGAAACAACAGGCTACTTCAATATATTAAGTCCTCAAGTAATAAGAAAAATGAATGGAGAGAAAAAAAAAGAAAAAAAAAGAACAGATTAATTAGGAAAAACATGGGAAATAGCCAAAAGAAAAAATAATTTGTTCCAAACAAATTTATGAAATAAGGATGATGTAACATACACATAGTTGAATAAAAGAAGGTGAAGAAGTTTAATGCAGAACTGTAACCGTCTCTGATTATGCCATACCTAATAAGGGTTATCCTTTCCACACAATTATCAGTAAGGCCTTCCAAGCAAATCTTTTTTGAAAGGTGTCACAAAATCATCATTCACAGATACTGATTTTCATATGTTGGGTGGGTCTTTTTCTTCCTGTTTGTTCCAGAATATTTCCAATTTTCATTAAATGGTCTTATTACAGTCACAGACAAAGCAGTTTTTCAATACTGTCTGACACTTTAATTTAAATCATCTATAATTCATGAAAAACGATACTGCAAATCTTAAGGCTTCATTTTCAACTTTTACTGCTCTTCCTTTTCGAAGCCTTCATCTTAATTGAATGGATACAGAGTAAGTCTCCTAGACCCAGTAATGAAAATGTATCCTATAGATCAAACAACACAGCATTTTATGTTGTTGCAAGTCATTCAGTCTTCTGCTCATTGTTGTCTCTCTTTCTTAATATCAAACTCACATTAGCTAATGGCATTAACAGTGTTACCTTTGAAAACAGAAAACTGATGACAGTCAAGGACAATTATGCCACTTCTTTTATGGCATTAATAAATAGCAGGAAAAGCACTTGGTGAAACTCTCCTTGAAAATAAGACTCCTACAGCCAAGCAAAAGATTTCCATGTATGTATTACATACGTATATGACCGGTTTAACTAATATCAGATACAGAGAGGCACATTATATCAGCAAGGAAGCAAATCACCCATTCTTCACTGATATGAGCATAAAGGTACATTACAAGTAATAACAAAAACTATCATAAAAAAAATGTATTTTCATAATATAAATTTACCATGAAGAAAAACAATTTAAAACAATGGGACTCTACTACAGAGCTTCCAATAGCTCTTATGGCACTAAGAGTGAGGAATTTGTATAAGCCCACGTACAAACTTCAGGGGCCATCACAATTCTGTATGCCAGGCAGACTGAGAGAAAATGTAGCCTTTTTCATTCTACAGAGAAAAGTATCAAAACAAACAAGCCAAGAAAGAGAGGTTATTTGCAAAAAAAGAAATAGATTTATTGTAGACTTTATCTTTGGCTAAAGAAAAGCATGAGACAAGATCAAGGGGGAATAATGGCTTTGGAAACAACATTTATTAAGCTTCTATTTCATTCCTAATTTTCCTTATTAAATGAAAAGGGATTCCTGTGCTGAAAAATGCAGAAAAAAATTTGTATCTTCTTTTAAAAGTTCTGCCCCATCCTTTACGGCTGTCTTCGCTTGTTCTCTGCAGAGCACACTGTTAGCCATTCTTGGCACTGTACTTGCAGATTTTCTCCCAACAGAATAAAAACCACTGCTTGCTTATACCACTTCAATGCATTGTTTACAGAAGAGTATTCCATAATGACCTACAAGATGCATGTCTTTCCTAGTGTTCAAAAGCTTCAGAAATGCTCTTTGTTAAAGAATTAGAAGAATTACCTGGTATTTGAGATTCTCTAAATCTCAAATAGTATTTTTTCTTCCTGCTGCAGGACCAGTGTCCAACAGACAAAAAAAAAGGAGCGGAGATGGAAAAAATAAACCTTGACTTGAGTAGGTCACTTCATAATGATGCAGTCTGTCATAGGATAATTTCATTCAAGACTATTTTATTTCTAATCCATTAACTTCTACGAAGGAAAAAAAAAAATCTTTATGCTACTTACTGAATTTCAGATATTAAAAATTTATCTTATTAGCCCCTTCTGTCTCTTTAGCATGACCTATTTTTCACTTTCCTATGAACTGGAAAAAAATAGCGCTCAGTTTTCTTGAAAAATCACCATGTTACAATGTCCATAATATTAGTAAATAAATA
Source organism: Perdix hodgsoniae (assembly GCA_035772895.1). Taxonomy (NCBI): domain Eukaryota; kingdom Metazoa; phylum Chordata; class Aves; order Galliformes; family Phasianidae; genus Perdix; species Perdix hodgsoniae. The sequence goes on along the minus strand of JAPSGF010000006.1, from coordinate 7,827,317 downwards.
TATCCTTACCAACTCAAAGATGAAGTGCTTTGTCTAATGCACTTGTATCTCAATGCCATATGCTACCTATTTGCACGTGTTTAATATCTCCTATGTAAGGAGCTACAAATACTATAGAATAAGCATCAGTTTTGACACAGAGTGTGTACATGGGTAGCGCCAAGAGCAAATCCACATTCAGGACCACAATCCAAAACACAGAGGTACACTGAACTTTGTCATTCAGATAAAGGCTCAGACAGATTCATGGTAAACTGAAAGATTTTAAATATTTCTTTCAGAAGTTCAAGAGCCAAATGTATAATTACACCTAAGACGACTGCACAGCTCTGTACAAATGGGCACTGAGGCTTCTCCCTGCCTGCCTCCCTACCAATACTTAATTCTAATCAGCTAAAGAATTCCCAAGGACTGTGATAAATGCAAATATTTTCACCCTACAAAACTGTTAGCATATATTTTTTTCTTCCCTAGGCTGCAGAATAAAACAAATCTGGAAGCAACTATAACCAACACAACCTATATTTCAAGGCAACACTAGTCTCTAGTTTTCTAAACCTAAGACTTTGTGGTCTTAAAAAATATTAAAAAAAAAATCCTTCCATTCCCTTTATTGGGTCTTTTTTTTTTTTTCTCTCATCTGGCCTTTTAACTTAATTGATATTTCAAATGTATCATTCTTCTTCAGCAGCTCCTGATTAGATGTTACCTTTGTGGATCTGTCTCTTCAAGGACTTAGTGAATTTTTTTCAGACTGGTTTCCTACTTACAGGTATTTATAGGAACACTCAAACCCTCAGGCATGCTTATCAATTTGACAATGCACAGTTTGTGCAGGATTCATTGCATGTTCCAGGCAGTCTTTTCCTGATTCAGAGATTGCCAGGCTAATGAGAAAAGTCCAGAGTCATTCTTTTAAACACAAATATTCTCAAATGGAAAAAACAGTGCAGTGAACTCCAACCTTTGTTTTAAAACAAAAAAGAACTATTTAGCTGGATAGCACTCAATATTTTATAATATTAGGACGCCTTCACTTTGTTTCATTCTGTGATATCTATATAACACACAGCAAAGGAGGACCTTTTCAACCTCTAGTGCCAAATTCAGCTAATTAGCACAGCCTCCAGCTCATAGCCTTTTTAGGGCCAAACTAGCAATCCATGACAATGATTAGCCATTACCACTAGGAACACACACAACTATTTTTTCATGCTAAACTTCTGTAATGGAGGATTTAGTTTTTTAGAGTTACACAGTGAATGTAAAACAAGGTCAGTGCTATACTCCTGGTTCACCCCGGCACATTCAGAACCTTGCACAAAATCAGCACAGTACTCATGCTTTCTCCTCTGTGTAAGTGGCAGACATACAGAGCTATAACTCTGCATACTTTCTGTTGCTAATTACTTTATAGTTGATTTATTGCTTAGAAGTATACATTCAATTCTACAGTAAAAAAAAACTTGAATATTTTATTATTCTGCATGAGGAACCATGCTGAAATCCAGCCCTACTTTATGTGGCTATTATCAGCACTCCAGAGAACTTTTCAAACTTCAAAAGCCTCAGAAGTTGTTCCAAAAACGTAGCTCTTCACTGTCAGGATTACGGGCATTTCAGATGGAAAAAGAAAACAAGCCTCACTCATTTATCCTGCAATTAACTGAATGAAGAAATTGCTTGCCATTCCACCGTCAGAGCAAGACTAACCACTTGTCAGCTGCCATATTCTGGGCTGAGTTCAGCCAATACTGTCATGTGCTTCAAACACATCCTCAAGTCTTGGCCAAATAGAGTTAGAAGTCATTTCCGGCATAGAAGCATAGCAGCTAAATTATTAATGAATTTCCTGTAATAATTCAGTATGGCTTTCAAGACTTGTAAAAGTAACGTAAATGTCTTTGTGAGGTGAGAAGAAAATACCAAACCAACAACACTGCCCTTCAGAACTCTTCAGCAATTCTTGTGGCAACTTGCTTTGGCTTCCACTACTTACATAACAATTGATTTATCAAGTCAGAATGAACTTGAGAAGCTGATGAAGAGGGCTTTAAACTACAGCTGCTTGGGGAAGGGAACCTCAGGCTATCCAGTTCCTGCTGCTTTGATGCCAGTGCCAGCAACAGATGCCCAGATGCCCAGAAAAGGATCACAGGTCAGGGGGAGAACATCCAAAGGAGCATGAAGGAATTCCAGCCTCTCCGGACAGTAAGGAAGCTTCATTTGGGGCCAACCTTAAATGCTGCTGTGCATGCACATGTAGCCAGAGTAATAAACAAAAGGAGTTGAAGACGTGTATGCTTTCAGGGATATGATATTATTGAGATCACAGAGACATGATAGGATGGTTCCTGTGATTGCTGGAGATGACTCTTGTGACTCCTATGGAGTGTTGTAATGGGGATGCAGGCTTTTTAGGAAGGACAAACAAGGGACACAAGGAGGGGGTGGCACTCAACATATTGGTGATCAGCTGGAGTGCTGTGAGTTAAAAACGGCCAGGGACATCCAGAGCAATGAGAAAAGCTTCTGTAGGCACACCTGTGATAAAAGGAAGAGAAAATGTGGGCTCTCACCAGAAGGAAATAGGAGACCTGTCTACTTGGGATTTGGAGAAGGCTGAGGTACTCCACAACATTTTTGTCACAGTCGTCACCAGCAAGTGCTCTAGTCTTACTGCCCAAGTTACAAAAGGCAAAAACTGGGAGCATGAAGAACCTCTTACTGTAGAACAGGATCAGGTTTGAGACCATTTAAGGAACTTGAAGGGACACAACATGAAATCAATGAAAATATTGAACAGCTTTTCTAATATACTGCAGATCGAACTGGTAGCAGAGCCAACTATAGTATACATGTACAGTATAGATTGGCCAATATTTCTCATTTTAAGACTCTCTGATGCACCTGAGTTTAACTGCACAGGCTTTGCAAACACTACGTGTGTGGTGATAAGACTGAAAATAACATTGTTTTCAAGTGTACTAAAATCTGGAAGTCTTTATTTCAGAAATTCTAACAGGAAGTTTCAGAAAGAAAAACCGTCAGTCTGCCTAACTGAGCCAATCCCTGCCTTAATTTGATCTGCTTGCTTTCATACACTACAAAGCAACCTTCATAAATGTGACTGAAAAGTTCCTTCCCATGCAGACCCTGCCTCAGTCAGCTCACAAAGTGAACAGTGCTTACTTTGTTGGTTGGTGTTGGTTGATGAAAAACTTGACACAAGCCAGCAGGGTGTACTTGCAGCCCAGAAGGCCAGTTCCATCAGGGCTGCATCAAAAGAGGGATGGTCAGCAGGGCAAGGGAAGCGACTGTCCCTTTGTGCTCTGCCCTTGGGAGGGCACACCCACAGTACCTTGTTCAGGTCTGGAGGCCCCAACAAAGGAAGGATGGAGGGCTGCTGATGCAGGTCCAGAGGAGGCCACAAGAATCATCAGAGGACTGGAGCATCTCTCCTATGAAGAGCTTCTGAGGAAACTGGAGCTGTTAAGTGTGGAGGAGAGAAGGCTACAGAAAGCCTAAAGGAAAGCTGGGGAGGGACTCTTTTTGTAGAGAGTCAAGGGGGAATGGTTTTAAACTAAGAGAGAATGGGGCTAGATGAGGTATCAGGAAGAAAATTCTTCACTTCAAGACTGGTGAGACAATGGAACAGACTGCCCAGAAAAAGTGTGTGCGCCCCCTCCCTGGAGGCATTCAGGACCCGGTTGGATGGAGCCCTGGGGAAACCTGATCCAGTGGGTGGCAACTCTGCCTTCAGCGGGGGAGCTAGAACTAGATGGTCCTTAAGGTCCCTTCCAATCCAAACCATTCTGCGATTCCTTGATTCTACAACTTGCATTCATGTTTACAGACATATAGATCTACAGATACATAAATATAAGGATAAAAACCACCGCCTGAAGTCTGAAAGCATGACAACCACAAACATTCTCTCCTGTGTCAGATTCACACTTCACAGCTGCTCTTGGAAGGTACACTGCTGTTGCACTGACATGGTACTTGTCCGAGCAGTAGCATTTCAATGAAAAATTTATAGCACAAGCTTTTATAGCACACAGCATTTTCCTTTAGTCCCCACTATTGCCAAGACCTTCCCACAATATCACAAGGCTTGGGTTTCTGGAGAAAGGATTTTGCTCACATTAAGATTACAAACCGTGACAATTACCTCATTACTTTTAAAAAGCTTTGCCAGTAAACAAATAAAATAAGATTTTGCAACGTTCATTGATTTTAATTACTAACACACATCTCCTGATCTGTGTCTTCAAGGATTACACAAAGAATAGCAGCAAAAGGTGGGAGTTGAATAGTTTTCCTCACTCTGTTTTAAAAAATTAGTTATTGATACTTTTTAACTAAAGCAGTCATTTTCCAAGGAAAACTGCCTCCATCTCATGAATTTGTCAGAACTCGAGAACAGGACAGGTTCCTATGATGAAATACAAACCCAATCTGAACTGAATCTGCACTTCTCTAAAGACTAATGGGTGCGTTTTTACCACTGAATACTTTACATTCTTGAGAACTCAAAATCATTGAAATGAAAAGCCAGCAAAATTTCAGTACATGATGCATGCCACCAATCTTTCAAAGAAAAGCTGCTAGCATAGATATTACTGAAGATACTGAATGAAAGTAGAGAGGCACGTGTATCTATCACTGTACTTCAAGCTGAAGTAGAATGGTTAATTTTATTACAAATGCATTGGAAAAGTCCTTGTTTGGAAAGTATCAGAACAGTCAGTTACTGGCTCAGTGGTAGTGCAAGGCGTTGAGTGCAGCGAGGTGGGGACAAAGAAAGAGGACATGAGTAACTAAGAAATCAGCTCTGAGGGCCTTTGAAGATATTTGGGGAGACACTTGTACCTTCCTCAGAAGCTGGATTAAGGTGGAAACCTGCATCACGACCATAATTGCTGCAATAGCCCTTTCCAAAATGGAATAAAGCCTGTCATCATAGCAGTAATTCTGAAAGCTCCCTTTGCACTTTAAAGAAGAGGCAACTGCGATGAAAAGCATCAATCTGTTACATATACATGCAGTTTAAAGACAACTGACAACTTCCATCCTTAACTTAATGAAAATCATTCATTAGAGAAATAAACACAAAACTGGAGAAGATGGTATTTTATGTTAGAAGATCTCGTTGACTATATTGTGAAAAAATAAAACAATGAAATTACATTCCTTGTTTCCATCTGTAATGATTCATTTTCCACTAAGATGTAATTTCTCCTTCATATCAAATATTCTCTGCTTTTTAAATTCCCCAGTTCGTTTGTCCTGCTACCAAGGAATCAATTTAAAGCACACAATGACTAACCAAGGAGACCCTGTAGCTGCAATGCATCAAACCAATTTTGTTGACCATTCATGGGTCAGTGAAACATCAGCTTCATCTGCCTTTTTTTTTTTTTTTGGCAACAAATGAATGACAAGCATTACTGCTTATTTCTTCAACCTTGCAGGTACAATACCACACAGCAGGTGAGCAGGAAAGTAACTCCTGACAGCTGTCAGAAGTTTCAACCTAGTCTAGAATAGAGTAAGTAATGATACTTACTGGCCAAGGGACGGAGATATCCAACGTTTTTAAATAAATCTGTTTAACATCAATTATTAAGAGCTAATGAACAGGCAATGAGTTCCATAGCAGCGCAGATGTTCAGTACTTGGGTTGAACTGCAATCCTGCTTGAACTCTACCCAGTGAAAAGCCTCTGATGTCATTTACTGCATACACTTTACTTAAACTATGAAAACATGAAACACGGAAATATTGATTGTAAAAGGACTTCATTTCCTACTGTAAGGGAAGTTTGAAATATGAGAACTCTGTACATGGTCCAAACTCAGCTCCTGCTCCAACAAAACACTTCAGCACAAGCATAAGTTTAAGCACACAAGAAATCAAATACACACCTAATTTAAGTAATTTCCCAGACCAATGCAAGAATGTTCAAGATGAAATCCACATGTGCTTGAAGATCAATTATGTCCTAAAATTCAAATGAAAAACTGAAGGTAGATACTAGACCTAGAATTTAAAATTAGAAAGAAATGAAGATCTTCTCCAAACCATAACTGGATAAAGTTCAGAATACTGCAAAGTTCTGGTCAGAAAAAAGAAGAAAGAAAAAAAAAAAAAGCAGATATTAAAAATAAATTAACTAAACCAAACTAACCTTTTCTCCTCTTAACCATCATAATTCTGCACAAATTAAAATAATTCTGAAACCAATTATGGTGAATAATTATGATTCACATGAGCATAGGATTACTAGGTGCCAATGACCAAGATAAAACAGACCGCTCACTTGAAAATGACCATGAACTTTTGAACGTCTGTTTACCAATAAGGACAGACAATGATGTCTTCTGTGGTATTGTCTAAAAAATAAAGACATTTTATAGCCATGTGTTTGCATGCTTTATAACATCCTTTATGTTATCCCACAGGAATTCCTACCACCACTTCGAAGTATATACCTACGGTTGCACAGGCTGTTAAATACCAATAGACAGTAGGTATCTCACAGAAGATAGCATATAAAAGTGTGTTGTGAACATTTATGTACTGAGAAATTAAGCAAGCCAACCAAAATACGACTGCAGACATTACTCTTGCTCCCACTTAGGAGCACCACCAGCAGCAGGACGCCAGCTGTGACAGCTGACCACTCCAACCCTGCACAGGGATGGGCACCAGCAGCATCCCCCAGGCAAAATCATCAGGATTGCAGCTCACAGTCCTTATTTTTGCAACCACACGTATGCAGCGTTTCACAGCACCGTTCTGTAGCCCTCTGCATCATCATACTAAACTCTGTGTTCTCCAAAATGATTCACTGAGAGAGAGTTTTCTCAGCCATTAAAACTGCATCTCTGTGTATGATTTCTGTTGCTTTAAATTCCCCTATCATGACAGTCGCCCTCTGCTTTTACCAAACAAAGCAATTTAAGTCTGGTGGTAGTCATTCCTCAAGAATTCTTTCTCTTAGGATAAGGATTAAATATTTAAGAAGATTACTGCTATGCAACTGGTACTCAACCCATTATCAAAACCAGCAACAAGCTCCAAGAGATGTTCTCCCTTCTTTAGAGAGTAGGCAGACTTAAAAATACAGGTTTGTATGAGGCAATGTAAAAATTTAAGAAACTATAGTTATCTCAGAAATAAACGATAGAGTGTTTTATATCCAGTACATACATTTGAACCAAGATAACAGACTGTTCTCCATTTACATTTTTTTCTAGAGCCTATCAAAGACCTGATGCCCCAGATTCACCTAGAAATACTATGGCTCTACATGTCTGTAATAAGAAAAGACTGAATTATTACATCCCTGCAATAATTAACCTACTAGTATAAAGATCAAAAACACAGCAACATCTCAAAATTGTCAAACAACTTAAAGGCAAGGGAAAAAATACAGTTATATGTAATTGGGTAATTTGGTTTTTAAGTTACATGTCACCACTTCAGTGAAAAAATCTCTAAAGCAAATCACAAGAAATTGTATGATTAGATGGCATTCTATTTTTAACACTTCTGATTAACAGATGGGAGTTTTTCCTTCAAAAATGCTGTAGTCATTATAAAGTACTAACAATGATGTTAATTAAACACATTTGTAGGACTCAAAAGAATGTGAAATCGCTTTTTTTTTTTCCTCCTCCCCTCTACAGCTACATCTAGGTGTTTTTTTTTTTGACAACCTTATCACTCAGTTACAGCAATACGTACATGAGTATGCCACGATAGGGCAGTGAACATACCAAACCAGCAGTCCATCTTATGCTCTCTTTTATCACGTTGATAACGCTAACTTTACATCAGTACATCCGTACACATTTCTGCAGTTGCATATTGAGTTCACCAGTTCAAATTGGTTTTGGTGCAAGAAATATCCTCTTGTCCCAGCCCTCGCACCAGGAGAAGGACTCTTGGGACGTAACAGTAGACATAAAAATGTATTGCTATAGAAATATCCTTTGTAGAATTACAGGCAACAGCTTGGTATTTCATATTTTATCCTCTGTATTTTTACTGGCCTACCTACTTTACTCATGGTAAAAAGTATACTGCAGAAACCGCCACAAGCTCCTACATGGGATCAGTAAGCTTATGTAAGTCATAAGCTGACAGCAGAAAGGTCTGAAGAAGACTTCAGTAATGAGAACGAAAAGGGAACTTCCAACCCCTCAGGTGTCAAATACAGAGAGCACAAACCCCACCTCTCCTGTGCTGGTTGAAGGAAACATGCTTCCCCAAAATGAGGCAAGTCCAAAGCGAAGGAAGATCAGCAGCCTTTGCAAAAATGAACAGCAGCAAAGCAGCTCTTCCACCAGAGATGATACAAAACGTTAAGAAAATATCCAGAGATGCCTCACTGCGCTCTGATGCTTCTGCCCTGATTGAAAGGTAACTTCATGAGGAGAGAACAGACACCTTCTAGCAATGGCTGCTGAGGGAGAAAAGTAAGTTCTAGACAAAGTTCCTTTAAAAATCTTCATGTTCTGACAATGAGGGACACTAACCAAGGCTGTGACTGAGTTTTGATTTTTTTTCATTACAATTCAAAATGAGTTCAAAAAAAAGCCAAGCAGAAATGTTGTCTTCTTCAGAAGGTACCGGTATCAGGCACCTTTTGAATAAGAAGGACCATGAAGATACCATGTTTTTTAAATTCACTTCTTGCTTATCCTGACAGCATCACTTGATGGCACGATACCGTAACACCTGACCAAATGGAAACACTGAAACCTATGCAGTATTCCCCAGAGCTGTGGGCTGCTCCTCTACCACCACATGAATGGTTATGAATGGGTATGAAGACACGTTCTAATCCCAAAGTATATCGTTTCAGCACTTCACTGCTGTAAACAAAACGTGACAGAGAGCAGCAGGGCATTATGTCTGAATTGCACACAGGAACGGGATGCTGTCTGCCAGATTTCTCAGCCAAGAATAATTCTCAATACTGTTATTATCTTGGGCTGTGTGTGGTAAGCTAATTTCCACTTCCAGTTATACCAAAGCAAATTCAGAGCAAGTCCATCAATCGAATTATTTTAAGTCAGAGGATAAATCTGGCTACGTGCATGGGTGCATACGGACCAGCATCCATTCCTGAGATGCTCAGGCAGATCAGCTCTTTGGCGCTCATGTCAGAGCCATGACAGAATGCTTTTCTGAGATTAATAAGTGACAGAGAGAAGGCTGTTTCCAATGGAAAAAGGAAGCCAAGAGCTGGCTTGTTTCCATGGAAACAGTAGCAGCAGCAGGCAGAACAGCTGTAGAGAAAAAGGCAGAAGTTAGGGAGGCAGAAATCTTTCTGATTTTACCTCACCGCTATGTCAGTGCCACCAGATACCATCTAAATTTAATGCAGATCAAAGTGGCTTACCTTGAGCGGGCAACTTCTTAAGCAACTGCTTGCAATTAAGACTTTTAACAGCCAGCATTCCAGAAATGAATTAATAAAAAGTACTTATAATACGAGTTAGCCAGCCCGTGCACCCATGAAGCCACAGAATGTGCGAATACCCATAGCAGTGATGCGTCACGGTGTTTGTCCCAGACAAAGATGCTGTTGCTTTAAAAGCAGCCAATGTAAATGAACGGATTCTTTTCCTACTTGAGAATAAACATCACACTCTGATTAGCAAGATGGCAAGAGGAAAGCCCGCTCTTTCCGTTTCTTTGTAATCTCTACTGTCTTCTTTGTACATTGCCATAACCTTTTCAGATAGAAGAAAAATCTTCATAAGTCACAAATTTCTAAGACTTGCACTTAGAAATTAAATGCCAGTTCTGTTTTTAATAAAGCAAATAAGCCCTGCACTTCACTATTCATGTACACTCTGAGCTGGCTGTATCCTCCCCACTCCATTCATGGTGTGTCTGTCAGACTATCCCAGCAGCGCTGCTTCCACCAAAAACAAAAGCCGTTTGCATTCCAAGCAGCCCACATAAACCACCCTGGTACCAGCACGTATCCACCTACCTGGAAAACAGTGCACAAGCCACCAAAGAAAGATGCAAGGTAACTTCACTGAGAATGCTCTCCTGTATGATTTCTGGGGCTAGAAGCCTTGAGGGGACCCATTAACCTGGTTTTCTCCCTTGCTTGCCTCCCTCATTTCACCAACCCTTCCCACAGCCGACCTCTCTGAGTGCTGGAGGCCAGCAGAAGTGTCACTGCAAGCAGCCTCCAAAGGCACCATCACAGGTACAGCTGCACACAGGAGCTTCTCTTTTCCAGCAGCACACAGCCTGGCATCCCTGTCCCATCCCTGCTCTGTGCATGGACAGACAGGCTGCTCCTGGGGACAGACAGACAGCCACGAACACTGCGAGTCCCCGTGCAGTTTCTGGGTTCCTGTGTTAAGTGCAAGAATAATCCACAATCCTTAACAAAAATCAATGATGAACACTAATTATTTCTTTATACAGCATCGTATTTCAACTATTATTCAAAAATAAAAGGCCTTAAAAGCTTAATTAATTTGAAATATGGTATCTGAGACTGGCGCTGACATGCCGGGTCCCGCCGGGCATCTGCAGACACTCTGTCAAACTCAGTGCTAATTACATCTCTCGTACTTCCTTACAAACTATTTGGACATCTCTCTGCACGTTACTAAAGCAAAAAGAGTCCCTCGTACTCATGAGCCAACGGCCATCAGAAGACTCCAAAATACCCCACCGTTGTTAACCAGTCACACGGACAGCACACACAGTGAATTAAGAGCTGGGTACGGAACTGCACCACACAGGAGGACTTGGCTGCCCAATGCGTCTCGTGCTGGGGCAGCCTTTATGCTGGGACCTCTCCATCCACACAGCAGCGCTCCGTCAGAGAGCAATCTGTGAGAGGCAGCTCCGGGGAGCCCGGAGCAAAAGTAGTGCCACTGCACCCTTCCTTACAATTTGCAGACAGAGAAATCCGAAATGGTGAAATGAAAACAAATGATATTCAGATGCAGAATCACAGAATTATCAAGGTTGGAAAAGACCTAAAAGATCATCCAGTCCAACCATCACCAATACTCCCCAGCTAAATCATATCCCTCAACACAACGCAACTCCTGAACTTGAGATACAAAGAAAAGTGTTGCAGGTTTCAAAGCAATTGCATGCATACGACACGCATTACATTTTGTATTTACAAAAAGCACGGCTAGCAGATGTCACTACTAACTATCAAACTGCATATATTAAAGTTGATTTTTCTCAAGTCCCTAATGCAGTACACCTTTCTGTCAACAGATGAGTTTCACTGTTTATATAACATTGCTGGATGGTCTTGCTAGAATAATCTGTGTGTGCACTATCCCCCAATAGGTTACCATGGCAACTTATATTTGAATTTCTATAAATTTCTATATTTAGAGATCACAGTTTAGGATAAAGAAAAACAGAAATATTAAGTGCCACCCCATTAATAACCAACATCCAGTTTTTCTCAACATCACGTTCCTCCGAACAGACAGTGCGGAAGTTCAATCAGGCAGCACTGCTACGGATTACCACCGTTATTAAGAAAGTTTACCAGCAAGCTGTCTCACCACCATCCCAGCAGCACATGAGTCAGGAGCTCGCACTGCGAGGTACAATTGATGCTCACGGAGCTTTTCTTGTGCTCAGTAAGAATCTCACCCAAATATTTTTAGAGTTAGTCATCATTTCAGCTGATACATAACAACGCTGCGTTTGCCAGAATACTCAGAAAACAAAGTGTCTATCTCAGGTGCAGGGAAATACTGAGCTGACAATGGCATTTCAGCTCCCAGCTGCACGTACCACCACCCAAGCTGCCACACGTTGGGGCGTAGGTGCAGGCGTGTGCTGGCCCCCAGGCACAGAGGTGCCCCATGCTTCCAAGTTGCCAGCAGCAATCCGAGCAGCTTGCCTGCGGGGGGGGGGGTAGAATCACTGCACAGAGTGGCAGCGCTGAACAGAACCAGAACTCGGAGCTGCAGCTCTGGCACTGCCTCGCTTTGCCTGCCTGTGGCTGAAATCAGAATATATTACTTTAAACCCCTTCCTAACTTTAAAAAGGTAAATATCTTCTCTAATAGATGATCACTGCCAGAGCTCCACAAAGTTCAGTGAAAGGCTCCGCGCCGGAAAAGCTGCAGACCTGCTGCTGTCAGCAGCTTCTCCAGCAGCGGTGGGACCACCACAGTGCTGTTAGGTCAGGTACCAACAGCTGAACTCTGCTGAATTCAGGCAGCCAAGGTGTGAGCTGTGTGCACGTCCTTAATGAGCAACAACACAAACACTACCAATGTGTATGTTGAACGCAGCCTGCTCTAGAAACAACTGGGGCACCAGCTCAGCACCCCCTGACACCCCATTCTCCATCAGGCTGTGGTGACCCCAGTGGCACTGCTCGGGACAGTACTGATCGCTGACACAGGATGAGGTCTGGGTTCTTCACAGGGACACCCAGTGAAAGCACTGTGAAATGCTTCCTGCTGCTTTAAATCCAAGCCTGTTTCAACCACGAGCTCTTTCTCATGTGCTGCAGGCAGGACTCGCCGCTGGGTGCTGTTCCCACAGCTGAGTTCAAGGCATCACTGCATACTTCTCCCAAAGGTGTTACAACCATTTGCTTGTTCCATGGGTTAGAAAGCAAAACCCATCACCACACAGCAGTAATTACAAGTCAGGGCTGAAATTCACACCGTGCTCCAGCACAGAAGAAAGAGCCAAAATCTAAAATCTCATCTGTCAAGAACTCATTGAGGACCGGTGTTCCCTCACAGCCCTCAGCTGCAGAGCCGTGAGGGCCACCCTGACAGGCAGAGGGCAGTTGGGTGCCCTGTCACTGGGTCCCACAAAGCTCCTAAGGACAGGAGCAGGAGCACCGAGCAGGAGCTGCCAGCAGAGCCTTCCTGGAAGGGCTGTGGGGAGTCACCACCTCACACAACCCAACACCTCCCAGAAAGCCAGAGTACACAGTGCATATACAGCCCTGTAGGCACCCGGAAAAGGGGCTCTGGAGCACACTGCCACACAGCCTGGTCCCCCCGTTCAGCAGCACTCCCATTTCCTCACTGGGACCAGGATGGCAGGTGCGGCTCAGCCCAGAGGAGCTGGTGTCACACCTCACAGCATCCTACCACGGCACCGCTCCACAGCCCACCCCTCGCAGGCCGAGCTCCACTTAGATACCCCACGCTGCCAGCACCCCGAGGCTCCCGGGGCACCACCACCGCCATCACCCGGAGGTGACGATGCATCTCCCGGGAGCGCCGTCGGTGGGCGCTTACCCTGGCGGCCCGGGAGGAGTAGGGGTCCTCGAAGAGCGCCCAGACGCGGGGCTGCAGCCGCCTCCAGCGCCCACCCTTGCCTTCGGCGGCCGCCGCCACGTCCTCGATGCCCAGCCGCTTGGCCGCCATGTCGTCGTCGTCGCCGTCGGGGGGCGGCTCGCCCGTCAGCAGATCGGGCGCCTCGAAGATGTCGAGCGCTTCCTCGGCGTCGCGGTGCTGCCGGTAGGTCATCCAGCAGCAGGGCTCCACGTCGGTCTCGTCGATGCCCCAGAAGGCCAGCTCCTCCTCGAAGAGCGGCCCGCACACGTCGGCGGGGCAGTGCAGCTTGCCGGTGCGGTAATAGTTGAGCACATAGGCGAAGACCCCCGGGTGACGGTCGAAGAAGAACTCGCTGGCCCCGCCGCCGCCCCGCGGGCTGCAGCCGCTGCCGGGTTCGGGGCAGCCGCCCGCCGGCGGGGCCGCGTTGGGGGGCGGCGGCGGCGGCGGCTCCTCGGCGCCCGGGGACTCGCCCTGCGACTCGGCGGCGAGCAGGGCCAGGCGGGTGCCCGGCAGGGTCTTCAGGGTGCTGCGGTAGGTCTCGTGCCGCGTGCCCCCCACGTTGAGGATCACCCTCTCGTTGTCCTCGAGCTTCCCCATCGCTCCGGGTGGGACATGACTGGGGCGGCGCGGGGCGGAGGAGCGGGACGAGCTTCTGCCTTCAGCGCGGACAGAGAGAAGGAATGAAGGAGAAGCCCCCCCGGCATCCCCGCGCCATTCCCCGCCTATCCCGGCCGCCTCCGTCCCACCCCGTTTCCCGGCGCGATGTCCCCGCGCCGAGCTCTGCCTCCCGCCGCCCCCAATGGCTCCGCTCCTCCTCGAGCCGATGGCACGGAGCGCGGGCAGCCGGTACCGAACGGCGCCTACAGTCTAAGCACACAAAGAGGGGTGGGAGATCCGCGCCTCTTCCCCCCACCTCTAACCCTGAGAGGGGGGGCGGCCGTGTGCGAAGAGACGCGACCCCCCGGCAGCAGCAGGCGGGGCGGGGGTCGATGCCTTTCAGACGCGCCCGCGGCGGGGAGAGACGGGGAAGGGCTGCTCCCGGCTCCCGGCCCTCGGTACCTGGACGAGCCGCCCGGCGGCGGCTCCTCGGCTCGGGCGTCGGCGGCTGAGCGAGAGCTACTTGTTGTATTGCTCCGCGTTCATGTGGCCGCGCCGCCTCCCCCAGCGCTCAACTCCGGCGGACGGAGAGGCGGCTCCGGCCGCCCTCGTGGGAACCCCGCGGCCATCGCGCACCGCGAGCGGACACCTGAGGCCGCGCCGCTCCGGCACCGCGCGCGGGGAGCAGAGCGAGAGCCGAACCCCGGCCGGGGCCGAAGCTCCGCCCGCGGCGGGGGCAGCGCCGCCCCCCGCAGCCTTCGGCCCCGCCGTCGCCGCGGTGTGCGGGTCTGCTTCGGGAAAGCAGCGAGGAGGGACGGGCGGGTGGCTGCGGGGGTGCACTTCGGTACGCCCCGTCCTCCGTGTGCTGAGGCGGGGGGGAGAAGGGACAGACTGAAGGGGAGAGCTCCCGTAACGTACAGGGGAGCGAGTTGGACCCCTGTCCGTGCCTGTGCCAAGCTCGCTGCCTCCAGGGAGGCTGAATTGTTTTATATAGCATGTTCCTTTTTGCTCTCTACTCAAGCTAGTCGAAGGGAAGGAGGCTTTCAGCCCCAGAGGCTGTACCTGCCCCCCAGGCAAAGAGAGGCGATTCCTCATGGTGCTTCCTCGGGAGAATGTTCTTCCTCCACACGCAGGGCATTCCTGGCACAAGGCGGGGTAACAAACAGGATAAGGCTGTGTGAATCGTCCCCCTCCACGTTGGAGCCTCCGGCTGGACGCTGCTGCCTTAGGAGGGCAGAGCTCTGCTGGCAGCGCTGCTCGGAGGACACCGTGCTTTGACCAGATTGTTCTAACCTAGATCTGTCTCTTGACTGGCATCCATGATGTAAATATGGCCCCCCAGAGCAGCAGCAACTTTCAGAAAAGAGTTTCAAAAACATGTTGCTGATGAACGTTTTGAAGTTCTTAATAAAAAAATAAATAAATAAGAAAAAACTGGAATACTTCCTGCCAAGGCGGATAAAGTCAGTCAGTGAAAACTCCTGGGAGCCAAAATTAATATTCAATTATAGAGTTGGAAATCTGCTGGAAAGCACTCACACATCCTAAACCAGAGCAGCACTGCTCCTGCAGAGCTTGCTTCTCTTTGCAGAGGGGATTTGTGAGAAAAGGGGATGTTGGAGAGGGCAGAGCAGAATGAATATTCATCATCTACCCTCTAACCTAGGAGAGGTTTCTGCAGAAATGCAACACATTGGAGTACTGCTGCATTCATCCCTTATGGAAAGCCGTGGGGTGGCAGCAGCTGCCAGAGCACCAGGCAGGCTGTATCAGTGCAAGTGCTGGGACGGCCCCTGGGCTGCCACTGCCACCCAAAGCCCATGTCCATGTCAGGGTACTGCACAAGGACTCCTTCTCAAGGACCAGCCACCACTACAAGGACTAACAGGGATGGCATCTCACAAGCAGAGTTTTACTGTTGTACCCCATAACACAGATGCCATGAGAAAGGCCTGTGTTACGAGAAATTAGCTTGTGCTTCAGACTTCCTAAAGATAGTGTGTTTTGTTTTGTTTTTTTTACTGTGTGGGGAAGAATAAGCCACAAAAATAATTTTTCTAACTGGTAAGACAGTAATGGTCTCTTCAATAGCATAACATTCCGTCAGTCAAGTCAAAACATCTGTATCCTACAATCTCTGTTTCTAAATATAATGCTTTTCATTTCTCTTTGTCACTCTTCCCTGTGTTTCCAGCATGTGGCACATTTCTCAATGAAGGATGAAATTATGTCAGACATTGACTTCCCAGAGCCAGCGTTTTATTAAGTGATACCATGGAACATGCAGACAATATTCAACATAGGCGGGAGAATTAACAGTTACGAATTAATTTCACCCCCCACAGGACACAGAATTTTGGCACCACCATTTTGCAACAGAAGCAGAAACAAATTAGACATAAGTACGAGAGAAATGTGCCTGCCAGGTTAGACTTACCATGAAACATATCTGCAAACAAACAAAACAAATTAAACCTATTTGCAAACATTTTTGAGTAAAAGTTCAGTGGGAACATTTCTGTAGCTCAGGACTGTGAACTTTCCTTGAAGAACTGAGTGACGCTGAGCAGTACACAACCAATTTTCCCTACTGGGTAGGAGGGTTCCTATGGGATTGCTTTAACTGAGAAAGCAGTGACATCAGATGCTATTAGAAACACAAGCCAAATGAGCATTTTAGCTACTAGAAGCTATCATTCTTCTTGCAAGCTTGAGTACTGCAGTGCAAAGTCATTGAATGAGCAGCTCTCTAAATGGAATAAATGGGAGAAAGGACAAGGCAGAAAAGAAAAGCAGATCTGATGGAGAAAGCCACACTCTGGATCCCCCTCCCTCCATAGGAGCTCAGTTGACTAGAGGGGGCTAACCTGCCCAGCTGCCTTCTGGGGTGAAACACAAGGCAGAAGCCTCTGAGTTTCTCTGGTGTGGGCACCACCTCTTATTTTTCATACGATGTTGTAATTGGAGAACAAAGAAATCAATTTTATAATTGAGAATTACAGTGAAGATAGTGCAACAGCCAAAATATGATCAATTTATATCAGGTTAGTTGATGATTAAGTAAGCAAGTAATTATTTTAAATATCTGCCATCATTAGCATGTTATTAAGGCTCCACTTATTTCTTCTGCTTATTTTTCCATTCTCCCTATTATTTATAATCATTCTCACTGTTTACATGTACTAATTCATTCTAGAACTTGTGCAAAGTGACAGCCACATTATACTGAAGTATACTGGTGATAAATCAGAATCACTATTCGGAATTTGGGGACAAAAAAGAAGTTTTGGATTAAGTAAATGTCTGTAAAATACAACTGTTAGAAACCATGGAGTAATTAAACTGCACAAGGCTAGAAGCAGAGCCAGCAGAAAGATGTCATCATTTTTCATTTCTAGAGCACAACTGCATTTTCAGTCAATGCAGTAGAAATGTAAATGCGGTTTGATCAATACCACAGAATTGGTGAAAATAGGTCTCCTTGTAGAAAATGATCAAAAAAAGCACTAAGATTGGAAGAGATGCACAAAATGTGAAAGTGTTCGTGCTTTCCAACAGTCCTGCAGGAGCAGGTGGAAGTCCCCTGTATGGGCCAGTGCACGTACACAGATTTGTTCCCACCTTCTGCCATCACAGATCTTCAGCTCTTTGTGTCATCCTGGTGAATGGGGTGTCACTCACTGGAGAACAAAAAACTGGAAAAATTCCTCTTACGTTATATATATTAAAGAAAGAAAAAGTAGAGGACTCAAGACTGGGGTCTACTGAAAAGCCACAGCACATGTTGGAAACAAGGGTGTGTGCTGATTGCACTGCCAGATTAATAATGCACTGCACAAGTAGGGTGGGGAGTGAGTGGTAAAGTCCATAGCTTTCCATATGTTAATATAGGCTTTTGGTTTCTCTTTCCAAAAGAGGGGTGCTGGGAAGCGACATGCCCGCTGAGCTGGGACCGGCACATTCTACATTGTGCAGCTCCAGATCTTCATCACACCCAGCTCCCATTGCAATGCACACTCCACTTACCATCAATCAATATTGCAGCTGTCATTGAACAGCTAGCCCATATTTTCAAAAGAATAGAACCACTTACTAAAGTAATTTAGGAGTGGTTTTATGTTTCATTTAATGGTAATTTTAAGGGATCTTCTCCTGAAATCAATTCAAATCTGATATAGAAACAGCATAAGATGGTGATTTATCTGAGGAAGTCCACAAACTCTCCTTCAGATGACATCAAAATCAGTGGAAACACACAAAAGAACCACAACTGTTTGCCAACAGCTCCAGCATTGCTCCACCCAGTTTTTTTGTTCCACCACAGCTGAACTAGAAACCCACCTCATCTGTCATTTTCCTCCTTTCTGTGACTAACTAACTCCATTAATTTCATTAATGTTTAATAAGAGACCTCACTTTATCTACTCCAACAAGACAAGGGATCTGCTTTAACAAGTTATCTTCTATGGACACGTGCACTGGTGTTCTTTCAGGCATCCCTAGAGAAACAGCCATTTTCATTGATCACTGATTTTTTTAATAATGATTCATTCTCTGCTATTGATCCAAGGAGTAACAATTATGTTTTGCAGTGGTTTTGTTCTCTCATCATGAGCAGTTACAGTTTATCTGTCAGAAGGAAATCCCTGGGGTGCAAGCGGCAGAAGCCTCACACAGAGTCTCAGTGACAGAGGCAGGCAGATTTTAAATCTGATGCCTTAGCTATGCAGGAAGCAGAGGTTTCTTCAGTGTCTGCAGTCTCATACAGCAGATCCAGTCTCACTGTATGCAAGCTTGATTAATTTTGACTGCTTCCATTCAGTTGCAGTCAAGTTTTTCTCTCTGACTTTTTTTTTCCATACCACTCTGCAGACAAGATTGCCCAAATCTGGACTGAGCTGTCTACTGCCATGGAAACAGAACAGTATTCTCAAGAGATAAACACACTGCATCTCCTCTGCTAGCACTTCAGCCTTGCTCACAAAAGTTAGAGGTGATGGCACAGGTTTCTTTTTGCAGCCTGTAAACTTGGCTTTTACTTTGCCTGGAAGGAGAGAGTCAGATGGGGAATCCCACATCCACCACTGGTTGCACCATCAGCACTTCTCTGAGGCAAGGGGCCAGCAAGCCTAAGGAGCCATGCAGGGTTATGCTCAAGCAGAGAAGTCTTGGCAGAAACAGCCTCACTGGCTGTTAGCAGCCTCTGTATAAGGAAAATCAAAGGAAGTTGTGAAACTTCAAGTTTTCAAGTTTGGTGAAGCTTTCAAGTTTCTTGAGTCTTTGTCTTTTGAATACATCACCTTGAGTGCAGAGCAAGCTGGTCACACTGACTGTTATACTTGGTGGCCAAAGATAGCATGTCCATGCTGATCTTGCAAGCATTATAACAACATCTGATACCTTTGAGAGTTTTTCCAGATTTGTTTTGACTAAGGATCTTTTGCAGTGAAAGTCTGGAACAGAGATGATTGCTGGGCCCTGAACTGATCTTACCTGCCAGACTATAGCAGGGATCTATGTGATAGGAAAGGTGAACAAGGTGAACATCTTCCTAGCTTTAGCTATACCATTTTGCTACAGTAATTTCCTTATCTTTCTTACATTTTCAACAGGAGAAAGGCATACGCCTCTACAGAAAGGCCTGAATACACTGCTTTTCCTACAGAAATGGACAGACTGAAGTCTGTAGCACCACAATGCATGTATCTAAGGTTACACAGCAACTTGCCGAAACCTTTCTGCAATGCACAGCTGTTCCTGTACCTTCAAAGGGAGCCACAAAGGTACCTTTGTGCTGTAGCACCTTCTTCATTCCCTCTCAACTTTTTTGCAAGCAAAACTGAGCCGAGAGCGTTATCCCCCCTCAGTACCACTGCGCTTCAGAAAGCCAGCTCAGGCCACAGCATGGCCTTTGCTCACTGGCAGGTCCCAGATGGACCCCGAGGCCTATGGCCTGCACCGTGTGGCTTGGTGTGCAGCCTGACAGCAGGACAGGCAGAGACAGCAGTCAGTCTGCCATGGCTGTGCTGGGGAAAGCTGCTTCAGCGCACAAGGCAGCTCATGGCCGTGTTCATGAGGGCAGCCCCTCACTACCACTCTGTGTCACTCAGATTCTCATCTGCTTTTTGTTCCCCAAGATCGAGGCTAACAAAACAAACACAACAAAATTGAAATCTTTCCTATTATATTTACGAGTAAATGCTTCTGTAAAAATGGAAGTACTCCCGCATCATATAATAATTCATTTTTTTAAACTCTGCAGTCAGAAACATCACATGGGATATTCAAAGTGAATTCTAAAGATGATCTCTTTGAGAGTTGCTTAAACAATAAAAATCATCCTGTTCTGAAATCCTGCCTTTTTAGGGTTACTCTCGTCTGGTGTTCCTGCTAATCTATGCAGAGAAGATTTACTCTGACTTTTAAATTATCTTTTCTTTCTACAAATTATCATCATTGATATTTGTTAAGCAAGCAGCAAGCTGAGACGCCTGTGCTTACATTACACTGCAGCTGCCTGTATCATTAACATAATATTCCCTTCTATTGCTCTCTCCCTCTCCTCTTTTCCAACACAGATGTTCCATTTCCTGAGGCAAGGACTGCATCCTGAGGGAACTGCTTTGCCCAGCTCTGAAGCTCCAGGCTTCAAAGCTAGAAAACACACTAATGAAATAGTGACTGACCCACCACAGAAAAATTCTTCCTCATCTAAAGAATTATGGTAGAAGCCCAAAAGCAAAGAGTTGCTGAGGAGCAGCCTGCCATCCCAAGTGTAACTTTAAGCCCCTCCAGTGCTGTGACTGAAAGACTGCCAACCACGCTCCAGAAAAGGCTGTTCCAATTTAAAATCTACCAGAATCACAATTAAGACTCATTTACAGTTTTTAATAACTCTTTGACTTTGGCATTTAGCATTAATTTAGAAAATTGCTTTGGAAGTTCTTTGGGTCAACTTCCATCCTACAGTCACCTGGTCCCTTCCTTGTGCAGAATGCAGTCACAAACACAGATGGACAAGACCGATAGTCCATAGGCTCTCCTCAGGGAAGAGCAGCACTGCACCCTGTTTTGTCACAAGCACATTCTGCTTCACAGAACAGAATTGACATAATCCACTTCTAAGAGCACAGAGGCACGTCACAAACCTCCCCCTACGTTTTTATTGATTTGTATTACTAATTGACATTTACCATTATGATTTTTGCTTGATGCTTCTCAACATTTCCCATCAGGACAGATATTAGGAATTGGCAATTTCAATAGTCTACTTCCCTATGGTTACTTGAAACTATGCAACAATAATGCCTGGAAGCACATTAAATCCACAAAAAGCAGAATATTATAATTTGGACTGCACTTAGTTGCCGTATCAGGCACTTCCAAAATGCTGCTTTCAAAAAAATAAATAAAAAGAGACAAGTTCCAGCACCAGTTTGACCTCTGTTGGTGTTTATTTGGTCTTGAAATGCTGAAAAAAGGACAATTCAAGAACATCTACTGCATGAAAACAAATGCAATCCTTACAGATGAAGCTTGTGCTTAATGACTAACATCTGCAAGGCGAATACTACCGTCAGAGGAAGTGACTTCAGGGGAGTAATTTTACCAGCATGAGTACAGGATCTAATTCATGCCAAGACAAATCACAGGATCTAAGAATTAGTCATAGGAGTCATTAATTGTGCACTTACTTAACATAGGTTGTAAGGAAAGGGAGTAGTGCTTAAGATAGATCACTGAGGTGCTATTTTAGTTTCCACTGATTTTAACATGCACACTCCTATAATGGGCCAGGGTTTCCCCACATAAGCAAGGTAAAGCAGGCTTTCCCCACAGCGAATAAATAAATAAAAAAATTAGACAGCAGAAGTATCCTTGACACTGAGAGGTACCCTTGTAACAGAGGCATTTGGAATCTGAATTAATCAGTTTCTACTGAGTTTAGCTCCCAGCTTCCATCAAGGTAAATCCCTGCTGCCTTCCTACTGTTTCATCTCCCCTACAGCCCCTAAAAGTACTACCGTTTGATGTCTTCTGCTTTTTTTTCTTTTATGTATTTCCTTTAGTTCATCTCCGTTCACTCTCTACCCTCTCCATTATGCTTGCTTGCAACCAGACCATATAACTGCTTGATGTTTTCGAAAGCATAAAACACACACACAAACAAACAAAAAAACAACATCAACAACGACAAAAAAAAGCTTTGCCATCAGGTCAGCTTTCTTGTTCTAGTGTGGCAAAGACAAAAATTTAGATGTGTGTAAGTCATCTCCATCCCAAAAGCTGCCCAGGAGCCAGCAGCAAGGTATTGCTGGGTGGCATTACAAAGGCTGTTTGAAAAGCAGTGCCTCTTATTTTACTATTTTGACCCCTGACATCAGAGGCAGATGTTGGTGGTATGGCCGCAGAGGCTGAACCTTTCCTCCAGTGTCCCATTACGCTCTGTTGCCATGTGACAGATGGCAGCAGAGGGGCACTCTGACAGAATGGCATCTGACATTCAAGTACATATGAAGCAAAAGTGTGTCACTGAATTCCTCCATGCAGAAAAAAATGCACCTTCTGACATTCACCGATAGTTGCTGGATGTTGATGGAGACCAACCAGAGGCTGTGATCACTATGAAGCAGTGGGTGGTACATTTCAGCAGTGATAACAGTGGGTCACCTGTGCTGGTGAAGATTTTTACACACAGTCTCTTGTTCACCGCTAGTAGAAATGCATAGCTAATGGTATTGAAAAATATTGTTTCGCACCTGAGAATTTGCTGTATCAAATGGTGCTACTGTGCTATTTGTATCTGTTGTAATTTCCCTGGAAATAAATAAATAAATAGGAGCTATTACTTTTGGAGAAGTGTGTGTGTGTGTATGCATATATATATAAAACTCCTGTGAGGGAAAATAAAGCAGCCTATTTGGGTCTGGAAGGAAATACTAGGTTCCTCTGTCATCACTGGTGATACCTCAGGATTACAAAGCAGAGTCCACCTGACTCAGCTTCCAAGAGACAAGGATAACAACATGAAAGCCCAGTACAGAATTGGCTCAGTCTCTAATTCATGACTATAAAGGAGAGGAAAGATAGATTATTAGATGTTATATATGCAGAAAAAAATGCTATTTTGTACCAGCCCCTTTTCTTCCGCAGAAACTTACCTGTTTTGCCTTTGTATGGGCTTCTGTAGACCAACACAGAAGAAATCAACTCTAGGCTTTCTGTTTCACATTAGAGATAGCCTGTTCAAAACCAGAAACAAACTAAAGAGTACCTCAATGCACAATTTTTAGCAGGGATGCTGTCCTGAAGGAGAACAGAATTTGATCATCTGGCAGTGGCTCTTAAGGAAGAAAAATAAGTCTGTGTGTGTAAATCAGTTAGAACACCTTATCTTACCACCAGAGCTACCCCAGGTGAGGATGCTACATTTCCATTAACTGACAAAAGAGAAATTTCTGATTATTTGTACTGGTACTTGTATTTTGCTTCTTAAAATGTCCTTAAACATTCCAGCCAGTATAACCAGTGCACATCTGTTTGACAAAGTGGCCTCAGACCTTAAGACTGAAGTTACATCACTTCATTAATTTCCACTTGTCTTCTGGAAGTGCATGCATTTCTTAGGACAAAACATGCTTGCAGCATAATGGACTTCTCCTATTCTCAATTACATCAGACTGCTAAGACTTCCTAGCATAAATTTAAATTATGCTGTCATTAAGACCCCTAGTTTTTATTAATTTTGAGGAAAGAAGCCAGTTCTGTAACTGAGAACACCACGTTTAAAAACACATTCTAACTCAGAAAACATCAGCAACTCTGAGATACTAAGGCACAAATCACAGAAAAGAGTTTTGTTAAAACACATTTAGAGGCATTAAGCCCCAGCAGATATATCAAGAAAGTGTTAAAGTTACAAAGCATTGACCAAAGAAAAGGCTTTGGGTTCATCAAGTGATTCACAATTGAAAAAAAAGAAATCAGAGCACAATTAAGCAGAGCATTGAGGCTGCTGTTACTAAGAACGCCTTCTGACAGCTTTTCTGAATACTGGAACACAGAAATACAGATCACAACGGTTGGTTATTCTCAGTTCTGAGTAATTCAACCACAGAAGCAGATTTCAAGCCCCTTCAAACAAACAAACGAACTTATCAGATACTCAGAGAAAAAGAAAACCTGTTGGGGCTTACAAAATCGCATTGCTGCCCTGACTTTCTTTGCTATTTGATTTCCAAAGAGGAACAGTACAGACTAAGATCTCCAGCATTGATGGATACTTGCTTCCAATACAGAAAACAAAAAGAATCAGATGTCACAGACCTTGGTTTGAATATAGTTTCAGTCCTTCTGGTTTTACTAGTAACTGTGAGCATGGTGGGCCAGATTTGCATAGAAGTTTGTGTCAATTCTTTGCCACTTTCTTAAGCTGACAGAACAAATAACAACAGGCAAATGGAAAATGACTTTTTTAAAAAGGAGCTTTCATGAACTCCATTAAAAATTCAGAGACATCATAGCTGATGTTAAGAGGCAGCCACTGATGTGTAACTGACCTTGAAGTTAATAGAAATGAAATACCTAGCAGGTTTTTCAGAATTACCAAGGTACATACTTACATTTTTTAGGCCATTTTTGACCTTTAGAGTTTATTGTAGATTAACCAATTAAAATTCTGACTTCAGATGAAGAAGCATTACTACAAAAATTATAGAAATATCATTCATGTACATCATTCACCTAATTTGTGTGCTAAGAACAATATTTTAAAAAGCACTTAATTTGCAGCACATATGACCTGTGCTGAGCATGTCCATTTCAGAATCACCAGTTTCATGACCAACTGACAAAACCTTACCAGCAAGAGAAATTTCAGCAGGAATGGGAAATAAAAAGACTGTAATGAGCAACATCAGAACTCTTCTTAGAATAAGCATTAACAGAATTTTGTCTCGTTTTATAAACCAACGCAGACATCTGTAGCCTCAAAAGAACTGAAAAAAAATTCCTTCATTTGAAGGTTTAGAGCAGAAACTGCAATTCTAATTACACGAGAGGTCAGGCTACAAATGCTCAGATAACAAAAACACAAGTAATTAGGACACAAAAATGCTATATCTAGAACAAACCAGTCGGACACAGAGGGTCTGAAGTCCCTCATTTTAGCATTCACTTTTGCACTGTCCTCAAATTTCTGTAGAACACAAATCCTGTTTCAGAGGAAGGTCTTCTGAACCCCAAGCTATAAATTCAAAACTGGTCAGACAAGCAAGGGGAGAAGGAATATACTGTAATTGCATAAGCTTAAGAAATGCAGTTCAACACACTGTTAATTTTGGTGAGAGGTACAACCAAAGGTATCAATACATACATATATAATTTATTAATAACACAATTTTTACTGCTTAACACAATTAACCTTACAGAATTAAAAGGATATATTACATAGAAAGGCTTACCTGGCTGAATATCTGAAGTAGTAAGAAATATTTTAATTCAGAATTTAGTTTTTGGTGCAACGGTGCTTTTTAAATATAGATTTTTCTGGTCTTAAGTTAGACATGAAATTCTGCATATCAGTCTGACAAAGGATATAATTGCTTAATTAAAAAAAAAAAAGTCTCAGCAATTCAAAGTATAGAAGTCATATATTTACATACAAATTTGATTTGAAAATTATTTAGCAAAATATAGGCAGAAGAACACTGAAAAATACACTTGTGCTTATTAAGCCTTTGGTATTCAACATTCAGCTTCAGACACCGGACCAAGATGAAACAAATAAGATCAGTAGAGATGATCTGGGTACTGATTTCAAAACCAGCTTGAGTGAACTTCTCTGCATTTTCAGTACTGCAGACATCCTCCAAATTGGATGAGGATGGCCTGCCCTTTTCCAGACTGATCACCAATACAGTAAAGGAGAAATAAAGCAAATAATGTTTTAAGAGCAATTACACTATTTTTATAAAATAAAACTGAAAAAAAAAATAGATATCACGTGTCTGCACTGTCAAATCTAAAGTTTTCAACAATCATAAAACATTTTAGTATTCTATTCCCACTTACTTTTAAAGTAAGTCTCTTT
The DNA here is from genome assembly GCA_035772895.1 of Perdix hodgsoniae. Lineage (NCBI taxonomy): Eukaryota > Metazoa > Chordata > Aves > Galliformes > Phasianidae > Perdix > Perdix hodgsoniae. The sequence goes on along the minus strand of JAPSGF010000006.1, from coordinate 7,801,298 downwards.
AGTCAAACATCCATTAAATGACGCCTCCTGGTATGGGGAACAGGCCATGAGAGTGCATAGAGAGCATTTACATTAAAACAGTGGTCATCTCTGCTCAACAGGCACTCTAAGAAACTTACCATCTCTTGTATGATTCTGAAAGCATCTAAAATTTTCAGTCCTTGAAAATCAGTATTCAGCAATAATTATTAAGCAGTGTATATCATGATTGAGTCCTCCCTTATGTAGCTCTCTTCTTGTTTAGGAGGAGTCTCTTCCTATTTTTGTCTTCTTCTACTCTAAATTCCCCAAGGGTTCCTTAAGATGTTAACAAAATCATCATCATCTGTGATTCCAATACTTAGTCCTTCATAGTAATCTTCAAACTCAGAATAGGATACTTCTTCAGGATTGCTGCAGGATTCTCCTAATGTCTCTAGAAATGACAATTTAATTTCTTCTTCTGTGGCTTTGCCTGTGAAAGTTTATTTTTTCCATCAAATTCATTTGTAAGACCAGTGAATATACAGCTTTTAGTCTATTTTAGGAAACTAAACTTAAATTTAGTTTGCAAATATTCTTCTTGAACAAATTCAATATTCTGACTTCACAGGGGGGATATGAAGTCATTTGCTCACTTGGTATCAGCTGCAGTATTTACCTTACTTTGATAGCAAATGACAGCATTATAAATAAATAAATAAGTATAAATAAATATAAATGGAAACATGAGGCCAAAGTCAGTTTCAATGGATTATGAGATCAGGAAGATTTTTCCTCAATCCAAACAAAGTATTCGTTAATTAAAATGTTGGTAATTCAGAGGTAAACTTGTAACAAAACACGCATTTAATGTAAAACAAGCTCAAAGCAATAGGAACACATTAAGATTTGACTTTCATTCAAAAACATTCTGGAATTGACAAGTGCTTTTTTGCAACTTAATAAGGATTATACTCAGATAACTTTTACTGCACTGAGGAAAAAACTGGAGAAAATACAACATTATAGCACAGAAAAAAACTGCACGTCCATCATCCTTAACACACATCCACAGTGTGTCCTCATGTGTTACTATTGCGGTTGCTGGCAAAACAAAAAACATCCTCATTTCTAAAGGTAAAATGGAAGTGGTCAAGACATCAAGGAGACTTTCACAGTAATGAGTTTGATACATTGGAGATGTTATTTTAGAAACTGACCTACAAAGATTTAAACTCATATTATTATTTATTTATTTTTAGCAGTAAGAATTTAAACACACTGCTATCTTCATTATTTTTTCAGAATTCTCAAACATTTCCTCAGTAAAGAGGAACAACCAGGAGCAGAAATAAATGAATAATTTATTCAGAAGGAACTTCAAGTGATGAGAAAATGGTGTCACTTGGAAACCTTGTGTATATTGAGAGAGAACAGTAACATGAAAGGGAGAGCATCCTCCTAATTTAAAACTGCTAATATTGTGTATGTCAGTGAGTATTTGCACACAAGAGCTAAGATACAACTACTTAAATATAGTCCTACACAGGTAAGGAAAGGAACCTAGCCTGCGTATCTGAAGTATTCACAGTGTGATAAAAGTAGTAAAATTATGTAGATGAACTGCAGTACTACTTATATACTATTTATAGTCCTGCTTCACGTTATGGGTAATCGGAGGAGAAAAGTTCTTGTCAACGGCTGAAGTTTAGGCCAACACGAAAACAGTTAATATTTGCAGCAGTCTCTGAATCTGTTTTCTCTGCTAACATGGTGAATTCATTAATTACAGATATATTCTTTTTGTTCATATTAATTACCTGCCAACACTAGAGGATGTTTCTTTGCACAGTAACATTTTCTGATGTCTACCATGGGAACACTTCCAGTTTTGTTGAAATCTAGTTTCATATAAGCCTAAGCAAGGTAAAATTAAAAAAAAAAAATATTTAAAGATCAAATATATTCACATACTTGGTACATACTTCTAGATCTTTTGCAATTAATTATTCTGACATAACCATTTTACATAAGTAAACCGAGTCTTCCATCACTGACACTTGGATGCTAAAAGATCCTACATTGCAGAATTCTGCAATCATTTTATTTCAACAACTTTCACATTAAATGCTGTCCCTCACAAACTCAAAAAAATTTGTATTCTCTCCAAAATTTCTAGCACATCCTTGGCATCTGCAGTCAAGATGCTTCCTTTCTGCCTCCTCTAGTTAGTATGATTCCAATGTCATTCCAATAGAGGCTTCTTCAGCACTGCTTACAGCAGCTTCACTCTCACTCCAACAGTTTACTTTTAATACACACAGTCAATACATACGGCCAGGAGTCAGATCCTTCATAATTAAATGCATAAAAGTATGTGTCACAGTTCTTGATCGTTATGATATTCCATTCCTACAATACTGGCTGATTTGCAATCAGTGTTTCATACTGGAAATGGTTCCATAATACACTGGCACTATAGTTTGTCTTTCCAATTTCTAGATACACATTTAACAAATAACATTGCAAATATAAAAAACTCTCACTAACTTAACGCCTCTAACTGTATGTTTCAAAGAAGGCAAGTATTATTGCCTCTATTTCAGACATTGGAGGACAAAATAAGCACACAGTATATACAGATCACAGACAGAGTGATCTGCCAAAATACAGAAACAGACTTCTAGAGGATACCACTTCAGAGTGCCAGATGCTTTACACACTGGAGTGAACTGTAAGAATAACATACATGCTCAACCTCAAAATAAGAAAATATTTGATTCTAGGTGGAAGAGTTCAAAACTAAATTTCATTCAACAGTGGAAAACATCAGTCTTCTAATTTACGTTAATTTTAATTCACTCATTTGACAATTTAAAAAGACAATTACCAGGAACAAAATGTAAGGAAAAATATTCAAATAAATAACCAACTTCAAAGTTATACTGCAAAACATCTACAATTACAGTAAAACTTACTTTTCTTACAAATGCTTTCCGATATTCATTCATTTCTCCAGCTACAGCATGAATAAATTCTCCATAGTCGACTTTATCAGTCTTGCTATCATCAAGAATATGCCATAAGGATTTAAAGTCCTGTAATTTAAAAATATTTTGCCAAAGCTTTTCATGACGCCCTGAAATAAAGCAACTGCTACAGTGCAAACTTCACAAAGAAGAATGACCCAATCCAAACTGATTTGAGGATTCATCAAAATAATTCAAGTTATCGTCAGTCACTGACAGCCATCATTCATATTACTTGAAGTTTTGATAGTTGTGTATTGTTTTTATAAAATAATATTTATAAGGAAGACTGATAAGTAAATAGCATCATATACAATAACTGCAAAAGGCCCCAAAAGAAAAATAATTGCAATTCCACTCATCCCTCAGAAAGACAGCTCTTTTTCTTTGTTTTCTTTTTACTTATTTCAGAATTTTACAGGGGACTGAATGCAGAAATGCCAATGTATTACCAGAAAAGGAAAAGCCTTGCAAAAATTAAACCATATTAAACTATAGATTTAAGCAAAGAAAAGAAGCATTTCAGTAAATTAAAGTGAGATACTGTCCATTATTACGATTTCAGTTAGACTTACCTGTTCAGGCACTTCCAAATGGAATAGTTTTAGAGCTTCTTTAAAGTCTGCCTGAGAAAGAAAACCATTTCCGTTCTTGTCTATGTGTCGGAAATACTTTCCTAAGCCAGTTACAACTCTAACTCCTCTTTTACTTAATGTCTCTCTGAGCATACCTGAGGATTTACAGAAAGAAAAGAGTAAAATATTCAGCCAAAGTTGACCACACGTTACAGAGCTGTTATAAAAGTAAACAAAACCACAACAGCCTGCAGGTTAAAATGGCCAATCCACCTTAGTAATGCTGTACTTTGGTAAAAACAAATGTTCCATTAATGAATACAGAGTGCTTCCTCTGCCTACAAACATGCTAATAGGCAGAAAAAAAAAAAAAGGCAGAACTAGAAGATCAAAAATTCTCTCCATTATTTCAACTATTTTTCTAAAAGTAAAGGACCGAGAAGATTGCAGTGACTGAGGAGCACCTGCTGAAAACAGGCTTGACTCATGACATGTAATCTCTAGAGTCTACAATTCAACTGTTTATGCTGACTACCAGTTACACAGCAAGAGCACAGTAAGATGCTCATCTTGTCACTACTTTAAACACAAAGCTGTGCCCTGGTACAAAATAAGACAGGTAGGAACCTGGTAAAATTCAATTGCATATTCTAGATACTAAATTGTATTCACATATTTAGTATGAACACTGTTAAAAGAGTATGAAAAAGCAACTTCTCAATGTGTAGAAATAATGGCCAAAGAACTACTGAGCATAGAATTAACTGATGAAATGAGAACGTGTTTTTACATTTCATCAGTGCTTTTCTAATTTAATGCCAGTTTAACAAAGGATTAGTGTTACACTTTAGCGTATTTTAAAGATTTTGTCATTACAGAGAGTAATATCGTATTGATTACATTCACAATTATTCCACACTCTTTCCAAAATCATTAAGCAGACCATCTATTTAAAGGAAAATGAGAGTAGAAAGCATTCTTATGATAGGTTTATTCCAATATCAGATTCCAGTAATATTCTTACAGCTACTAACTCTTGTTTAATTTTGTTTATTCAAATAGAATCTTTGAACTGTCATCACTGTTCCTTGTGTTGAACAATAAAGTTAGAGATACGGAAATTAAAATCGAGGGGGTTTTGGTAGACACAAACCTTGAATTTTCTTGAACACTCTGCTGTCATCAGTCAATTGCTCAGAATATTCTTGGTTGAATTTCAAGGAGGAATCTCTACAATAATCAAAATTTAATGTTGGTTGGTTAAAATCTATGTAATATTATTTGATGGAAAATAGCTGTAGTAGAAATGCATTTTTAACCTTACTTTTGATTCTTAAACTGCCCTTTATCAGCATGGTGACCAACCAATCAAGTTTGATGCAGCACACACAGAATAGTTGCAGATATACAGAAATTCTTGTCTGACAACTTTCCATTAGCATTTCCTCTGCTAATTTATAAATCATGGATTTATAAGAAGAACAGAATTACTCAAAAATTTCTGTGTCACTATTCAGATATTTCACACATTGTCACCAAGTGTGGGTTCCATGACTGTATTCATTCAACTGACTGACAGATATGTCCTGAACCAAGGAGAACATGGTCCAAAGACACCTCAGAGCAGTAAGAGAGAACTACAAACCTTGTAACTGCAATGAGTGTGCATTCTCTAGGCCAAAAAGCAACGGCCGGAAATCCACTAAATATGGAGATATGAAAATGTTGCAAGCTGAAAGAGGGACAATTTTCAGAAAAGGAACGGTCAGCAGATTGGCATAAAACCACAGGACCTGAGGATTTTTCTGTCATGAAGACCTTAAGGAAGGCAAACATGTCCGTATGCTGATTATTGGTTAAAAATCTGTTTTCGTTGCTTGCTCACCACAACACTAAATAATGTAATATTTTTTAAAATGTTCTGAGAAATGAATCATGGATTTCTAAAAATGTGCTTAAGGAAAAAAAAAAAAAGACCTAATGAATGGGACACTGTGACTGGCAGTCACACCCAAAGAATGCTGAGAGATAGCTCAGAGAAATTTCAAGAGGTGAAAATTCCTGTATGTGTTTATAAAATATCCCGTGTATTTTCCACATATATTCTTAAGGAAAATGTTTCCCTCACAGTCTTTGAACTTAATGACTAGAGCAAACTAGTGACAAGGTGATTCTGCAAGAGAAGAATTAACTAAAAGTGTTCCACACTCATATGTCTTTATTGTTAGCAACCTTAGGAGACATTGGAGACAAAGATCTGAATGAACTTATTCTTTCAATAACCTCATTATTACAAATAGTCTGTGCAGATTCCAATTACTTTTAGCATCTGATGACACTCAGAAAGAAGAGGCACTGAGCATTAAAAAGATGAATAACAGGGTAATAAATTCTCATGTAGTTTCTCCTATTTGTTCCAGTGTTAATCAGACATCTTAAAAGATCATCAGCAAAGTTGAAATCTCCCAGAAAACACATACACAGATTTGATGTGTATTTATTTGGACGTTGCACAGATAATCGTAAATCCTCCAGGAAAAAAAAAAAATCTCTCTCAAATAAAGAAATCAATTTCTTGAAACGTGTCCAGGTAACTAACAAGCAATAATGAGGCATATTAATGACAGCTATGTTAACACTACACAGTTCTGGGCTTTTTTTTTTTCTCCTTACTGTGCCCACTTACAGGAAGAGACCATATAGGAGTCTTAACAACTGACTTTAAAATGCCAGTTAATCACAGAAATTTTTTCTTGCACTGGAGATTAAATGGAGGGACTTTAGGTTTAATGAGAGCCTAATTGGGAAGTGCATGAGCCTTCTCATTTCAAATACAAGCCAACCACTAATAAACAGGAGAAAAACAAGCACCCTTCCATGAAAAAGAAAGCATCATTCCATGACGTGCTGGTTTGCAACTTTTCCTGTAGAAAGCAAGATTAGCTACATATATCTGACATTGAATTTGATGCAACAAAGACTGAGTTTCTGATCCCATTTATATTTTCATTCACAATGTTAACTGTATATCTGACAAAATAAATGAATGCAAACTCAGTATTGTTAATGAAGTTTGTTTTCTAAGTTCATCTGGTAAGGGTACAAACAATAGCAAAGGTATAGATCAAAAGCTGGATCAGTACATCGTAGGCATGAACAAGGAATTATAGTGAAATTGTGGTGTTGTTTTTTTCCTAGCAAGTGATTGTGTTCTGAAAAGGCCCCCCCAGAATCCGCAGTCAGAAATCATTACAAAGATTGACAGAAAAAATACTGTTGTAAATAATCTACATGAAGAAAATGAACAAAACAAAAGAAAACCTACTCCTACTCCTGCAACTACTTTAATCAGAATAGGAAGGCAGATGCAAAAGCTCTACTGCCAATTTAGAACTGCTCGTTCACCAGTGCCTTGTCATGAAGGAGTACTTCTTCTTTCAGAGGAAGATTTACTTCTCTCCTGTCTATTAAGAACTTACATCTCTCCAGTTTGTGTACCTTCCTTTATGAAGTCCCTATGAACTTGTTCATATTAAACCACCTAAACTGTACATTACCATCAACAGCCACCTACAGAGGATAACACTCTAAAATAAACATAAAACACAGAAGATTTATAACTTGTGACAGCAGGACTATGAAACAGTGTTACACTCAAGCTTGCACAGCCTAGGGAAAACACACTTTTGGTCTGCCAGACTGACTAATAGTGAAACTGGAAAGCTCAGGGAAGATGTGTTCGGTTTTGTGCCTCTCACTACATGAAATTGAAACAACATGAAACAATGCCACTACATGGCATTGAAACAACCTGCCCAAGGAATTCCCCATGCATGAAGGTTTTTTTGAGGCTTGTGGATGTGGCAGTAAAAGATGTGGTTTAATGGTGCTACTTGGTAGGTCAGGTTGATGATTGAACTTGATGATCTTAAAGGTCTTTTCCAGCCTATGTATTTCTCTGTTTCTCTGACAGGGAAGATAGTCTGATTCGTTCTCTGATTTCCCTTCCAATAGGTTGAATTTTCTAGGGTCTTCCCATAGGCATCTAGGTAAAATCAGGGAAAGGAGAGTTCTCATGGTTTCTTAGGATATCGGTAGTTACAGTGTGAACTGTTTGTGCCATTGCATGTTGGGCTTTGTTTTTTATTTGTAGCTTATTGGAAGAAAAGGCCATTATGGCCTGAAGGTGGTAAGGAGAGGTGATACAAGGATTCTGCTTGAAAATCTGTCCTTCAGGTAGAATTATGTCAGGTTATTGTTAGATGTGTTATAAATATGTAGCCAAGTGAAGAAAGAAAAGGTTTGTTGAATTCTTTTTGTGATGCATGTTTCTGCAGCGCATCGCTATTACATATATAGAATATCTCTACTTATAGCTTGCGTTAATAAGGAAGAAGAGTTGTTGTAAATTAAAGAGATGTTTTGTTTTTTTTTCTGAGATATCCTGAAAGGTAGTTTATGTCTCATGACCAGGAAACTGTTTCATAGAAGTCCCTTAAGTCTGGTAATCTTTTTAAAACTTGTTTTAAACAGGCAGTCATATTTTGCAGACACACGTCATGTTTCCTTTAGACTGGGATCATTCAGTCTGAAGGACTGAAATAGGATATGAGGTATATAACTTTTCACATCTGTTCACTCCTTTGGGAAAAGTAATAGTTTTCTTGTGCTTGTGTTGAGCAAATCTAAAAGACATGCCCAAGTCCAGGTGCTGGTTTTGTTAGTTTTCAGCCTGCAAATGTGTCACTTCAAAATGTATGGTGACACGAGGGACAAGGATGGCAGTGTAGCAGATTTTCCCAGAGGACAGAGGTTTCATTAAAACTGTCCATTTATCATAGGTCAGCGCACAGAAATGTTGCTTTATCCATTGTGCTTTTGGTTTGACCCAGATGACAGCTGATGGTCTGCAGTTTGAGCTTCAGTGCTCTCTATTCACGGAGCTGTTTCTCCTTTAAAGCTCAGTCATGCTCTAGAATTTCAAGTCAAAGCATGTGCTTTAGGAGGATCATCAACTCATTTTGTTTTGCTATAATGAGATTTATGTCTTGTGTATTTTTGAAACATCAGGCAGTGTGGCTCACTACAGTAACATTAAGGCTCTTCTATATAGAGAAGTTAGTGCACAAGCAAGGTAAGCAGGCACTTGGTACTAAAGAACTACTTCATGCTCATTTTTCTACCTGGGCACCTATTCTGAAGCTCATGGTGTTTTTGCACAGCTTTGCTTCAGCTTGCTTAGGAGTGCAGATGCTCTCTGGACAGAATAAACATGCTCTACAGAAAGCAGTAACTCCTTTGTATCACAGACAAGTCTTTGGAGTAGGAACTTAGGGTGCACTGGGACAGGAGTGAGAGTAGGGAAGGATTCCAAGTAAAAGAATGCTTCAGAAAATCCCAGCCTGTGATTTCACCTGTGTTGGGTTGTGGATAGGACCTCTGGGAGAGGTCAGGGAGGTGTAGCTGAAAGAGTTGCAACATGTTGGTCTCTGTTGCCTTCACATTTTTCAGCTGGTAGAAGTGAGCCATGCTGATTGCAAATACAGGGAAATCAAAGACTTATTTCAGCAGACAGTAAAAATTGATGCATTCTTAGACTGTAGAGGATTCAGAATCTCAGAGATCTGAACTGTTGTGGGTATGGGAATATTCCTTGTGAGTGAACTGTTCCTATTCTCTCTTTTATGATGGAGAAGTAACCCAGTAGATGAATGGGGAGGGAGTGTGCCAAAAAGGTTAAGGTCCTGTGGAGTTAGACTTAGAATTTATTTGATTTTTTTAAATTATTGTCTGAAAAACCAACCAATTTAAAATCATTTAATTATGAGATGGCTTTTATAAATCTGGGTTCTAGATTTGGGGTTCATACAAATCTTCTTCTGTGAGTTATTTTAAAGGCATTCCATTCTATTACCTTTTTTAGGTTAAAACAATCCAGGGCATTGTGATCTTGGTATATAACCTCTCCCTAATGGGAGAACAACATGGGGAAGTGCTTTCTCTACTGTTTGGCTTCTCTTGAAGACAGTGTTCCCATTCAAAATGGAGAAGGCCAGAGTTTTATTTTCACACAAAATCTGAGAGGTTGGCTGACCACAGCCAGAGGAGAGGGTGACCTGTTTCCCCAGGATATGGGATACCTACTCTTAATCCTAAATTTGAACTGAACCTGAGGCTCCCTGTCTTGGGTACATGGCCTTATCATTTCACAAATGGAGCATGAGATAAGGATCACTGGGGCTTGAGTCTAGTAACCTGGAGCACAGGCCTTATGAGGAAAGGCTGAAGGAGCTGGGATTGTTCAGCCTGGAGAAGAGGAGGCTCAGGGGAGACCTTATAGCTCTCTATAACTTCCTGAAGGGAGGTTGTGGTGAGCTAGGGGTCGGCCTTTTCTCTCGTGTAGACAGTGATAGAACTAGAGGCAATGGTTTCAAACTGCGCCAGGGGAGATTCAGGCTGGACATTAGGAAATATTACTTCTCGGAAAGGGTGGTCAGGCACTGGAATGCACTGCCCAAGGAGGTGGTGGAGTCACCGAACATGGATGTGTTCAAGAGACGTTTGGATGTTGTGTTGAGGGATATGATTTAGCTGGGGAGTATTGGTGATGGTTGGACTGGATGATCTTTTAGGTCTTTTCCAACCTTGATAATTCTGTGATTCTGTGATTCTGTGACATAGCTGCTCTTGTAAATCTGCAATAGACCTTCAAGACTCTATCTGAGCAGGATTCTCCCTAAGTACAGTAATGAGGGTAAAAGAGTATTCTGCCAGAGAAGAATAAGTTACAGTTCGATATCATCCCTTTCAAAAACATTGTTAAGAAAAAAAATAGACTGATTTCACAATCTGAAATTTAGGCAACTATCTGGGAAAAAAAAAAAAAACAGAAACAACCCACAACACTTCAGTTAGAGAGAATGTAGAATTAAAAAACAAGTTGTTCCATCACAAGTAGCAGAAAATATGAAAATACAGCCTGAAGAGAGAGCCTTCAGAAATAACACTGGATCAACTCCAAATTTCACAGGTAGAAAAGCAGCAACAAATGCAAGAAGATATTTACCAAAATGATATGCTTCTGAGATGTAAAAAACCTACATAAGCTATCCAAAATTTAACTATATTGTTTCATGAAAATGCTGCAGGGAGGGAGCAATTAGCAGTAAGTATCATACAGATATACCTTACTACAACCAATTATGTTTGAATATACTGTTCTATGGACTGTTAGCTCACTATGGCCCCTTTGCAGAGCTTTCAGTGTAAAGAGATATTAAAGTGAATATTACTGCAACTGAGAACAGGCTTCATGCATCTGAACAGTTTCAGAAAGAAAAATAATAGTCAGTTAAATTGTTCTGATGAAAGTAGTCTTTACATACTGAATGTATTTAATTGAGGCTTTGTTATTGCTGTTCCAAGTCAAGAGGCTGTGTGATCTGAGACTGGTTGGACTTGAGAAAGCAAGGCTCAGGGGTATCTTACCAGTGTGTACAAATATCTGATGGGAGAGAGTAAAGACTACTGAGCCAGGATCTGCTCAGTGCAACCCAGTGACAGGACATGAGGCAACAGGGACAAACTCCTCACCAAAATTTGAATAATCAAACTGATGGTATTTCAAACTTAATTAACTTCCATATTCAGGCAACAAATTTTCATACTTTTTTTTTTTTTTCCCCACTAAGAAACAGTGTATTCACAATAGAAACCAGAAACCCCAGAGAAAAACAGTTCATTGCCTTGACTGTTTATTTCTGCAGATAGTGAGATAACTGTACTGACTGTGAAAAATAATGCATATTTGGGGATTAACTGAAAAAGTTCTATGAAATTCTCTATAGAACAATGTGATTTACTAAAACGTATTTTGAAAGAGCAAGTATAGAAATCCTGCTCCAAAAAACCTTTTCTGCTGTACCATGTAATGTATTAGAGTTGTGTTTTCATCATACTTACATCCCACTGTTCATAAAAAAGAGAAAATGAAAAAGATGACAATTTCCTCCCTTCGATCACAGCCCACCCTCAGACATTATCAAGTTCTATTTCAGCAGGAAAGGGGGAAAAAATCAAGTGCAGATAATCGGAGGAAATATCTAGGCTGTGCATTCTAATGAAACATGTTAAGATCACTCATATCTCATTATTATGAAGTTTGCAGGAAATCTGAGTAAACGTCCAAATCAGAAATGTCATTTAATGACTGCTTACTGTACACACCATGATTACAATGATTTAGGGACCAGAGAAAACACTTGAACCTCTCTCTCCACAGTTCTTCGCCATAGCAAACCATCCCAGTCGAGACATAAATAACAAGAGACTGGAAAAACAATATATGGCATAATTTGATTTCTCAGTATATATTGTTAAAGATACAACATAGCACAAAAATAGTCCTTTCTCCTTGTTGTTACCTCATGCACTTGAAATAGGGAGGGGAGAAATAGGCAATGTAGCAAAATTAACACTTTAATTCTTAAGACATTCAGTATCATACAATATCAAATTATTATGTCATGATATGAGCCTGTGCCATCTGTTCTAAAATCGATGGACTGTGTATGATACAGTAGCAGAGAGAATGCTATCAAGATTCGTATTCTTCAACAGTAATTCAGAATTGCTACTATGAGGCAAGCACCACCCTCTGGTGCAGAAAGGAGCATTCCTCACTACACCAAAAGGCTAAAGCAGATTTGCAATATACACAATTGAAGAGTCTGAAGGAAAGAGCATGTGATAAAAGATTCTGCTGGAACATGGGGATCATTACAGAAAACAAATGAGTTGTCCCAGTGCCTGCTGTCTACAATGTGTAGCAATGTCTGGAAGAAAAGAGATAGAAAAATGAAAAAGAAAAAAAAACAAAAACCTTCTATCCTTCCACTGACTGTGTTCAAACACTTGTATCATTATGACTAATATAAGTTTTTAATATAGGCCTCACAGAAGATTCAATTATAACATTAATCACAAAAAAGTATTTTTCTCCTGAACACAGTATATTAGTTCATTACATTGAAAAATGTTCATAAGGTTTTGTATTGAAAAAAACTTCAAAGCAAATAACATGGCTTCATATCTAATTTCATTTTTTATATTACTCTTTATCATTCTATAAATAAATTACATATATCCTCTCATGCTCATTACTAATTTCTCCTAAATACGGATTTTTTTTAACAGTATAAATAAGAAGTTAGAAGTTTTTATAAAAAAGATTTTTCATTTAAGTAGGAAAAACTAATTTGAAAACAGTCAGTGGCACTTACTTTAGAAAATCCATAGCAGCTTCATCAATACCTATTACACGAAGGGTCAGAATTGGATTCTGCTTGATGCTTTTTGGAAGATTATGATCAACACTTTGGAAAGTTAGGTTAGCTCCCTGTTGAAAAGTGTACAGTTATTTACAAACAGGTTACACAATTTGTAAAATACAACTACTTTCAAGAAGTATGACTATTAACATTTAGGTATGTAATGACAAAAAAGTGTAGCTAAGGTCAGGTTAACCTTCTAAATAGCTTTTCTAGTAGTAAATAAGAATAGCCGCATGCTTCAAAATGAAATATTATCCTCTGTGTAGAAGTTTGTCTAGGAAGAGGTCCACTTGTGCGTCTATTCACAGTTCAGGAATGAAGGACTACAGATTGTTGTTTCCTCAGCCTGGCTCTACTTTTCTGTTGCTCTTCTCCCTTTATCCTTTAAGATCACCTGGTTCCAACCCCCCTGCTATGGGTAGGGCCACCTCCCTCTAGACCAGGTTGCTTAAAGCCCCATCTAGCGTGGCCTTGAATGCTTCCAGGGAGGGGCATTCACAACCTCTCTGGGCAACCTGTTCCAGTGTCTCACCACCCTCACAGCAAATAATTTCTTCTAGATGTCTAGTCTAAATCTACCCTCTTCCAGCTTAAAACAATTTCCCCTCGTTCCATCACTTCTTGCCCTTCTAAGAAGTCCCTCTTTGGCATTCCTGTAGGCTCCCTTTAGGTACCGGAAGGTCACTATAAGGTCTTCTCACAGTCTTCTCTTCTCCAGCTGAAGAGCCCAAGCTCTCTCAGCCTGTTTTCATAGGGCTGGTGCTCCAGCCATCTGATCATCTTCGCGGCCCTCCTTTGGACCTGCTCCAACAACTCCATGTCCTTTTTGTACTGGGGGCTCCAGAATTGGATTCCAGGTGTTGTCTCACATGAGCAGAGTAGAGGGGCAGAATCACCACCCTCAACCTGCTGGTCACACTTCTCTTGATGCAACCTAGGATACAGCTGGTCTTCTGGGCTGCAAGCGCACACTGCCGGCTCATGTTGAATCTTTCAATCAGCACTCCCAAATCCTTTTCCTCAGAGCTGCTCTCAAGCTATTCTCCGCCCAATCTGTATCCGTGTTTGAGATTGCCTCAACCCAGATGCAGGACATTGCACTTAGCCTCGTTGAATTTCATGAGGTTGATACCTCTCAAGCCTGTCCAGGTTCCACTGGATAGCATCCCTTCACTCCAGCGTGTCAACCGCACCACTCAGCTTGGTGTCAACTGTAAACTTGCTGAGGGTGCACTCAATCCCACTGTCCACGTCATCTACTAAGATGTTAAATAACACTGGTCCCACGACTGATCCCTGAGGAATGCCACTCATCAGTGAACTTCACTTGGACATTAAGCCATCAACTGCAACTCTCTGAGTGCAAACATCCAGCCAATTCCTTATCTAGTGAGTGGTCCATCCATCACATCCATTTTTCTCCAATTTGGTAGCAGGATGTCATGTGAAACAGCGTCAAATGCTTTGCACAAGTCCAGGGCAGGTGACATCAGTCGCTCTTATCCACTGATGCTGTAACTCCAACATGAAAGGCCACCATATTTGTCAGGCATGATTTACCCTTGGTGAAGCTATGTTGGTTACCACCAATCACCTCATCTTTATTTTTCCACTTGCCTTAGTAGGGCCTTCAGGACGGTCTGCTCCATGATCTTTCCAGGCACAGAGGTGATAGTGACTGGCTTGTAGTTTCCTGGATCTTCTTTTTTTCCCTTCTTGAAAATGGCTGTTATGTTTCCCTTTTTCCAAACAGTGGGAACTTAACCAGACTTCCATGACCTTTCAAATATGATGAATAGCAGCTTGGTAACTTCGTCTGCTAGTTCCCTCAGAACCCATGGGTGGATCTCATCAGGTCCCACAGACTTGTGCACCTTCAAGTTCTTTAGATGGTCTTGATCCTCATCATCACTTACAGCAGGCAGATTACTTTCTCCAAGATCTTACCATTGCTACTGGCAACTTGAGCAGTGAACCCTTACCAGTGAAAACTAAGGCAAAGAAGTAATTGAGCAGCTCAGTTTTCTCCTTATCCCTCATGACTAGGTTTCCAGTTTCCTTCCAAAGAGGGCCCACGTCCTCCCTGACTGTTTCAATACTTCACTCAAATACACTGTTTTCTCTAAATTTAAGATTTTCAGGAGGATGCAGACAAAACATACTGTATTTGAAAAATTATGCTAGAGTTTATAAATCAGGAACACTTAACCCAATGTGTTTCATACTCATTAATCAGGTTAGCTGGCGGATGAAGTTTCAAATGCTCAAATAAGTATAAACTTGATTATACATGCTACTTATTCAAATGATGTTTCAATCACTTTCTGCAAGAAAAAGGTAACAAAAGCTCACTTTAAACAGCTGATGGTCAATGTTTTCAAACTTCTGGGTTAAAACCAATTGATGTACAATTCCCTTGTGCTTAAAAATATTTAGACATTGACTCTTATCAAAAATCCCAGCAAACCTTGGAAAGATCATTACTTTTTTAAAGAGTGCTTTGGTCTTCTATTTCATCTTCAGGACTCTACTTTGTGAATCGTATGTTTTTTCTACAAATAGGTCTACACTATCTGCAGTCTTCTGCCCTCTAGTGGGAATACTACAAACTGAAGCCAAACGAGGAATCTCTAAAACGTGAAGAATAATTCAGACTCCTGAAAAATGTGCAAATTGAAAATGCTACTGAAGGGAAGACCAAAAGCCTTTCCCTAAATGATATACCAGAATTTTAAATTTGAATATTTAAATAGTAGTTCAAATTCGCCAACATCATTGCCTTTAGTTCAACAGAAAAAATACTTACGATGTAGAAATCACTGAGATCATAAGCTTCTCCCTTCTTTTGTCCTCGCTGATGTTGATAAACTCCCTTCTGAATGAAAGGCAAGGCATTTGTTCTGTGAAATAATTCAGAAACAACCTTAAAACAATTGCATTTTCTTAAGTTTGCTAAGTAAAGTTAAAGACATTTTCTAAAACCTTTTTAAAAGAAACTTAACCTACCTATTTTTTCCAAACTGTCGGAATTCATACACAGTAAGGGATCTGTCACATGTGAAAAAGAATCCAATCAAGTCCCTGCAAGCATCACGACCATTTCTGGAAGGAAAATTGGAAAGTATATTTACGTTGTTACATAGATACACCTTTAACTCAACCCAAACACAAATAGTACTTCTATTTTGAAGCACTCACTTTGTGTCTACTCTTCCACATTGCACAGCCTTTTTTCCTCTTAAAAGTTATCTACTTTCTCTAAACCACTGTAGAATTACGCTTCTGGATTTGTGAACAAACCTACGGAATGGAACCTATGGAATATTCTGTTCTCCATCATGTTACAAACGTTTATCAAATTTTCATGCTTTAGTAGATCAATGTAATTTTCATTCATTAACTAAAGGATTATCTAAACCTGGACTACCTGTAGTTATTATGGTATATGAAGCTATATATACAGTTCACTGCTTCAGAGCTGAAGAACATGTTTATGCCACCACTACTCAATTCAGATCAGTTTTAAAGCTGCCCTAAACCTACAAGGTTAATATGGCAAGAATCCACAAATGAGACACAAACCCATCCCTTCCATTCACAGTGGTTGCCACATACCATAAGACAAGACCATAGAATTTTCCATTAACTGATTTGTAGTGGTTGTCCTGCACAGACACCTCACTGTCCTATCACAGACATGACAGTAACATAACTTATCAGTCTTAATGCTGTACAATGCCACTACGAGCCAGGTCAAATTTTGTACCGTAAGTGCACATGTATATATATACCTACACTGCATATTCATTTTTTTTCCTATACATACAACAAAGGAAGTTCATTATAATTAATTATTTCAAAAGAGTTACAGTCATTATTCATACATTCACAGAATTGAAAAGTTTCAAAAAAAAATTGTAATTACCTGGATATAATCCTACTATCAAAGCATAGCTTGTTAGAGAGCATGTTTTCAGTTAATCCTGATTTAGTCCTTATTCTGTAAAAATAATGCTGCATGTTAGTGATATCTATGTGGTCACAGAACAATGTTGTATGAAATTCAGCTGTTCCAAAACAGGGGAAAAAAAAAAAAAAAAAGTGAAATATGGTATCCGTGGCAACTGGCTGAAGAGATGATCCTTGTAGTTGCATTAGGAAACAACTCAGAGTGGCAATGTGGAAGGAACTCTGTAATTACATCATATTAGAGTACATCTACAGAAAGCATAGATGTGAATGGGATATTTTGTTTATGAACACTTGTCACACTTGCGTGCATGTTGAAAAACGTTAGCAGAATAAAACCAGAAATGCAGATTCACATTTCCACATGAAGCACTGAAAAGCAAAATGTTTTCCCAATTTTTCTTAAGAATTATGATTTCAATATTTGCAGGCCAGAAATAAAATTTAAATGCCGATACAGTTAATTACTGTGAAAGAAATCAAAACATAGAAGAAAAGTATGATTACACTGTGAAGATCTACATTAGTATTTATGGATGTATATTTATGCAATTTCATGCACCTCAGGATGGAATTCTCTAAAAGGATATGACAAGATCTCAAGCACGCAAAAGAGGTTAGCAAAACTCTGTGATGAACAATATCAATATAAGATTACATTGGTTCTCCCATGTTTTGTAAATAGTGTGAATCAAACATTATATACAGAGAATCCAGAAATAATGTCCCACTAGGCAATTATACAAAATGAGGAGTCTAGAAAGAGATGAAGCTGTTGGTTCCAAGTCAGGAATAAAACGCCTAGAAAGACAAAGAGAGACTCTGCAGATCCCAAAATAACAAAAAAAAAAAAAAAAAAAAAAAAAAGAGAATATTTCTAAACAAATGACCACTGGAGAAAACTTACTTTGTTTCATGCAGTGTTCTTTTTCTAAAACGCATGGGTGCAGTCCCAAGTCCCAAATGTCCACGAGCTTCCTTGGAAACATCACCTCGTGTGGATTGTTCTGGATCACTTATGACAGCTCTGATGAAAAAGAGCAGGGATAAGCCTTTTAATTTGTATTAAGTTGGTACTTCAGATTTTATATTTTCTTACTTTGAAAAATAAAAACCTCACAATAATGCAAATCGAATTTAGCTATTATAGTTGAAAAAATTTGGGGAGAGAGGTGTTTATTTTTATTTGGCTGGTGGTTGTTCTTTTGTTTGGATTTGATGGATTTGGGGTTTTTTGTATTTGTTTTTACAATTTTGAAATCTATTATTCTAAATCAAGTATATGAAATAACAGTCTGGTAGTGAACAAGTATACTTTGTATGGATGCATTTATTACTTTATTTCCTTAGAATTATGGAGACTTTTTATTCTCCCCTTCCTCATTTCAGTAAATATTCTATCTTCAATTTTCTTTCTCCCTGGATCACTCCACAATCAGTGATAGGAGTCACCAGTACCAGCTAGCAGCATCACTCAACAAAAACACAGGCACCTCCACTGCCAAGGCACTCACCGAATCTATAGGAACTCAAAGTCCCATCTCACAGATAATAGGTTAACCGGATTCTGAACATTTTGATATTCTCTGTAGCTGTTTAACAAGTAAGCAAGAGGAAAGAACCCTTAAAAATACTCTCATTATTGAAATAATTCATAATCAGAAGGAAAAATAATTTTGTACGGCTGATACAACTTATGTTTATAAAGTTCTCTTCAATCCACACTGAGCCGTCTTTGCATGTATCAGTTACAATGATTTTACTGCAAGATTGGCTCTATTAAAACAAATCAAAAAACCTTTTGCACTTTCCTTAATAGATGTGTTGTGCAAGAGTTTCAAACTAATCTTCCTTGATTAACATTTTGCTCTCTGATACCAATTTGTTTGGCAGTTCTGGCATGGTTATATATGGAAGGTAAACAAAGAGACTTCTTAAATTGAAAGTTCATCCTGATGCAGCTGCAGCACTACTGAATATTGTTCTGACATTTGCCAACAGAAGGGTTCACAGCAGGAGTTACTTACATAAAAGTTTTAGCAAGCATAAAGTAATGTGAAATTGAAATTATGTTACACCAGACTATGCCATCTCATAGTACCATGACCAGACAGCTTCAGTAAAACTCTGAAATATTAAAGCATGTATAGAAATGAGAACAAATTTATAGGAACAATAGTAAGATGTTTTAATTACACTCATCTTCACAGTTGTTTTTTTTTCCCCTTAACCTATGATGAAATCTTTCTATATAGAGCCAATGATTTCTCAGAGCTGAAGGGATAGCAGTGAAATTCGGAGGGCTTCCCTGTACAGCCTCCATCACTTAGCTTCATTTGCTCCTTTTTTTCCTGCATGCTTAACATTGGTATAATACTCCTTCATATAATCATAGAATTGCTCATGTTGGAAAACACCTTAAAGATCAGCAAGTCCAACCACAACCTAACCATACTACCCTAACTAAGAGCCCTCCACTAAATCATGTCCCTGAGCACAACATCCAAACAGATTTTAAACACATCCAGGGATGGCAACTCAACCACCTCCCTGAGGAGCCTATTCCAGTGCTTAAAAACCCTTTCTGTAAAGAACTGCTTCCTTATATCCAACGTAAACTTACCCTTCAACTTCAGAGAGATATTACTAGAAGAATATTAATAAAAGTAACAGACTTAGGACAGAAAATAAAAAATAACTGTAACAACAGGAATCCATATATTTTGCAGAGGCACATAAATAAAGGTGCCTTTATTTATGAAAAGTACTGTAAAACACTTAAAGCTTCAGGTATAAAATTAACAATTTTTCTCAGAGGAAAAGGAACTTAAACATTGCACTTGAAATTGATTTTTTAATTACAGAGTCTTTTAAATGAAAATAATTTTCATTTAAAGGGATTTTACAAATAGTAGCACCACATAACACAAGTTGCAGTAAGATGAACAAAAAACCTAGGCAAGAGGAGCCACTCAGAGACCTAAATTCTTCAGCATGGAAAGCTGTAGTTTTACATTAAAAATCCACTTACCTGCATAATTGATCTAGCATCACTTGTTCTACTACAGCTTGTTTCTTTCTCTCTGCAGCAACATCCTCCTATAATGGAAAAGTAACCAAAAGTAAACGAAATATAAGAACAAGCACTTCAAAAAAATAAATAGGCCTTTAAGACAGCATTCAGAGGTCTCAATCCTATGAATGTTACAATTAATTTGGAATTTCGAAGGTTTTTTCCATCTTTTTGAATAGAATCTTATTTGTGTAACTAAAAGACAAATAATGTTCTCTGCTACACACTCAGATGGTCTGTGTATTAGCTGACAATAAGTATGAGAGTTCTGATATTTCTGTTGTTTCCAGTTACTTTTTTTGAAGTACAATAAAGCCTGAGGAAACTGATGCTATTCTGAGTAAAATGGCTGACACAGATCTCCATTCAGAGAGAGGGACTCCACCTCCAGCCATGCTTAGATAAAAACTCTTTAAAGATATAGTCTCAATTCTCAGTTCATACTTGCTGCATGCCAGAACAATTTTCTGCTGAAACAGGCCAATCTGGAAAACATTTTGTTGTAACAGAACAAATATTTGAAGGAGGAAGGTGATTTAGCAGGATCTTACTGCCATTTTTAGAATAGTATAACACTCAACCACAATCTTGTGCCCTTCACCGTAAAGTGTTTGGTTATCAATCATCATTCATTTCGCAGAAAGAGAAACCAAAGGCACATGAGGATGTCTAAAGTCAGCATGGAGGCCACTGGCAGCAACTAGGCTCTGCTATCTTGCTTCATTTCATCTTCCAGATCTCTGAACTTCTTTACTGTACTGATATTTGTTTTCATTCCTCCCATTTTACCTATGAGAAAAGAGAGATTATCCTTTCTGAGGGGCTTAGGCAACCTCTTCAGTGACTTGTAATGTGTTCTGAAGCTGAAGAATTTGATATTTTTATGATTAGTTTGTTTTTCTGTGTAGCTTATCATGCACCATCCACATTCTACATACAGCAAGCCTGCCTACAACTGAAGAATAGTAGGTCGGTTCCCAGACAGAAGGCAACTGTAAAGGACAACTCTTAAATTTACAAAGATGAAGTAAAAAAGATTCAAGTAAATATGGATTAAGACTAGCCAAAACCAGAAAATGAATAAATAATGTAACAACAGACCAGTTGGTGAATTGACTTTAAAAAAACTTCTGAATTATAGTGAATAGGGAACTTCCTAGTTTTCTTTCATATTCATTTTTACATCTAACTATCAGAATTTCTGGTATTTCATTTCAAACTACTGAACTACTGAATACTGAAAAGCATTACGTAAAGGAGAACACTGTTATTACACAGAACAGCGCTGCAATACAACACAGAGTCACCTTATAGATCCAGATTACCTTAGCATGATTTAAAGAATCCAATTTTAAGAATTCAACTTTATTCTTTACATTTCAGTTGAATCTGGAAGGTCACTAATGGTTAAAAAAGAAGCAACTCTTTTGTCCACAAAACAACTGTTGGTAGAAAAACAACTCTCTTCCCCCTAAAATCCCAGATTTATCATATATAGTGTCCATTAGTAGTCATATGCTTACTGTAATTCATATTAGATAAGGTAATTCTCATTCCAAATCTCAAGAAAATTTAAAAGACAATGTATTTTAACATAAGAAGTTTTAGTAATGATCATAGTAAAGAAAAATTTTAAAAGTACTGTGTATTCTTAAGCAGATTTTTAAATGTACTTTAAAAATCAAATGCCTACAACGGAGGCAACACATACCCAATTGAATTATTACATAAGCAGTAGTTACTTCTAATTTTTTCCATTATTACCACTTCTATCAGAATCTTGAACACAAAAGAACCTAAGAGATGCTTCTAGAAAGAGATAGGCAGCCTGTGTAACCATGAGTGCTGATCAGCAACAAAAGGGCTTCAGACAGTCCCTCAGAAACCTGCTGGCTTCCTTTTAAAGCATGCCAGCTGCAGTGTACCTGCCATTTGGCTGTCCTGCACTGCTCCTTTTATCAGTCTCTTCAGCTTATTTGATTTAGCAGTAGTTAATCTAAAAGTACCTCAAAACTTCCCCTCCTGCCCATTATACCCACTGTATTGTATAGATTTTTAGATTTATTTTAGAAATAATGAACAGGAAACTCTTCATAAGAGTACTTTCTGAAAAGATTTTCTGATCATGAAAATGAATGGTGACATCAATAGCACAATGTTCACATCCAATTTAGCAAGACCAGAGATCAAACATATGTTTGCAGTGACGTGAACTTCAGTGCTTAGTAATGAATAAACAAAATAAATGAAAAATTATTTACTTCCATAGTCTCATAAAATTTATCGTGGCTTATTATTCCATCAGGATGTCGGAGTACTAATTCTGCTCAATAATACCTTCAAAATTAAGTTATGAAGGCCATCACTCTGCACATGAAAATACTGAATCAAGCAGTACCTAAAATCTTAAGATTCTTCACCACTTCAAATAACCCCAAATTTAAAATTTAGCCTTAAATGGACAATACTCCAATTGAACAATCCAAAAAAGAGTAAGAATTGTGCCTACATAAAAGAAACATACTGAGTACATCAACATAAGAGAAGTCAGTATTTCCTCTTGTAACAGCAAAGCCACATCTGTTTCCAGTCTGAGGGGCTGCCTTCTCCAGAGAATTAATAAGGATGAAAGGAAAATGCAGAGGATCCAACAGAGGATCTGAACAGAAGAAACTGAAAAGAGAAACTAAGGGAGTTTGGTTTTGTTTAGACTGCAAAGGAAGCAGGTATGTGATGTTCTAAAAGCATCCTACAACCTAAGGACAAAGATGACATAGCCAAACCTTTTTTTTTTTCCCCTTCAGATAGTGGTCAGCCACAAGGAGACCGAAGTCACAAACTGGGCCTTCTGAGGCTTAATATTGGTAATAGGAAGAAGTACCTCAGAAAGGGAATAGTGAAGCAGCACAGGATCATGTTGCTTATAAATGCTGTAGAATTCAACGCACCCCTGCAGCTTGAAGACATCCAAAGCCACAGCTGACCTGATCTAATGCCAACAGCAGAGTACACACTGCTTATGAAGAGGGTTATCATCATATACTCCATTCTAACAGTTAACGAGGAAAATTAGCCCCTTTACTCTGGAAACTAGTCAGTGTAAAAGCTGACAGAATCATGAAATCCATGCCATAGAATACAGGCTCATGTACAAGCTAGAGACTAGAAGACATGGAACAGTACAGTCAGATTCACACAAGTCACTCAGCTGGTCTTTTTAGTTGTACTTATTTATTTTTAACACACATTCTCATTTATTCACATTACAGCACAAAAAATAACAAGCACTGCAAAAGAGATTTTAAAATTGCTCACTGGATTACTCAGCTCAGTTCCCATTGAAACAAATGCTTAAATCCCTATGATGACAATTACAGACTAGGACCAAATCATCATGCGCCGAACTTCTACTGAATACTTACAAATCATTCTATAAGTTTAGAGACAGTTAACAGTCCAACAACAGCCCAAACACTTACAGCTTCTGATTTCCTCATACTGTGTTGTGTATTGTAAGGCTTGCTTGTATAGCGCTGTTGCAGGAGAGCTTTCTCATCAAGAGCTGTAAGATCATCATTGTGCCCATCTTCAAACCGTGAACCCTGAGCAAAAATAAATTATTTTCAGAAATCAAGTTATAAACATCAAAACAATTTCCTTAATTTATTAAAAAGCATTTTTAGAACTTTCTTTATCCTACTTTCATGATAATTAAAAAGGCAAAGAAATTGTATGCCTACCTTTCTATTAAAACACAACCTACAGATTTTGCTCGCTAGTTTCACCTTCTGAATCCTTACCAACTTCCAATCATACCAAAACAAGCAAACAACAACAAAAAATCTCAAAAAATATCATGATTGTATAAACTTTGCTAAAAACCAGCAGCAAGTCAGAGAGAAAGTGGACTGAAAGTACCTCTCTGAAAAAGACAAGAGCTCTCTCTGTTCTGTTTAATAACACTGAAGATAAAGCAAAAGATTGGCCATCAGGTGTATAAGATCTCAATCACAGAGGTGCTGCTTTTTGATCAGCAAAAAAGTTAAAATACAGTCTGGATAGGAGAAAGAACTGAAGCATGTTGGTGAACTGGCTCTAAGAGACTTCTAAATCAGTCTGAGTAGATTACAGAAGTATTTCCCAATGGAGGATTACAGAAGTCAGAAAAGAAGAAACATGGGAGACAAATCAGTAGGGACAAATTATTATCTACACTGCTGTAGAAGCAGCTTCTTTTCAGGGAAGAAAAGCTACAAGTTTCAATAATGGAATAAAATAATATCTTGAAATCTAATGAAGGTTTCATTTATTATTTAGTAAGATAGTAATAATGTCTAGCAGATTAATTCTCTTAGATATTACATTGATATCTGCCATAAGAATTGACAGACACAGCTTTGGGTGCTTGTCACTCACCTGTCTTGAACCCAAACGCGCTGGAATGGGCCAGTCCTGCCTTTTCTTTGTGTTTAGGCCTGCCACTATTCCTTCCGTTTCAGACTAACTTGGCCACTCTCACAAATGCCCTTTTGATGCATTTTGATGCCCCTTTTGGGCAGAACAGTATATAAAGGATTCACTCCTTGGAAAACAGATGACATCACTGTGTCAATCTGGTGTGTAGGAGTGGAAACAAAAACAAAAGCAATACTACAACAAAACACCAGAATGGACCATTACCCACCATTGAACATAAAAGTACACTTAACAAAACAACAAATTTGTTTTCTTCACTCAGTTTTTACTTGAAGTACCTATAAATAAAGGTTCTGTATGTTCTCCAAGTATTATCTGAATATGAGAAGTGTGGCTCTAAGGGGAGAAAATCCTTCAAAATTTTAAGTAATATGTGCAAAAGAGACCTTAGCCCAAGCAATAAAAAAAAATCTTTTTCTACAAAATCATCTCTCTTCATGCTACTGAACACTAAGCAAATAAAATAATTTCATTGACAATTATTACAAACTTTTTATCTGAAAAGCAATAGGCACAGCACAGTAGCTCAACAACTGTGTATTTAGACATTAATATTCTGAATATTATACGTCATGAATACTCTGAAGTGGTCATCTACCCTCAGCACAGTCTAGCTTTGACCAGTCCTCATATAATCTGCTCACTTCTGTTTCCTGTTCCTTGCTGGGCACCTTCACTCAAGGACCTGATCTTCCCTTGTTTGTTGCTTAGTTTTACTTTACAAACAATTAAGAAACCTGGTAGAATTAACACAGCTTGCAGTCCAAGCTTTGTAGACTACACACCCTGGATCTTACATAAGGTCAAGACAAAAAGTAGAGATACTATTTTCCATTCTTTTACCTCCATATTTCTACCCATTTTCAGCGTTTCTACTACCTTTATTTGTTTTTTATTCATAATTTTACTAGTTACCTTCAGTAAGACAGGATGAAGTAAAGGAGTCTGAAGGAGGGGGTAAGGAGTAGAAAGGAGACTGCCTTCTCTGGAGGAAATGACAAGATCAATCATGAGAGATACTCTTCTACAAAGTGTGGAGGACAGGGAGGCACAGCCTGGAGCAGCATACTTGCAGCCCAGGGACTATAGCTTATACTGTGAAATTGCAAGGACCAGGCAGACAGCATTTAGCAAGGGCAATCAAACCAAATCCCCTCTAGAGACTGGTCTACTGCAATTCAAAGTGATTTTACAGCACCCATGAGTACATGCAAGAGACACAACATGCAGGAATGAAGCTATATACAAAACTTTTTAATTCTCTCCTACTCTACACTGCTCTATATTGTCTCTATTAAAAAAATAATAATAATATAAAAAAATAAACCCTACAAAATATTTCAGATTTAAATATATTTTGTTTCAAGTTGGGAAACCGCTTGGTCATACAGAGAAACAAAACGATGATACTGGCAGATTCATCTTCTCCAGCCAATCTGGAATCCTGCCATACAGGACAATAAATTAGGAATAGAGATTATATGTAAATGTATTAATAATTGTTTTCTCTCTGGCAGCACTACTGCTCTAGACAGACATAGTCATTCAGTAGTTCTTAGGCTTTAGTTAAATATTTCTGAAATAATAGATTTTTAAACAGTAGAAAGTTCTACCCAGTTCTTCCAGATAACACTGGTAAATCAGGGTCTTTCCTGCACTCTAACCAAATAAAAATGCACAAATAAAACATTACAAAGTTTATGTAAAATGCATGAAAATGACAGAAAAATATGTTGGTACTACTCTTCCTGAATTAGTTTAAAAGCTCCAGATGCCCAACCTCTCAAATATTTAGGGATCACTAATAGAGAAGTGTTTTATTAAACATCAGCATTTTCTCTCTAATTACCATTTTTGAAACATTTCAAAATACTCTGGGATGTAGAATGACGTATTAAGAAGACTACTTCCTGCCACACAAAAGATGTTGAAATACACTGCACTTTCAGACCATACACTGCTTTGTTTACTATTCAGCTGCTAACTTTGTCAGTGTATATTTCTTCATCTACTTTACCTCTGTTTTCATCTGACAAGACATTCTTGAAATCTGTTTAAACAAAAAAGAGAAATTAAATAGTAATTAGCAAAATCTCAGATGTATGGAATGGTCAAATAAAAAATTGTCACTTTTATTTTTTCTAAACTTAACTCAGACCATTGTTCAAAGGAAAACTATGTGAGCAATTAACTCTTACATTTATTATACTGGACGCTGATCCTGAGCAGTTCTGTAATTTTTAAATCAGAATGTTTTACAGAACCATCTGCAGTACTGACATTGCTTATAAAGCATCTAAGATTTGCAGTGATTAAGTTTTAGTCAACTAGAAAATACTGCTGGTAGGCGATTGGGAAATTTTAACAATGAAAATGCTCAGACCAATTGAGCATACTTTCAGAATTAATATCAGTTATATTTTAAAGGTAAGAGACTGAGAAAAAGTCTCAGAGAAATATCTGTACCTAGTTCCAAGTTTCTTTTTCAAAAGTAACTATTCTTCCATAGAAAGAATGCTTAAACTGTCTGTAAGACTAGGTTGTTTTCTTCAGTCATATGCTTAATGATCACTACTGATCTTACCTTTTAACTTTTTTAAGTTAACATACCAGAAAGATAAAGCAAAGTTACATGCTATCTCAATGCTACTCAGTTTCTTTGACAAACTGTTAATAAAGCTAATTATTAATATATCACTTGCAAGTGATTATGAGAAGGATAAATGCATCTACCAACAAGGATGAGCTCAGACATTAAACAAACATTGGATTTTCAAAATATGCCTCTCAGTAAAAATTCCTTTGACAAAATTATTTTGTACCACTAGCAACTGGATATGAGAATTTAACTGAAGGAGAAAGAGAAAAGACAAAAAAATCCTGTATGATGATACTAAAATATTAAACTACTTTTTCCAAATTACTACTGAAGGGCCACATTTTAAACAGATTTGTTATGAGAGACTGACCTGTTGAGATGGTAGATGCTGCCCATGTGGCATTTCTAACGGCATTTCTAACGATGTTCTCCAATCTGAAGATGAATTCAGAGAGTATGTGTGAGGAAAACTTCTACTGCATGGTACATAGGAGTTCCCATCCTAAAACAGGAAAGGACAAGTGATAGGGTTGTTTGTTTGTTTTTTTAATATTAAGAAATGTATTTGTTAAGTTCTTGCAACACGTGAACTCTAAAACCCATTCAAGACTAAATTAATTTATAATTACCTCATCATCAGAATCTCCCAGCCTCCCTAGATCTAGGCACGGAACCCTGCAGGAAGTTAAAATGATTTTAGGAACAATGTTTTCTTATTTTTCCAGTTACATTAAAAACAAACTCCAGTAGTTACTTCTATTAGTACCTACACAAAAGTTTCCTTACAACTAGAAACAGCCTACTGAGGAAACGTCTATTAGCCACTCAGGAGCCAGACACTGAGCTTTCCTCCTTCCCACCAGCAAACACAAAAGGCCCCTGCAAGGTTCTCCTTCCCTCCCAGCCTCAGACAGCCCCAGCAAAGCTTCACTCACCACCAGGAGCCGCTGCAACAGACCATAAATCAAGAATTCTTATTTCCATTTTCCACAGCAGGTCTGTGGAAACATCCCTCTACAACCAGACACCAGAAAGCCCACAGGGAAGCAATAATTCCACAGGACGAAAGCCTTCTCAATTATCTGAACTAGATTAATACAGCAGGAGATAACTACATGGTGGGAGCAAACTATACTTCAGTGTGTATACACACACACACGCTTCTGCTTAAAGAAATGAAAACATCACAGATTTATTTAAGAATTTCTGTTTATGTCTTTACCTCAGGTACCCTCTGGGGGACTGAATTTTACTGCCAGTATTTTCAAACAACCCTATTATAACACGATTGCTTCTACAAATAATAGAGCTCATTAATTTCCAGTTGTTTTTCATTACAAACTGACTGACAGTACACAAAAAGTTGAAGTTCTTTGATGCAGGTATGAACAACACAAGGCCATAATGACACACAGTTGTAAAATAACGTAGAAAGATACAGTGGCTGTAAGGCACTTCACTAATGTAAATAACGCGAATAATGTAAATAATGTAAATATTGAAAATTTTTGCTTTCAATAGAAACAGAAAACAGCCTTAAGATGATAAATTTCATGCAACGCTAATTTACGTATCAATACAAATGCAAGTGCATGGTGTAAATTATTGAAATCGGATGAAAAACAAGAGCACACTTACTCTGGTGGGCGAGGACCCTGAGCAGCACATGTATCGGGTCTCCACCCCTAGAAGGACACATTATTACATGCTGACAGAGATCAGGAGACAAACACACAGTTGTTCTTTCAGCCTGCCTTGATTTAGAACCAATGTCTCCAAATATCTGACGTATGTATTTGACTGAAATAGTGCTAAGAAAAGGACAAAACAAAAGCTTTCAACTGAAAGCTGATTCTTACAGATCTTGAAATAAGAATATCCGGTATTTGTCAATACAGAAAGTTTTTGTCATTAAGAATACAGACAGCATCCAGACAGCATCCACACCAGCTATTAATACTTAACAATAATCCATGTTCCTGAGATTTTGATCATACAACTGCTCATGAGGTTTCAGGTCACACGGTTCTTGATGGCTGGAATGTTCCTGAGCCAGCCCTCAGTCAGCCCACAAACTGAAACCACAGCACAGATGGACAGCTGGCTTACATGGAGCCAGGAGCAATTCCTCCAGCTGGCCTTCCAGTTGGAAAAAAAATATATGTGGCTCACAGATGTTCTGCAGCATCTTGTTTTTTAAAAGACCTTAACATATAGATGTCAGCATTGCAACCTGAACTGTGCAAGCATCCTGCTTCCAGCTGTGGCCTAATGCATGCGTGATTTGAAAGCCATCACAGAATTGTTAAATGTTTTCCTCCTCCACACACCCTGGCAGCATACCCCTGGAAAAGAGAGTTCAAAACTGAGCACCACCCCCCTCCAGAGTCTTCAGAGAAGGGTATTTAGGTTTGGAGAGAAAAAAAGGAAAAGGAAAAGGAAAAGGAAAAGGAAAAGGAAAAGGAAAAG
>JAPSGF010000006.1:7714211-7771805 GCA_035772895.1 Perdix hodgsoniae | reverse complement strand
AAGGAAAAGGAAAAGGAAAAGGAAAAGGAAAAGGAAAAGGAAAAGGATCTCTCAGAGCAATTGCACATAATGAACACCACCACCTTGTGGTGAAATATGTTTAAAAGCCTTTAAGGGATAAAATGCAGTCTTAATTCTCAAACTAACCAAAGTAAACAAACTCTGGTCTTCTTTAAACAATACAGTGTGCTGTCTCATGTATTTTTGCAGTGCATTAAATCACAAGTTTTTCTACAGCATTTCAACTGCCTTTAAGAAAGAACACAACACGTTTAATGCCTTTTCTGAGAGTCATCAAATCAGGAATAAAGCAAAGCTGTCCTGAAGACTACCCACGTTTACTAGGGCACAGTCTCAACCTCATTTAAGTCTACAATTTTTCAAGTCACAAAAAGTCATGTAATAAGGAATCTAAATTTGGAAAGTGATAGGCATAAAAAGGATGCTTCTTTTACAAGCTAAAGTAAACACCCAAGTTTTTTCAAAAAATATGGAAGGTAAATGGGTACAGGCGGGCTAAGGGAACACTGCAGATGAAGTTTACTTCACTGCATACTTTATGCCCATATCTGTGAGAAAAATCAACTGTTACAAAAAATATTTCCTTTACCTGTAATAAAACCAATGGCTCTCATAATCCAAGATAATATTTACTCTAGTCAGACTTTCAAAAATTAACCTGGAAGTCTCTGCTACAGTAATCCTGCCTACCTATCTTAAGTCAAAAGGTTAACTCAAAACTCTCAATGAATGCTAAACACCGGGATTTATTTCACACGAAGGCAGTGTGGAATCACTCCTTCTGAAATTACGCTTCGAAGGCTGCTGTACTTGATTGCTCTTTTGGATAACAAAACGCAGTCAGAGCTGTCACCAGTTTCACCCAGAGTCTGAAACAGCGCAGAGCACAGGCTGAGCCGTTGCTGCAAACATCATTTGTTCTTGCGTTCCCCAGGCTCCAGGTAGCACTCAGCACGTTGGCGAGCTTCTTTCTGAAATCCTTATTTGAGAAAAGCCGTACTGAATTATCATACTAAACTATCGCCTTTGTCAGAATTCACTTCTTTGTAAGCTTTCTTCTCTACTGAATGCACTGAAGCCCTGAACTCAAAACCTTAGCATATGGTTGAAGTCCTGTAAAAAGCTCAGTGCAGGGACAGAAAACCACCACGCACCCTCTGTTAACATACCTGACGTTTCTTCCCTCTCGACGACAGCTGAGCCTGCCTTCGAGGGGACGCAGCAATTCCTTGCACTTCCAAATCCATGCAAACGCAACGACAGCCTTCAGAATAAACTGAAAAACACAGCTCACATGTCACCCGTTTGCCCTCCCTGCCGAGCTGTTTTTTCTTTCCATCTAGCGAGTTTAAACCCAAAGCTTATCGCCTATCCAGACAACAGACGCTCTCTTTTCAGACCGCCATCCAAAGGCTGGCCCCGCTCCTACCTTCCGGACCTCGCACCCCGTTTACCAGGCGCGAAGCGCACCTGCGCTGTGTACGCAGCCGGCGGCGCACGACTCGCTGAGGCGGCCTCTCAGACGCCCGACCCTTCTCCAAGCGTTGGACACAACCCGCCTGGCACGGCCCCAGCCCTCCCAACGAAGCCTCAGGCGGAGCGCAACGCAGCAAACGCCGGGCAAACCAGGGAGGGCCGCGGGAGGACGGCCGCCCCAAGCGTCCCCGTGGTAACGGCGCCGCGTCCCGCCCGTCAGCCCGCCCCTGGCCGTGCAGGGCACTGGGGAGGCTCAGCGGACCCCCAGGGGGCAAAATAAACACAGCAAAGGCAGTGCTGTGTGAATGGCTGTAGGCCGAGTAAGAGTCACGGCGCTATACTTGATTATTTAGAAGCTACGTACTTCTAAAACCAAAAATCAACAGCATTCTTCAGGCAAACCGACCTCCGAAGTGATTTCTGCAACTGAAGCATAGCAGCATCATAGGCACGTGCATGAAGTGAAGAAAAAGCAAAGAGAAAACTAAAGTCTGGATAGAAATGATTATGGCAAAGGAGAATAATAATAATAATAATAATAATAATAAAAGCTTCTTTAAACGTTGATCCAGAAAGCCACAATCCAGTTGACACAATACATAACAACCAAGCCCTACAGCTCTTGAATGAGGAGCACTAACACACCTGGTAATAGTACCTTAAAACAGCATGTTACAATGAATCAGGCCAGGTTTGATAGCCTTAGTATGAAGCAAGGAGACAAGCACTAAGGGTAAGTCAGTGATTACGCAGCTGCCAGGTTTAACCAGTAACAGCTAGGGGAAAAAAAATGAAGTTACCCAGTGTAATGCATTAAGGTTTACACTGACATTAAAACTATACACCATTCCTGATGAGACCACAAATGAAAATTATTTCAACAGTGTCTGTGGCTAAATTTCTCTCCCAATCAAGAAATTTCTCCATTAACACATCTCTAACACATCTATCCTGTAACTGTTTATTTCCCCTCCCTCCAAAGACTTCCACAAAGAGCTAAATTCATCACTCATGCTCTTTAATGAACTCAAGAAATCACACTTCAAGTGGTACTGTGCTTACTAGTTACAAAACACGAAGCACCTATTATTTTCAGTCTAAATTACAAGATATTTCAATATTTCAGTGAAGCATAAGATTACAGTGTATTATATATACAGAGTACAGAAATATCTTTATAGGAAAAAATAAATAGATAAAATATGTAAACATCTCCAGGGAAACATTGCCATTTAAATCAATTGCAGAACAATCAGATACAAGCAGTTTTAATCCCTCTTTCTAAAGCATACAGCAGTGCACATAACTTCATAACTTCATTCAAAACAGTTTAAAGTGCATATAACATTGTAAAAAAATTCGTAAGCTTTTTAAGTTTTACACATGCAGATTTCATTCATATTTATTACGTCTCCTCAATCCCATCTCTGATTCCATTAAATCCTTGTTTATAATTTCTTGGTCTTCTACTACATCTGTTTCAAACTGATGTACTTCACATTCATCACATAATTCATGCTCCTCTAGTCTGTAATCATCATCAACATCTTCATGCAAATCTTCATTACCGTCATCTTCTCCATCATTCATTTCTTTCTCTTGAGAATGTTCAGAAAATGACTGAAGGAGATCTTCAAGTTTCTCATCACAAACGTGGCTGACATCTTACAATTTACAAAAAAAAAAAGTTAGTTTAAATCACTGGACAGGTTCCAAGTTTAGAGGCAGTTTAGAAGTAGAATATTTCTTTTTTCTCTCTTTTAATAAAATTCAACTAATGGAGAAATTGCCAAATTTCTAATGAACTGTTCCTAACATTTAAAATATCTCTTGGACCACTATTCACCTTTTGGGAGATTCCAGAGGAAACTAATATGCAATCTGCTGTTCAGTATAACTGTGCAATATTGCCCACAACCTCTAAGGTCCCCATGTGGGTATCCTCAGACTAAAGTTAGATCAATACTAATAGGTTGCTCAAGGACTGTCATTCAAGAAGCTTGCTTCTTGAAAGCATAACATGTCAGTTCAATGTATTTTAGCATTTATTATTAAAAAAAAAATTATGGTGTATCAAAAAAGTTGACAGTAGATTCCACTCAAACAGGAAGAATAGTACAACTGCAGATTAAAATTAACTCTACACTCATTTCACCTAAGATGCGGGAGCTGAACATTACCACAGAAAGATGTTGACTGTTTAAAATGTAAACTAATTGGATAACTATCCCACTGAAAATTGGAAGTACCTGTCATCTTGCTTTCTGATTTATCCAATCCACTTTCTTTCATCAGTCGTCTAATTGATTGGATCTGTGTCATTATTTCATCTTTCTGCTCACAAGCTAAAGCATTAACACTAGAAAAGAAATATTATCAACAGCTGAAAGATCACCTTAGAAATGACTACTTGATAACAATGCATATGATAGCAGTATTTCTTTCTGTACATAAATACAATAGTTGGTTTAGCAATAATTTTTGTAAAGTTTTTCTTTGAGAACTTCTCCCATAAACAGATCTTAACAGATTAGAGGGCTGTACAATCACCAACTGTATGAAATTAAAGAAAAGCAAGTGCCAAATTCTATACCTGGGATGGGGTAAATCTGGATATGTACAGACTGGGGATGAGAAGTTGGAGTCTCCACATCTCCACAAAAAGAGGCCTGAAGGAACAGCACAGAGCTGCATCAGGTACAGTATCAGGGAAAGGTTCTTTACCAGGAGGTAGCTGACACAAGCTGCCCAAGGCAGTGGTCACAGCACCAAGCCTGATGGAGTTGAAGGAACGTTAGGTCAGTGCTCTCAGACACGGTTAGAATTTGAGTGCTCCAGCGTGCAGCCAGGAGTTGACTTGGTGATCCTGGTGGGTTCCCTTCCAACTCAGGGTATTCTGTGATTCTCTGACCACATGCACATACTGAATAGTTGTTGAATTCAAATGGTACAGATTCAATTTTAAACTAGGCTTCATGAAAGCTGTCAAGTTTACACAAAACGTACAGCCTGGATACTTTTATTTCTGATACATGCATAAGACCCTACCTTCTTAAAGAAAGAACATCTTATAAAACTACAGAGAGGTAATATTATTTATTCCCCTGTTTTTTCACTACCAAAGATCAGTTATGTTTCTCTCCAATGCACACGTTCAGTTTAAAGGTTTTTTCAGAACACAGAAATAAGCAGCTATACCTTGATAACCGACTTCATCTTCTCATAACATGCAAATTGAAGGAATTCATTTTGCTACCAGAAATGTAATTCCCAAAAGGGTTTTCAAAGGCTGCTGAGCTTTAGTATTTTTTCAGTATAATTCTCCTCAGTCCACTTTACAATAACTTGTTAAGTGACAGTAATCTGATTGTGAGTCTGAGCTTTGGCATTTATGTTGATGAACAAAAGGAGGCGTCTGCAGAAGATACCATAAATCAAAGAATGGGTATTACCTGCAAACTGCTACATAAACAGTAATTAAGGAAGGTTTCTAAGCAATATTTTCTATCTGTATCTCAGGAACGTGTTATTAACATTTCACAGAAGTTCGCTTAACAGAAGATGGATACTGAAACATTTTTGAAACACTCACCAGTTTGACAGTGGATCCAACTGAGTCAACAAAGAATTTAACATTTTCTCTGTCTGTGCCAGGTGCTGCTCCAATTCTAAAAGCTGATGTTCTAGCAAACAGAAAAACAAATTGATAAAAGAGGGAAGGAGCGGGGAGAAAGAGAATGCTACATTAGAAATGTTTACAGTGCCAAAACGATATTACTTGATACTTTTGGTTGGACAGATTCAAAATTCAGAAAGGTTTTTTCTCTAAAATCTAGAATGTGAAAAGGAGATGGCTGGGTTAAGAACAGAAACTTTACAATGCATGTCCTGAAATCCCTCTTATCCAGTAACCTATCTCTAACAGTACCCAACACAGCCATACCTTGGTAGAATCTGAGAACAGGACTGCCACAATACACTGCCAAAATACACTGAATTAGACAAAGGCACTTCTGCTTCATGAAGATGGCATCACTTACTTTCTCTCCTCTGTAAACATACCATGGCTTTTGATCTCTAATTTGGCCCAGAAATAGAGCAATCTGTATAACTGCATAATATTCATGTTATATTCTCCTACAACATCCTATTAATTCTAAAAGATACTATGTTCTATTTTAACACTAATGAAGCCATTCACCAGGCATTGAGTGACAAGAACATTGCACATTACAAGGCAGAGAACCACTACACAATGAGAAAACTGAAACCATTACCTAACGGTTCTCTGCCTCATATTACTATAACTGCTTTAAAGAATAATACCATCGGGAGTTTTCAACCAAATCCAGTAAGCGTTTGAAATATACAGAACAACAAAATGTTTTTTGTCCTTTTCTAATGGTACTAAAGTAACTGAAAAGAACGTTCTTGTTGAGCTAGAACATATTCATGAAAATCAGTCACTCTGTTTCAGCAGGAAATACACATACTTGGTGAATGTATGCATTTGAGTGGGAATCTTACCCGTTTCCTTTGCTTTCTCTTCTGTACTCTTTTCCTTCTCAGAGAGATCTTCTTCATGTGCCTTCATCTTTGATAAACAAAATTGTGTTAAAAGATTACATAAATATCTTTGTATTAAAAATAAAAATACATTCAGAAATTCACTGGAAAAAAAACAGCAACTGTAAAATTTGTGCTCCATTAATGAAGTTTCATTTCTGCTTTCCCTTCTTGCAATATTAACATAACACTTCTCTTCAAAGCAACAACAACATGACTGAGAAAAGTTATAAAAGTGGCTGCTTCTTCATCTTCAGTTTTACAAAAATACTGAAAGAAACCTTCTAGATTACTATTAATTAGGAGACAAAACTGTTTTTTCTTAAACTAATAAAAATGTCATAAAAATATTATGTTACTACAGAAGCACTTTTGTTTCAGGCCTGCAAGCACAAGTCATAGCATCCAAAATACAGTTTTTATTATTTAAATCTTACTTACAACCTGATTATTTTTGTATTACATAGATTTTTAGACCCAAACTGCTCAACTTCTACCTTCATCTTGCAGAGTTGTATTCTTCTCATACAGATGATATGAAACATGAATAGACTGTGTATACTGCCATTCAGCAGTATACATATAAGTCTGACTTATTTTCTATTTTCTCCCCTTGAAGGCAAGCAACAATATTCCAGATGCACTCAGTCTCGCAAATGCTATACATAATACCTAACAAGCGTGATACTACAACAGCTAAGAACAAATTGATCATGCATTCTGCTTTCTTAATTCACTAATGGTATAAAAGGTATTGCATTTCATGGCTAGCAGTCTTTGTTACAGCAGCCTGATCATATGAGAGGGGTCAGGGTGGGGAGAAGTTCTGGACTGCTCATTATTACCGCTCACTTTTCTATTAGTTGCTAGCCTAAGGTGATTCCTGCAAAATAACAGCCTCGCTCCCATATCACAGCTTGTTCTGAAGAATGAAAAATTACTGATGAAACTTAAATTACTGCTTCAGGTATCAGCACTGATCATATTTTCAGATTCTTTTATGAGACTGGGAGAAGAAGCATAAGACTCTCATTTAAGCATCTAAAAGAGATCAGACCAATGCCTTCATTAGGAAGAATCACATATGCTACTAATTTAACTACGACATTTATGTCAGAAGACAGATCTAACATCATTAGACAACCACATACACAGGCTCAGAACTGGGGAGAAAAAGGAAGTTTCCTTCCAATTTCAATAATAATGATTTTCTTGTATCTCACCTTAAGAAATTTGTATGCTGCAAACACTCCCACTCCAAGAGCATACAAGGGCATGAGTGTGAATGCTAAGTCTCTGCCATTTCCTCTCGTCCTCTCACTCTTTATCTCTTTTGCCATTGCATTTCTCATCTGCTGAATACTCTGGTAAACACTGCCTTCAGGATTTCCTGGATTTGGGCGACCTTGAACTGTCTGAGGACTACCTTAAAAGTTAAATTGAAAGAAATAAGACAAAATAAAAAATGAAATCTGAGGTGCAATCCAGCTTCACAACCAGAATTAATTTCTTTCCATCTTGTGATCAGCGTTACTCTTCACTCCAGCAGATGATGCTGTCAGCTCTACGTTCAAACAAAGTTACCAGTAATCAGCCTTTTATAAATAGAACACAAAGTTAAATCTGAGTAGGAAAGATTCTCAAATTAAGTTTCCATGCTCCTTTAAGACATAAGTTTTGTGTTTCTCCTTTCATAGACACGTTGGCTAATGCAGGGACAAACCACGGAAAAGACAGACATACAAAGAAAACATTTTAATGCCGTATTTCTGCTTTGGTTCTTTTAAGAGTAAATACAATCTTGTACCATGTTCCTTTCTGTCAAATGAGTCCCTGCTGAGGCCACTGCAGTTTCTGGAACAAGGCAGCAGTTGTATTAAATGTGAGGGGTATTTATGGCCCTCCCTTTCAGAAAAGGCTATCTATCCTCACACCAGGGGACGAGGTCAGAGATGTTTACCGCCAGCACACAGAGACATTTACCCCAAAGCTGTCCCTGAGGGCCTGAGCCAAGATGCACCCTGCCAGGCAGCTCAGGCTGCATGAAACGTTAAGTAAATAAATGAACAGATTATATATGCGGTGTGGCCACAACAGCTTCCCATTTACAGCCAAGAAGTACTGCCTGAGATTTAAATGTTTCCCTCCCTTGTCTGCTTCCTTTTTCCTACAGGTAAGCGTTTGCTCTCAATGAGAAGGCTGCAGGACCGTAGGGAACAAAGGACCACAGGGCACAGAGCAGTGCCCGCCCAGCACAGCTCAGGGTCGACTCTGCACACAACTTGGGCCACAGCAGCATGAGAAGCGCTGCAGATGCCAGCACGGATATCTGCAGGCTGTACAGGCTGGGTGGCAAGGGGAGAAGGGTTTTCATCCCCACAGCCAACGCAACGCTTACGCTGACCCGCATCATTCATTTCCAGCGACACGGTGTCACCTATCCTCTGCAAATGATTGTCTGAAGACAAACAGACAGCAACCTATGGCAGGGCCATAAAGGAGCAGGAGGTTTAAAGCTCACACGTGCTGCTTCTGGGGTCCCGCTCGCCCCCGTGTAGGCACTCCCAACCCCTCCTTCAGGACCCCCTCCGTACCACGGGCTCTCCTCGGGCCGCCCCTACAGACACGGCTCCGAGCGGCCCCTCCAGCATCGCGGGCCCGTCCGTACCTCTGTGCTGCTGCTGTTGCTGTTGCCGCTGCGGCTCGAAATGGCCGGGCCCGGCCCTGCCGCCCCGCGGGGTCCGCCCGGCTCTGCCGCCACCGCCGCCTCCCCCGAACATCCTGGGTATAACGACGAGCAGGCAGAGCACCAAAACCACCGACACCACCGCCTGCTGCGGCACCGACAGCACCATGGCCGCCGCCGGACCGACGCCCGCCCGGCGGCCGCGCAGCAGCGGCGCGGAGGAGGAGCGGCGGGGCGGGGCGGGGCGGTGCTTATGCCGGCAGCACGCCGGCCTCTCACAGCTCCCGCACGGCCCGGAGCTCTAAGCGGCCGAGACCGATGGGTGGCTGTAGTTCGGCCGGCCCACCGAACGTTCTGGAAGCGGCGTCAGCCGAGCGGCGCGTGTCCGAACGGTGGCGGCGGTGCGGCGCCATGAGGCTGGGGGTGATGGCGGTGGTGGCGGCCACCAACCACAGCATGCGGTACATGGTAGGCAGCGGCTGTGCGAGCGGGGCGGCACCGTGAGGTGGCCGGAGTAGAAGCACTGCCGTGTGTGTTCAGATAACGTCGCGCTTATTTGATGAGAAACAGCTTAGAAAGCTGGGTGGGTTATAGACAGGTGAGATAGAAACGGCTGTGCGCGCAGCTTGATGCAATAGAACGGACAAACAGAAGAGGTTTGCGTTAGCCCCAAGGAATTTCTGGTTGGGAAGAATCATAGAATCACTAAGGTTGGAAAAGATCATCTAGTCCAACCGTCAGCCCAGCAGCACTCTGCCCACTGAGCCATGGCCCTCAGTGCCACATCTCCACGCTTCTCGAACGCCTTCAGTGGCAGTGATTGCACCAGGTCCCTGGGCAGCCTGTGCCCATGGCTCATCACCCTTTTCTGAGAATAAATTCTTCCCAGTATCCAACCTGAACCTCCCTGGTGCAACACTTGACCCCTGTTTCTTATCCTATCGCTGCTACTTGGGAGAAGAGGCTGACTCCTACCCTGCTACAACCTCTTTTCAGGGAGTAGTAGAGAGCCATGAGGCCTCCCCTGAGCTCCCTCCAGAAGATAAGCACTCCAGCACCAGAAGGCAGTTCTGCTTTCTGTCAAAAGCAAGAATATTAACTGGAATACTGGGGCTGGAGATCTCCGGTATCAAGGAAAAGTCTTTGTATCTGGTACTGACACGAATTGCAGTGAAAACTTTGGTGAAAATGGTTACACCAAACTGAAGAACATGCTGAAAAAAAAGACACCTCACTTCTTGGTATTTTGAAGTACTCTTGAGAATAATCACATACTCTTATGCTGTGGGAACAGAATGGTTTTGTGTGCATGGGTTAGAACCCAGAATAGCAGATGGGGAGCCATACAACCTTCAGTCTGAAGCACCTTGTTAAAACGCTATGCCTGGTTTTAGTGTTCTGGAGTAGGAAAAGCACAGAAAAATCATGAAAAAAGAAAATACGAATTTAGAAAGATTGCTTAAAAAAAAAAGCAACAGGCTCTCGTGAGTTAAGAGCATTAGCAGCCATGTAGAAACAAAGAGTAAACCGAAATGTCTGCACAGTGCTAAGCTTAGGCATTAAAATCTGGGATCTTTTCTATAAGACATAAAACTAGGTAGTTACAGACAGAAGAAGCTTGCTGAAGAGCACTCATGACTGGAACACAAATACAAAATACACTTGTTAAATAATCAGAAGCTACGTTACAGCGGTAGACTGCAGAGAAATAATAAATAGCAGAATACATTATTTGCCTAACAAACATATTTTATGAAGTTGTGTTTGTAAAATGCTCTGGTGTATTTAAAGCATTAGTGCAGGATGTGTTTGTGGAGAATCTCTTAAAATGCATGAAATATTTATACATCTTAATTTACAGAAGCTGCATATTTTTTACTCTGAATTAATGTTTATGTGATGGAAATCCTTAATAATTTGTTCAATAAGAAAAAATCCCCCAGAAGTTTCACGCTTAATGAATGACTCATTTATCTGAAGATAAAAGTGTGTTCCAAACATTTTTTTAGTCTAGAATGTGCTCCTACAAAGTTAATTTTCAACAGTGAAAAGGGGAAAATTCTTTTAAGTTTGTATTTCTGTGCTGCCACTGGGAAGGTCAAAATAAAACATGAGTACTTGCCTTAAATAAGGAAAAGTGTTTATTTATGTAGCTCCAGTATATAAAATCTACCTGCTATTAATATATAACGATCTGTATTTGTCCATTTTGTTGCCTGACTGGTTTTATCTGGCTGTTGTAGACTCCTGTAACTTGACATTGCACAACTGTTTCAACTTTATTGTTTTGCAGACTTGGGATGCAGCTTTGGCAAGGACTGCCAGGGCATGGGCAAATAAATGCATTTTTGATCATAACGCGTATTTAAACGTGAGATATCATTGCCATCCTCATTTTATGAGTGTTGGAGAGAATTTATGGATTGGAAGTCATCAAATATTTCAAGTCAAATATGCCATTAAAGTGTGGCATGATGAAGTCAGAAACTGCAGTTACTCATTGCAGACATAGTAAAGTCTGCAGTCATTACACTCAGGTAAGAATCATCTTCAGTAAAGTGTTCTGTGTAGTTAGTAGTATAATGTCTACCAGACAAATCAGGGTCTGTCACTAATACAGAATTGTGAATGTGGTCTTTAGTGACCATCAGCCTATTGTCTTTTCTAATCTCAAGCAGTGGCAGCACTGCAAGTTTCAGCTGGTTCACCTCCTTGTTTCATAAAATCATGTGTAATAACAGTCCACTGTTGCCTACAGCGTTAGCCTCGCTACTCATTTAATTGTATAAGTACTTTGTGAACTCTACGTAATAATCACTCCGAGTTCTCCAGCTGTGTATACACACCATTCTGAATTCTGGAAGTGTTGAGTTGGTGTTGGAAATAATCACAGTAAATGCAAAATATCTAGGGGAACTCCTCAATAGGAAAAAAACAAAACCAACAAAAAAAAAAAAAAAAAAAAAAAAAACACCAGGAGAAAATGAAAATCCAGCCAAAATCAATTATGTCCTATTCTATCAATTATATCTAGTAAGAAAAGAGAAAGATGGTCCTTGAACTGGGATTCAGGTAGTACCAAATTAAACATTAAGCAAGTTTCTGTCTGCTTAACATAACCACTTCTGGCAGTTAAAATGGACAGGATGGAACTTTTGGGGATGTTCAGGTTGTTTTGTCAGTCTGAGGCCTGTACTATTCATGCTGGGGAGATACTGAGAGCAATCTGGTTTGTCTTTATTTTCCAGAAATGGGATATATGATCATCCAGATATTGTAGGTATATAGTTAAGAGTTCTTAACTGAATTTGGGACATATGCAGAGGATATAGAAGGAATCTCCCCCAAAAAAGTAGTGGATACTCAGATTGTAAGCAATAGTAAGCCATCTTTGTTCAAGTATGGCAACTAGTAGTGGTTAGTCTGAAACTGTACAGTGCTAAAGCTTTCAGGCTTAAGTTTGTTGTAGTTACCAGCCAGGCCATTTTTAGCACACATAAGAAGCCTTTTTCTGCAGTCCTACTTAAAGAAGCTGTCAGGTAGTTGCCACTAATTTCTCTTCTGTTCCTTGGAACCTGCCCAGTGACCATAAAGCCAGTGATGTTTACTAAAGCTGTCCTGTAGAAAATTCTGGAAACTTGCAGGATAGATCCCGTACTCCTGAGGTGTATTTAGATGTACATCTTTGAATGCTTCCTTAACAGCAGTTTTTTTATGTGTAAACATGAAGAGTAGATCAGTTACTGCAAAATGGAACTCATATGTAGAGTCTCTTAAAATAACCTTGTATTTGCTAGATATTAGACTAAGTTACCCTGTGTATCATTCACATTTATTTTTGAACATTTTTTAGATTGTTTGGGGTGATTCATATAAACTAGGCTGTGCTGTTGCTTTCTGTAAAGAAGTTGGAGGAATAAGAAATGCAGCAAATTTTGTTTGCAACTATACACCACAGTAAGTTGTTCTTCTAAATACGAAGAAAGAGAAATCAGTTGTAATAATAGTTCACTAAAAGTACATTGAGATCTTCATTTATTGGTAGCCTTGTAAATGCTAAACCTAGAGAGAATAGTGGATGTGTAATTCGTTTACTAGCAGAGACATAACCATTACAACATGTACTTGTTGTTTTTTTTAATCTACTAACTTCACTGATAAAGTCATTCTGTGGCAGTCTTAAGTAAATCCTATTCTGGTTTATGATCCTCTTCATTTCTTTCTTGTTCATATGAGCCAGAAATGGGAAACTTGGCAGCTTTTTTTCTTCTAGCAAACTTGGGCCGCTGTCACAGAGTTTGGTTAGTTTGAATGAAATATTTCCTAGAAGTCCTGCCCTTATCTCTTCCTAGCTGTACTTCTAATTGCATTATTATCTTGAAAATTACTGGGATATGGAGTTTTGCTGTTGTTTTCTTTTTAAAATCTGATATAAAAAAAATTCCAATTGCTGATTGAGAATAATGACTAATTGATATCGACAGTGGTCTGTAAAGGTTTATTAATTTGATCTTTTCTAATCTGTAACAGTTTATCATGCTGATATTTTTTGTCATTCTGCAGATTCTTGACAACTGAAAGCTAAGCTGAATAGTGGTCTAGGTTGGAAGGATCTTCCAGTTCCAAGCGCTGTGCCATGGGCAAGGATGCCTGCCACTAGATCGGGCTGCCTAGTACCCCATGCAACCTAGCCTTGAATGCCTCCAGGGATGGGACGTCTACAGCTCTCTGGGCAGCTGTGCCAGTGCCTCACCACCCTCTGTGTGTAGAATTTGCCTTCTGTCTAATTGAAGCCTGCTTTTTTTATATATATTTTAAAACTACTACTTCTTGTCCCATCACTTCAATCCAACAAAGAAATGAGGTCTAACTGCTTGATACTAAGAACCCTAGTCTCTAATTCACCTCAGGAAATAAGTGGAGCCAGAACAGTAAGACCATTTTCTCAGAGCACCCTGAGGACTCATTTACCCTGACAGATAGCAGTTTCTTCTCAGAACTGAGGATGCACCAATTAAATGATCACCTTGCTAAAATTACCTCATTCAGCATAGCAGTTGTGCAGTATAGCCATTTTATAGATGTTTTTCAAAGGAAATGAGACAGCATGCTCCGGTACCATCCGTGTCTGAGGTTCCCATCACTTCCCATCAGCATTCTCATGCCCAAAGTTAGCTGCCCCATCTTGCTAAAAGTGTGAGATGGTTTCACTCCAATGGCCAACTGAACTCAACCATGCTGCTCTTTCACTCCCTCTTGAGAAGGGGACTTTTTTTCCTCTTCAAATTTAATCTGTGCCTTTTTTTCCCCATTCATTATTTCTTCTCAGTGAGCTACCACCCCAAAACTTAGACGCTATTCAATGTTTAGATTTATTTCTTTGTAATGAGAAGGCAAGGCATCTCAGGAAACAGGCAGTGCCTTCCAGTGCCTTCCATCTCCCTGGATGTGTAGCTCAGAGTATGTTTTCTCAAAGAGGATTTTACAGAGGATTTTAAACTCTGTAGTAACAATACAATTACTGTTTGCAGTTGAAGCCTTTGATACCAAGACAGACCTCCTGAACTGCAGCTCAGGCAGTCCCTGTGGCTTGTATTGAATTCCTGCAATTGAACCATGCACAACCACCAGCTGGCCCTCCTTTCACACTGTTATCTGATATTATGCTTTGGCCAGAGCTTCTAGAAGCTTTGCTTTGTCCTTCTAGCTTTTCATTCTGGAGTCTGAGACCCTTTTCAGGTTAGCCTTCTGTTTGAAATCACTGATACTGTGAGTGTATATATGGATGTTGACTTAAAAGTTTTGCCACTTAACCTGCAACTATTGTATATGTATGC
Source organism: Perdix hodgsoniae (assembly GCA_035772895.1). Lineage (NCBI taxonomy): Eukaryota > Metazoa > Chordata > Aves > Galliformes > Phasianidae > Perdix > Perdix hodgsoniae. The sequence continues at coordinate 7,757,219 of JAPSGF010000006.1, read as the reverse complement.
ATTTATTTATGTATGCATACACAGAACTCTTTCCTGCTTTTCTATAGCAGGTTCAAAACAGTCTTTGATTCCTAGTAACAGAAGAGTTAAGAGGGTGGGCACTCTGCTTCCATTTTCTTTCTGTCTGAACTTCAGGGCAGTGCACGTGGTGGAAATGGGCTACTTCAGCATCTGGGTCAACAGTCAAGCCAACCAACAGCATGTGTGAATGTCTACAAAGACACGTCAAAGAAACATTGCAGTTAAATTGCATGTAATGTCTTGGAGGGGTTCTCTGTGCACCTTCTTCATCAGTGTTTTACCAGCTCTTACATCTTTATGTCTGGTGGGTAACTCCTGTTCATAAGTACAGAAAGTACAGTGTGTGTAGAAACTTGGAATCCTGAAAAAGTTATCATAGGTCTTGATGCAAGTGATCTCCTTTGAAGAAAATTATTCAAAGTGCCTGCTATTGAAGTGAAAAGTAGCCCACAGTCCTTTGGGGGAGCTAAAGCTGTCTCTTTGTTCCCAGGGTTAGGCTGTGAGCATAGCATTGCTTCATCTTTTTTAGCAGACCATACAGTATAGCCAGGGTACTGTGCAGCTGATTGCCTGGCAGCCAGAATGATGATATCTGTGTTGTCAGATCTTCCAGTTAAATGTATAAGTGGATTTTATGAGAGCGTGCCACTAATGAGTCCTGCAGGCTGACCCTTATACTAAACAGTCAGGCTCCGCTTTGATGAGGTACTTAAGCATGTAATAATCCGCCTGTATTAATTAAGACTGCATTCTTACTTTTAGACAATTTTGCTGAACAAAGGTTATGTTTTTCAACAGTAAGTAGCCCCCAGAATATCTTCTTGCTACATATGTTGTTTTCATTTTTCTACTAAATGATTTGTTATAAGCTATTCAGGAGTGTGTCAGCTTTAAAATTTTCCACTCTAAAACTCTTCTCAATTTATCTCAGTTAAAACAAAATTCTACCCAGAACATTCTGTTTTGAAGTCATTTATTCACCAGTGTAAAATTTGATTAAAAAGCCACAGTATCTTCCTGTAAAAAAAAAATAAAATAACTTCTTAGGAGTCTTTTCTTTCATGTGGAGAGAACAAAGAAAATGAAAAGAGAGATTTCAAAATGACTCCAAGGTTTTTAACAAATAATGAGCAGTTCATTGTATTTCAGTGTATTTACTTCAACCAGTGACTTCTTTAAAATTATGCATGACTTACCTGTCTCATAGAAACTTATTTTTCCCTTGCAGTGGTAATTTTCAAAGAAGACCATATAAAGAAGGAGCACCATGCAGTAAATGTGCCAGGAGGGACTTCTGTGATAGGAAACTGTGTAGTAAGTGGAAGACAATGTAAAACATAATACATAAAAGGAAAAAATACAACCAAGTGTTTGATAAAAATTGCTCCAAATGTGGTTTACTCCTTTTTGATGCTCTCTCAGGTCCAGTTTGCAATTGTATTATTTAGTATTATGTATTATTGTATTATGTAATTATAAACTATAAGTAAGGCTGTCTATATTCTGGAAACAAATGCATTGTTCACATTACTGAATCAGTGTTTTAGTGATACTTATGAAGTCTCAATTTGATTTGCTAATTCATGATTGCAGTTTTAAATGTATTATGGTTTCTGTTGTACTCTTTTAAGGTCCAGAGTATTTGGTATGACATCATTAGCTAGATAAAGAAATCAGCATCTATCTGTGTACTTTTAAAGGTCTTACTTCAGTGTCTCTCTTCAGAAGGTCCCAAGCATACAGTTTCTATCTACTGGAAAGCCAAAAGCTGGAGGATTCATGTGGCTAACATTAGGACATAAGTTTTTAAGTTTCATTCAATAACTGGAAGTTATGCTTGTGGTTTAATGATTAGTTGCCTTAATATATGTTAGTATAGCTTTAAAAACAATAAACAATGTTATGGGGCTTAATTTGTAAGTAGGAGACACCTCTGAAAAACAGATAGGACTACCAGGTTATACTTATCCCAATATTTAGGCCCAATTTAGGAAACATTCTGTCTCCCATTCTCAACTGTAAAGCCGTACTTGGTAGTATGTACTAACTCATGTATATGTTGTGAATATTAAGCAGTATTTATTATTTTGAGAAGCACAAAGAAGAGAGGGTTCAAACTGAAAATGATCATATACGGCTTCAGTTCATTTTCACGTGGGCCTTTTTTCTCATCAGTGTTACTGTTAGAAGCAAGAATATCTTTATGGAGGTATTGTAATTTTGCTTTTATCAAAGCAATTTCACTTCTTTTCTAAGGTTTACAAATTCAAGTTCTAAAATTTGTCAGATTTTCTTGTTTGATTGGTAAGTTTCAGTTTACTAGGAAAGATTTCAGGAAAGAGAAATTCTGGCTGCTTGATAGAACTGTTTCTTTTTTTTCCTTTCTCCAGGAAATGAAGAACGTGATAAAATTGTCTGTAAGTGTTATAATTTTGCACTGTTGTTTATATTCCTTAGTTACTACAAATGTATGTATTCCCACCTAAACTTTTAATTATATGTTTATTTTTAGATTACTCGAGATGGAGTACCTTGGAGTTCAGAATTACGTGTGATGAGGCGTGCATTGCTATTATGATTTCAAGAGCATTGCTGATATTTGTTGGTTTTCTAGCTATTTATTTGTTCAGAAAACACTTTACAAACATGTTTATGTCCACATAACTTGATTTGAAATACATGCAGTATTCTGAACATAATCTCTAATGTTTTAAGCAAAAATCTGTATTAATATGATTTTAAAGTCAGCTTTCTTCTACAGTAGTTTTGTTATTATTTTATGCTCCTTACAGAAAACTTAACATGCTGTAAAAATTAAAAAATTACTTGTAGGTAAGACCCATGTTGAGAAATTAGTAAACTAAGGATGGCATTTAATGATAAGAAGCATTGTTTTTAATTGCCAAATTTATGTATTTAACTCTGTTTAGTTACTGGATTTATACACTACAGTCTTGGAATTCAAGGAGAAAAATGCCTACCAGTTTAAAAATTTATTACAGTTCATGCTAAGCTAATATTTGAGGTGACAAATGCTTAATTTTAATACCAAGAGGAAGCTAGTATCAGATTACATACAAAGTCCTTTGTGCTAGAGTGACAGAATGTTCTGAGTAAAATCTATGAAGACGTTTCTTCAGTTCTTCAGAAGTACTGATGTTTGTGAAGCAGTACAACTTGATATTTATTCAGTTGTGTATTTATTGTTCCTTATTCAAAATAAGATTGTTCAGGTTATTACTTTGTTCCTAACTTCCTCTAAACCTCATGTTTCATTTGTAAACTTTTGCTGTTCTGTTCTGTACACTGTGCTGTTACTGATGAATAGAATATTTACTGTCTTGTAAGTGTTCTGTAGTTTTACTAATAAATTTTCTTGTTTTTTAAACCTACTGAAGCCTTTGTATTCAACACCGATTTCACTCTTCTATATCCAACAGATCAAACCTTTAATTATTTCACTTTCTTTAAAAAACAAATGTTATTTATACAATAATCTGAAGCTTCTTTTGTTATCGATGGATAAGAAACTGGTTGAAAGGCTGCAGACAGAGGGTGGTCATCAATGGCTCCATGTCCAGGTGGAGGCCGGTAACAAGTAGCATCCCCCAGGGGTCTGTCTTGGGACTGGTGCTCTTTAATATCTTTATCAATGACATCGATGACAGAATCGAGTGCACCCTCAGCAAGTTTGCTGACATCACCAAGCTGAGTGGTGCGGTCGACACAGTTGAAGGAAGGGATGCCGTTCAGAGGGACCTCGAGAGGCTGGAAAGGTGGGCCAGGGTGAACCTGATGAGGTTCAACACAGCAAAGTGCAGAGTTTTGCACTTTGGCCAGAGGAATCCCAGGCATCCATACAGACTGGAAGGAGCGGTCCTTGAGAGCAGCCCTGTGGAGAAGGACCTGGGGGTCTTAATAAATGAAAAACTTATCATGAGCCAGCAGCGTGCCCTTGCAGCTGGGAAAGCAAATGGTATCCTGGGCTCCATCAAAAGAGGGCTGGCTAGCAGGGACAGGGAGGTGGTTGTCCCTCTCTACTCTGCTCTTGTGAGGCCCCTGCACTGCGTCCCGGTCTGGAGCCCCAGTACAAGAAAGCTGTTGGAGAGGGTCCAGAAGAGGGCCACGAAGATGATCAGGGGACTGGAGCACCTCTCCTATGAGGACAAGCTGAGGGAGCTGGGCTTGTTCAGCCTGGGAAAAAAAGAAGGCTGCGGTGTCACCTCATTGCAGCCTTTCAATACCTAGAGGGAGCCTACAAGCAGGAGTGGAATCAACTCTTTGAAAGGGTTGATAACTGCAGGACAGGGGGGGGTGGTTTTAAGTTGAGGGAGGGGAGATTTAGGTTGGATGTCAGGGAAATTCTTTACAGAGAGAGTGGTGAGGTGCTGGAACAGGCTGCCCAGAGAGTCTGTGGATGCCCCGTCCCTGGAAATATTCAAGGCCAGATTGGATGGGGCCCTGGGCAGCCTGGTCTGGTATTAAATGGGGATGTTGGTGGCCCTGCATGTGGCAGGGAGGGTTGGAGCTTCATGATCCTTGAGGTCCCTTCCAACCCTGGTCATTCTGTGATTCTGTGATTCTTTTTAATAAATAATTACTAAAGAATTTATTACAAAAGAATTCATGTGGAAATCATCCAGTACCAACATGATCCTTCCAATTAGTCTCTATCCTGAGGTGAAATTGTGTAATACAAGTAGCAACAGATGTCAGAATGCTAGCTTATTCACACTCCTGGAAGGGCAGGTCATCTTACATCTGCATATCTCATGGGCAGACCAAGAAAGCCTAGCAAATCTACCCACTTGTTAAGCTGAATCAAGCAAGTCAAAGACAAATAGGTGTCTCTGTCCCCAGCACAAGTAACAACATTCACTGTGAGAGCTGTTAACTTGAGGAGAAAGCTAAATGCAGTTTTACATCTTGGACTTCTGTTAGTAGGTAGTCCACCAGTTCTTATTTATCTAACCATGTGATACATTAGGGAAAAAAAAAAAAAAAAGAAATGGGAACCTTCTGTTTCCAGCCATCTTAAAATGAAAGCAGGAGTTACGAAGTGAGAAAGAGGAATCTAAGCATGGAATTATGATTTTTTCTTCCAAACAATAATGCTGGTGATTTGCTTTTTGTGAAAACATTACTTGATTGTGAGCAGACTGCACTTCTGATTTAAGGATAGACTCACTAGATGGAGCCAGAGTCATCTCTGCAGGAAAGCATCTTACAACCCCGAATATGCTGGATAAGCCAATATTTCCTCCTTCATAAAGTATCCATTTTCAGTCTCCACACACATTTCAGCTACACAAATATAAAACTGCTGGATCACTGGATTGCTAAATCGATGGTGCAATTTTAGCTACTTGTGTTCTATTTTTACAGTTTGTGTGTGTGTAATATAGCCAACAAAGACAACTGTAGGCCCTGTTTGTTTCTCTCCCAGAAGATCCAAAGCCCCAGAAAGTGCCCACCACACCATTGCCTTCTGCAGCTGGCCCTACCTTCATGAAATCAGTCAGCAAATCATGACTGGGCCGAGACATGGGTGGGGAGAATTACTAATGCTTGAAATCCATACATGCGCACACAGATAAATAGTTATATGCCTCCTGTTAATAGCATAGATAGATATAAATGTGATGGAGTTGGAGGACCACCGTTTTGAAAAGAAAAAAATTAACCAGCTTGTGGAAGGATTGATGGGACAATACAAATCCCACCAGCGCACATCCTACTGCCCAGGAAGGGATCAGGCTTGGAATTTTACACCAGGAGCGCTAATCCCACAGTGTTCTCTTTCCGGGAGCACAGAGGGCTCTTCCAATAATGTCAGCCTGACAGATAAGCACAGGTGGCTACTGAAGGAGAATCAACACGCATTCATGGCTGTGATTTCTAAGTCAAGCTTTTGCCACACACCCAACCAAAAGGTCAGGAAGTCTGTTCCTGCTACTTAGGAACTTTTTTTCTTCTAGTGAGGTCAGAATCTAATGTACACAGTTTCGCTAATTCTGTTTATTCCTAGAATAATTCTGAGAAGGAAGAAAGGTCCCGCAAAATAACGATGTAAGAAAATCAGATGAACAGCAGATCTGTGTTTTATCATAGCTAGAATTTTTATGGTTCGCAGAAGTTTTAGCAAACTCATTATGCAGCACCTCTGTGGTTAGCACCTACAGCCACCGAATAGCTTGGCAGTCAACCAGAATGAAGCACACGCAAAGAAAAGACAGAGTCGTATCTTTAACGTTGCCCCTTGGCGATATGCATGGCAGATGCCTGTTTCATGGACAGCCAGCAGATGCGATGTCAGATAGAGCTTCATCTTAGGAAGCAGTTTCACTTCCTGTTGCTTTGACAGACACTTTCAAGTGTTTCAACACCCAAAGGACTAAAGAGGAAGAATTTAGCAGTACTGACTCCACCTGAGCAATTCTTCTTTTAAAAACTTTTTAAAAAATACCAAAAGCATTGAAGAATTATGAAAATCACCTTTTTCTTTTCTGTGCTGTTCTTGCTTGATCTCTTTGTTTGCTGTCATACGTATGACCAATATCCCTTGCCTGACATAGAAGATGCAAAGTTCATTGAAGACTGTGTGAGAGCTCACAACGACTTCCGATCCAAAGTGAATCCACCAGCCAGCAATATGCTTCGTATGGTAAGGAGACTTTTGTGATCTATTAATGAAATTAATGAAGATGGTGCTGCTGATTTAGACCATCCTTGTTTCCATTTCCTCTGTGCTTTTCTTTCCCTTTCTGTCAGTGATTTCTGTACTATGTATGATTCCTATTCTTCATAGGAAATAGAAAGCAATTCATGTTCACAGTACTGTTCTATCTTAATAATTGGAAGGGGATTTCTTACATAGGAACAGATTGTTGCTCTAATTGTCAGCCACAGCCACAGTATTTGAATAAAATATATATAATGTTCAGTCCTCGGCATTTCACTTACCTTTTTCAGAGAGACAGAAATCTTCCTTATATTAGTCCAGATTTCTTACAAGAAATCTGTTTGGTATTTGAAAACTCCTGGAAGGCAATCTGTACCACAGAGTTTATTGGAAATCTAGTCTCTTGCCTTGTTTCTTCCAATCTGGAATATGTACTGAAGAAAGAGAATTGCTCGGACATCCAAACAGATGCCTCATCTTGATTTGCTGCAACAGGGCTTGGAGGGCAGGGGTGCTAGTATCTGGGCTAGAAAGCAGATCTACCTATAAATATAATGGATGTCAGAACAGGCTGTGTATCAGTCTTAGCTTGCTCAGTGGAGTGTGTAAGGAGAAGACAGATAAGCAGGGGAGATAACTTGTCAGCTCATGTCATTACTTTGAGTTTTCTGGCAGTGCTGCTTAGCTGAATAGGAAGCTAAATGCAAAATCACATAAATGCTATGAGTCATTTCTATGGAATGAAGATCACAGCAAAGAAGTAACATTCATACTATTTTAATTTCTAGGAACTTTGTTAAATCTATCTATATTTAATTGATAATGCAAAAGCAGCAGAGCAAACTTAGCTGCTCAGACCAAAGATCCAGCAATCCTGGAATAAGAGAAGGACAATATAAAGAAATCTGTTGCATTGTGTTTGAAAGCTCACAGTGGACTTTTCTTGCATGACTTTTTTCAGCCGCTGCAAGTTTCTATCATCCCTAACAACTTGCAGCAAAGAGCTGCGCAGTCTACCTACAAGCTGTGTGATATCTCCCAGCATTTTATTCGCTTTTGTTAACTACTAGCTTCCTCTGATAGGCTCTGGTGACTGTATTGGAAAGAGCAAGTGATCATTGCTTCTTCGCATACTTAATGCAAGATAAAAGCTGCTGTGTAGGATATTACTTTATGAAAGCCTTCCATTCTTAGAGTGATCATGCTCCCCTATGTTCTCTGCATCCCTTCCAGTTCCAGTGTCTCCTTCTTAAAGTGAAGTACTGTGTACAGTTTTTAACAGGACTTCTACAGTGTGTACTTACATATTTTTTTTCATTCTCCATTTCTTCTCAAGGAATTTCTAAAACTTTGTCATTTATAGTACTACTCAGCATTGATTTATGAGTAGCAATGGTCAGCTCCAAACCTATCACTATGAACACAAAGCTAAAATTATTTTATTTTTTTCTCACATCCCTTCACTTACTTATTTTAACTTACTTATTTTTCCATACCTACTTGTACTTGCCATTTTATTGCCTGGTGGCATAAATTTTTCAGCAAGTCTCACAGACCAGTCTCCACACAGACACGGCAGCGTAAACACTACAGTCCAGCTCTAAGCACTGTAACAAGTCAGATACCACAGAACAGTGGGAGGTGCTACATGTCCAGTAATATCTGAGGGAGAAAGAAGAAGACAATTTCTCGCTTTGAGAGTAGAAATGACAAGACAAAGAAGCTGAATGCAAGGGAAAAAAATTGCGATCTTCTCTATAAGAACACTTGAATCCAACTAACTCACTGCAGTTCAGATTACATTGTATTTTCATTCCTTTCTATAGTCCTGGGACCCTGCTTTAGCTAAGTCTGCCAAAGCGTGGGCAAAGAGGTGCATGTTTGAGCACAATATCTACCTTAAAATACCACAGAAGATGCACCCCACCTTTACATCTGTTGGAGAAAACATCTGGACTGGCACCGCCACCATCTTTTCTGTGCATGTAGCTCTGACTGACTGGTTTAATGAAGTCAGCAGCTACGATTTCAACACCCGTCACTGCACTGACAAGTGTGGTCACTACACCCAGGTGAGTCTTATGTGCCAAGTGATTTATTATGTTAAAAAAAAAAAAAAAAAAAGTGCAGACTTGGACCAGACTGCTTTGGAACACAAGTTATGGCAGGGATTTTACCCCATATGCTAGTGCTGGATGAGATTGGAAACAAACTCAGATCTTCAGGGCTGTCTGAGCTCTGTTTCATTAATGTTTGGAAGGGGTTATCTCCCTGACAACGCTTCTGAGGGAGTCAGACAATAGCTGCTAGACCACCCATCGGTCATTGGTCTCAGGCACAGTTTGGGTGGTCAGTGTTGCTCCTGTGTTGGCCGTTTTAAGCATTCACAAGATCCTTCCACTCAGTCATCAATTCCTTCATCAGTACTTTGAGTTCTGGTTCTGGTTGCTTTTACAGACCTTGAACGGGTGCATCACATGTTTCACTATTCCCCTCAGGTTGTTTGGGCAACAAGTTACAAAGTTGGCTGTGCAGTTCACTTCTGCCATAGAATTCACAATCTTCAAGGATTCAACAATGTGGCACATTTTGTTTGTGACTATGGGCCAGCGTAAGTGAATTATGGCATTTGGGGTTTCATGTTGTTTCTAAATGTGCTTTAACTGACAACATCAGATTTTACCAATGGCAGGAGCAGTTATAACAAATTTCAGAGCTATGTTCACCAATCAGTGGTTCCCCTGACCATCTAGAGGTGCTGAGCAGTCTGAGCTGCAGAAAATCACTCTAGAAACGCAGACAAGCAGATTCTGGCAGAGGGCACGTGCTGTCAGCAAGGGCTGTTGAATAAAATACATTTTCTGGACAAAATGAGATTGAGAGAATCTACAACTACCTGAAAGGAGGTTGCAGTGAGTGGGATGTCAGTCTCTTTTCTCAGGTGACAACTGATAGGATGTGAAGAAATCGCTTCAAGTTGTGCCAGGGAAGGTTTAGATTAAATATTAGGAAGAATTTATTTGTAGAAGGGTGGTCAGGCATTGCTGACCAGGGAGGTGGTGGTGTCCTTGTACCTAGAAGTATTTAAGAGATGTGTGGACATGGCATTAAGGGGCAAACGGGTCAGTGCTGAACCTGGCAGTGTTAGTTGATGGTGGGACTTTGTTATCTTAAGTGCCTTTTCCAACCTAAATTGTTCACTGATTCTAGTATAAAAGGAAGACAATGCTCAAGTTTATCTCATGCTTTGTGATTTCTAGACATATATTTTATGGATTTTTAAAACGTACAGATGGGTAATGAGGGGCTAAAAGCAGATTCCCATATACTTGGGCTGAATACTACAGCACTGCACAAGAAACCTCCCCATGTCAGTAAGGGTATGAGTCTCACCTAAGTGGAATTTCAAATAGTGATAATGATTCTTTTTTGGATAAGGTCTGTTTTGCCTAATAATAGCTTCCCAATATATATTATTCTAGCAATGTAATGAAAATGTGTGTTTAAATTGCTCTTCCAAGGACTGAGCTAACAAAATACTGTTCTTCTCCTCCTCAGGGGGAACTACCCAACAAAACCTTATAAAGCAGGACGACCATGTAGTGGATGCAGTAATGACCAGTGTGTAGGCAATCTCTGTGGTAAGATAAAAGTGATTCACTAAGGAGATTGCATAGAAATAGTGGTGTCATAAGTATCAGTAAAAATGCAGTAGTGGGTCATTTTGCACTAAGTACATAGTGGGTCTGCAGCCCACCACGGGACTAAGGTTAGAATAGTATATGAAGTTATCAATTGGAATATTTTGTAATTTAGGGTTCCTGGAGGTACAAAGCAGAGTTCCAAATCAAAAGATGTATCAATTAGATTACTTTTTTGCCTTTTATCTGATAGGGAAGTCAAAACTAAAATATCCCCAACAAATATTCCCATCTGATTTTTTTTTTCCCCTAGGAGAAATAGTATATTTAACTTTCCCATTCATTTAATATGTCCTAACACATTTTCCAGAAAACTATAGTTCTGAACCAATAATGAGACTATACTGAAAAATACTTTCTTTTAACTGTAAGAATTTTCTGAAATAGTGCAATGAGAGCTTGTTTTTCCACAGCAGTTTGCAGCTGTGAACCTTAATTGCCCCACCCAGTCCCAAATTAGTCAGAAAAAGCATTTTAAATAGTCAGAGAGTAACAAACTTGCAACAGTGTCTTTAATATTACTTTTGTGCAGAGTTTTACAGGAGATGTTCTCTACTAGCCAGGCTCTAGTTAGCTTCAGCTGTAAAAATAATTGAGCATTTGCTATTCCTTTTCCTTCTGTAATGTTCTGGCTGACTCACTTTGAAGTCACAGGCCACAGAAAGGCTATCAGAATCACAAAGACTAGGAGGAGAGAGACGAAAAAGAGAGCTTCTGTTAGTTCAGTGCTAGATCCTACAACCGGTTTTGCTATATTCTGCTATAAGACAAAGACTGTTGCATTTATGTCTTTTTTCTTTTCTCTCCACAGTAAATGCAGAACGTGAGAAACTTATACGTATGTATTTGATTGCTTTTCATTGTTTTGTTATGAGTATGGCTAAGTTGATCAGGCTTTAACAGTCCTTTCTTTATTCTTTTTTAGGTTATACTAACTGGTATCCGGACTGGGATACTCAGCCCCAGCCACCGCAGCCCCGTCCCCCCCAGCCTCCAGCTCCTCAGCCTCCGGCCCACACACCCACAGCTGGGTGGCTGCATTCTTCCTGTGATCACTACTGTATTAGTGTCTTGATTTTAAGGCCACTATTTTTGGTACTGAGTGCTGTAGGTGTTCGTTTAATACAGCGGTGGTTTCCACACATGTTTATATATGTGTAATGATTGTTAAGATACTGATAGTGATTCTACCATTCCACTAGAGAACTGCATGTTTGATAAAAAAAAAAGTTAATCATCTCTGCTGTGCCCTTGTGATGTTTATCCAGTGCAAAATGCTTCTGCATTCAGGGCAAGATTTAAGTGGCTGTGCATGGAATTGCTGTAATTTATTAGCTTGGATTCTGCATCTGTAAGAGCCTCTTAGCTCTGCTTCAGGGGTAGTTTGCTGGAAGGACCATGTAGGCAGTGTACTGCTGTATATGCTAATAAGCCTTCTGGAAACCGGGAGCATCACAAAGATCTATCTGAATCATAGAATCAAGGAGTATCCGAAGTTGGAAGGGACCTCAGTGATATTGAGTCCAATGTCCAGCTTCATACAGACTGCTCAAAAATCAGGGGATCTGAAGTGAAAAAGTCCAACAAAAAAAGCTCTTTTTAAGGCTTTTTTGAATCCAGCAAGGGGTGGAGCTGGCACAGTTTAAACACCCCATGAACGTGTCATCACCCACTCTTGGCGTTGGCACCTGGTGATAAGCTTTAGATAGCCTCAGGGAACACAGAGCACACCAGGTGAGTAACCATTGTTGCCCATTGAGAACAGGGAGGTTCTCAGGAACTGCAGGCCTAAACACAGTCTCCACCAGACAGTGGGCTTATTCCAAGAAGACTGTGGTGACCCAGACAGAGGGCCTGCACAGAAGCGTGGCTGTTCAGGTCTCCAGCAGCAAGGAGTGCCTGAGCCTGCTGCTGCCCGGGGGGGCGGGGGTGGCAGGGATTCCACCTGCATGAGATGTGAGCCGGTGGATGAGCTGCTCAGCCTGGTAGCCTGTTTCCCCAGCTCCCACTAAGCAACAGGTTTGAGATGCTGGAAATTGAAGGGGCAGTGAGTGGTGAGGTGATGGAGGATCTGCCACGGAGGGAGCCTAAGACGAGGCAGTCACCCCCACGCCTTTAGACTGCCTCTGTCAGGAAAAAAAGAAAGAAAGGTGATCGTAGTGGGTGACTCCCTTCTCAGAGGGATGGAGGGCCCCATATGCAGACCAGACCAGAGCTGTTGGAAAGTGTGCTGCTTTGCCCAGGTCAGGTATATAACCAAGAAACTCCCAAAGCTGGTTAGGTCCACTGATTACTTTCCATGACTCATAGTTCAGGCGGGCAGTGATGAAATTGCTCAGAGAAACCTGTGAACTATGAAAAGAGATTTCAGAGGTTTAGGGCATTTAGTTCAAGGAGAAGGAGCTCAAGTGATCTTTTGTTCTATACCTTCAGGGGCAGTGAAGGACACGGAGCGGGCTTGGAAAGCACAAGCAATGAATAATTAGCTCAGAGGCTGGTGTCCAAGCAGAAACTTTGGGTTCTTTGATCATGGGGCAGTTTACTCAGCCCCTGGCTTGTTGTCCATCCATGGAACCCACCTATCTCAAAGTGAGAAACAATCCTCAATAGAGCTAGCAGGACTTATCAGAAGAGCTTTAAACTAGCTACAGTGGGGGAAGGGGACAAAACAGGACTCACCCTGTTTTGAGACGAGCCTAGGGGAACAGTGCTGGAGCTGGGGGAGAGGCTGAAGTGTGTCTACACCAATGCATGCAGCATGGGCAACAAGCAGGAGGAGCTGGAAGCGATTGTGCAGCAGGCTAATCATGACCTAGTTGCTATTACCGAAACATGGTGGGACCATTCCCATGACTGGAGTGCTGTGATGGATGGCTACAAGCTCTTCAGAAGGGATAGACGAGGAAGGAAGGGTAATGGTGTGGCTCTTTATACTAAAGTGTGTTTTGATGTTGAAGAGCTTGGGGTTGGGAATGATAAAGTTGAGTGTCTATGGGTAAGGATCAGGGGAAGGCCTGCAGGGGCGACGTCTTGGTAGGGGTCTGTTATAGATTGCCTAATCAGGTTGAAGAGATGGATGAGGCATTCTATGAGCAGATTGTGGAAGTTGCACAATCGCCAGCACTCGTTCTTGTGGAAGACTTCAAATTCCCTGATATATGTTGGAAATATAATACTGCAGAGAAAGCAGTCCAAGAGGTTTCAAGAGTGCATGGAAGATAGCTTCCTTATACAGCTGGTATGAGAGCCTACCAGGGGTGGTGCCCTGCTGGACCTGCTCTTCATTAACGGAGAAGGACTGGTGGGAGATGTGAAGGCTGGGGACTGTCTTGGGCAGAGAAATTGTAGAATTCTTTATTCTTGGAGATGTCAGAAGAGTGAGTAGCAAAACTACTATCATGAACTTCCCAAGGGCAGACTTTGACCTGTTCAGGACGCTTGTTGCAGGGGTCCAGTGGGAGTCGCTCATAAAGGGTAGAGGGGTCCAGGAAGCCTGGATGCTCCTCAAAATGGAAATCTTAAAGGCACAAGAACAGGCTATTCCTGAATGCTGCAAGGCGAGCTGTAGGGGAAGAAGACTGGTCTGAATGAACCAGGAACTGCTTTTGAGACTCCAGAAGAAAAAAAGAGTCTATGTCCTTTGGAAGAAGGGACAGGCTACTTGGGGAGATTGCAAGGAAGTTACTAATGTATGCAGGGAGGAAGTTAGGAAGGCAAAAGCCCAACTCAAGCTCAGATTGGCCACTGCAGTAAAAGAGAATAAAAAATCCTTTTACAAATATATCAATGGAAAGAAGAACCAAGGAGAATTTCCATCCTTTACTTGATGCAGCAGGGAATGTGACCACTAAGGATAAGGAGAAGGCTGAGGTCCTCAACGCCTTCTTTACATCTGCCTTTAATAGGCAGATCAGTTATCCTCAGGGATACGCCCTGATCTGGAAGTCTGGGATGCTATGCAAAATACACCCCCAGTGATTCAGGTGAAGATGGTTAGCTCCTCCTCCATCTGGACTGTCACGAGTCCATGAGACCAGACGGACTCCACCCTCAGGTGCTGAGGGAGCTAGCAGGGGTGATTACCAAGCTGCTCGCGGCCATCTATCAGCACTCCTGGTTATCTGGAGAGGTCCCAGAGGACTGGAGGCTTACCAATGTGGTTCCCATCTACAAGAAGGGCCATAAGGAGGATCTGGGGAACTACAGGCCTGTCAGCCTGACCTCAGTACCAGCGAAAGTTATGGACAAATCATCTTGGGTGAGATCACACAGAATGTGCGTGGCATCCACCAGCACAGGTTCATGAAAGGCAGGTTGTGCTCAGTCTCCCTTTAAGTTACTCCATTGTCAGTGGTACTATTCCATTCTTCTCTCAGAGCTAATCTTTGTCCTCTGTAGCTCAAAAATACAGGGGAAGATTGATAGAGTGAGGTTTAAAATTGAGTGCCAGGGGAAGAAATGTAATATTAGGATGTATGAAGGTGACAAAACCTGACATGCGGAGTAGGTAACATCCACCCTGAGCTGGCAGAGAGAGGAAGCCAGTAGTGCCGAGGAAAGCCAGGTGTAGGAGAAATGAGGTGGGCTCAGAACAGGTTCTTGTTCAAAAATGAAGATCTCAGCCTCATTCAAAAAGCCTGAATCACTGATGGCTTTGGTTTGTTTTTAGAGACTTTTGGCCTCAACTACCTATTGTTCCTATATACCTCTGTTAGCAAAGAAAAACAAACCCTGTCTTCACAGCATTTGTTATTTTGTTTGTTTTTCTCCTTCAGCTTCACTGCTGTTGAGCTGTCTTTATCCTGACTCATGAGTTTTCTCATCTTTTAATTCCTGCTTTCTCCTTCATTCTGCTAGGATGGGGATTGAGTGAGTGGCTGTCTGGGTGTGTCTCTCTCCAATTTATAGGAGAGGAGGTTCTTTGATATCTGTATACCCCGCGTGAGATTAAGAAGCAATGGTTAAAATGTTGGTCTGACCAGTTTATTCCAAATCTTAATCAGGGAGATAGGGAAGGGGGGGATGGACACTATTATGAATTAGAGTGATGGGGAAGGGAAGAAGGGTGATAGAAAAGATAGGAAAGAAGCAAGGAGGTTTTATAGGAAGCAAAAGGGAGATAGTCACCATCATGGATCCGGTGTGGTTCATAGCTCAGTCTTCAGTAGTGGTGGGTCATTAGGTGTTGTTCCGTTGACAATGACGGTGACCGTGGCCATGGTGATGGCAACTTCTCAATTGTAGTACCAACTTTTTTATAAGTCTGAAGTGGTCGAGTCAGCTCTCTTTTGAGTGGCAGCTTCTGGCTCTGGGATCTCAGCAGAAACTCCTTTGTTCCCATCTTCCGGGCCTTACCAGCAGATAAGAGGGAACAGGGAGGTGCCAACTTGTGACTTACACCTGAGTATTCCAAAGTTGCAAATTCCTAAAATGAAACATGGAGTGGGAAGAAATCCAACTTAATTCACATGAAGATGTCCAAGTTCAGTCACAGAAGGATCCTGACCTTGGTGGAGAGATTACAGTTACCGGCAGTGTGAGGAAAGGGTGGTGATGGTGGTGGGTCTGAGCAGGGAGTGTTGGGTACATGAGGCAATGTGACTGAGACAGCAGCTGCTGGGTGAAAAGCCCAGTGTGGGTGCTGGGCAACTAGCATAAGGCAGCACCAAGCTGTGTGGCACACAGCTCCACTGCAGGCTTGGGTCACAGGGAGTGATTCATGAATTGCTAAAGCTGGGAAGGAAAATTTGGGAGCAACAAACACCACAAGCAAGTGATCACAGAAGAAACCCATCAGTATGCATAGTACATTTAAGTCACACTTCTTAGCTAATAACTACAAGTACAGCCAAAGTGACTGCTCTACTACAGTAAAAGATTTAATTCCGATCAATTATGTCTCATTGCATGTTGTCTCATAGTAGCAGCCTTAACAGCAATGCCCTTTTTATGAAAAGCAGAAAAAATGTCCAAAACTTTCTTGTAACCCATTGTGATTGCTGTGGATGGGGAGCTACAGAAACAAAGAAGCCCTAGGGCTAGGAGACAAGAAGCTTGCCCACTGCAGTGAAAGAGAGAAAAAGATTCTGCGGCTTTAATGTGAATTCGTAGCTTAATTTCCTTATTCTCATAGCAACGCTCTTGAAATATGACTCATTTCCTGTGACATGTGCTGCAGTCAATTACCATGGCTAAGACAAGTCCAGCCCACAAGCCTTCCAAGCAACACAAGCCCACAAGCTGCAAGGAGAGCTAAAGCCACCTTACGCAGCTGAAGTAAGGTCTTCAAGCTGACAGACTGGAGGCTAAGTAACATGATAAGCAGATTTTTCACTTGTGTGCTGGCTTTATTGCATTTCTGCTTTTCTTCTGGCTTCTATCAACCGGAGACGTTGCCTGATATTGGAGATGCAGAGTTTATTGAGGAATGTGTGAGAACGCACAACAGATTCCGGTCTGGAGTGAGCCCCCCAGCCAGCAACATGTTGTACATGGTAAGGGGATATTCACAGTTTACATGCAAGCGTGGTGTTTACAGTTGTTAAAGATAATTTTTCTAATCATATGTAAAAAAATGAAAAAGAAACCAACTCCTGGGATCATAGCTGCAGTTCCTCTTTAAAAGCAGAAGATAAGGTTCTGATTGTTGGACGGTGTTATACAATCAGACAGATGTGTAGCTTTGCCTGACTTAGTTTTTTTCATTCAAAACTCAAAATTTCAGCCCTAAGCCTAGCCCTGTGAAAAGTGCTGTGAAAAGGCTCCTCGTTACAAACCATCACAGTTTAGCAGCCTGGGTGTGATTTATGTGCAGACCTTAGCACACCCTTTCATACTTGAGTTGGCAAGTGCAGAAAACATTGCCAAATGGCTTTGGAGAACTTTCTTTTAGCTTTCTTTGCAGAGATCTCAGCAGCCTGAGCCAATAGAGAGCTGTTAGCTGCAGCTCCTAGGTGCTGGGCTGCAAAGGAAGCCAAAACAAGTGCAGCAGCAGCAATAGCTGGAGGCATTGGTTCTGCACTGTGGTGCCCGTCTCTGGCTGCCATCATGCTTTGCAGCCATCATGCAAAAGGCACTCCGTTGTGATTTAAAAGAACCCCAGCCCTGGGAAGTAGCTTTAGTGGGGCATTAGGGTCCCAAACCTCCACGGCATATTTCTCCAGGCCTTTTCTAAAACTTTTTCTAAACAGCTTCACTAGCTCTACACTAATAGAATCTTGCTGTGAGCAGTATCCATCTTTTTAAAATTTCAGTGATTTTGTGCCTCATTTTTCTTTTTGAAAAGCTGAAAATCTGGAACCAGGGAAAAAAAGAAGAGCAAACAAAGACAGGTTACCACAAAGAAGAGAAGAACTAAAATAATGGCAGCTTTCTTCTAAATTGCTGCAAAAAAACTAGTCTTGGGTATGACCTCTCCCAGTAAGAATTCATTGTGGATAAAGCAGTAAAATACATTATAAAATCAATGAGAAAAGTAGAAGTATTGGAATTGAAGAGAGCGTATATGTTCATTGTTGTAATTGACCTTAGCACTACAAAAATGAGGAAAACAAGAAAACTTCTTTTATTTCTCAGAACACTTCTGTTTCCTGCTGATAACTGTCCATCTAGATGCATAAAAATGAAGGATATCAACTCAAGGCATTTCCATCCTTTGGGAAACAAATACTTTTTAAAACAAAATACAAGACAGAAACTCCTTTAAACACAAGTGACAAAGCCTAACCAGCTACATTTGTAATACAGCTGTTATTATTAATACTAGTGCAGGATGAATATAAGAAAAGAGGGGTGCGAACTCTCCAGCAGAGTCTGAAAAATGGGACTGTGAAGGACTAACCTATCAACCGCTGTCACAAAGCTTTTGTCACAGTCTTCTGCTTGTGACCTCACGGCATTGCCAAAATGTAAACTGCAGCCTCTGTCTCAGCTTGCAGCAATGCTAGGACTGGGAGATAATACCTGAACAAAGCCAGATTTTGTTAATCATCCTTCAAAGTTATCATCTAGGGAAACATCAGATCTTCAGTTGCATTTAGACCCCCTGCTCTCATGTTTACCTTTATTATTCATGTACTGAGTTCTTAGACTTATTGATGTTTTAGTTCTGTAGGAGAACACTTCTCCCAAATAATTACCATAGGGAGAATTGGACGATGGTGGTTACAAAATATTTTCAAATCTTTGTAGATCTATTTCGATGCCACCTGGCAATTTCTCCTTTCTTATTCATAGCATAAAATTGAAAAGAAAAAAAAAAAAGTTTTAGACATCTTCAGTACAAAAAAGCTATATTACGTAAAACATAGGCGTGAAATTCAGCAACCTCCAAGTCTTTCCTCAATCACGATCAGATCAAAACAGTTTCTCTGGTGATCCCATTGTTTGCAGAGACAACTGAGAGATTTTAACCCATACACAGAAGGATAAATAAGGAAGTCTTATTTTTTTACAAAAGCCCAATCAGAAATTCTCCAGCAGTGCTGAACAGCTTAATTTTCATGACACAGTGCTTAAGCAGAGCTCCAGGAGCTGTGTTTTCCAGGAGGTACAACACTGCTTGCTCAATCAGATTGTGTACACAAGAAAACCCAGTGGAATCTGACAATGCCTCCAGTGCAAACAAAAGACATTCATATAACTCAGTGGCTTATGTAACAGCTCTCTGTTGGACTGAATTGCAAGTGAGTGAGTGATTACACAAATATGAATTCAGTGCTAGTGTTTGAAGCCACAAAATTCCCTGAGTTTAGACTGTTTCAAAAATCCCAGCATGTTTGTGACTTGACCAGCAAGCAGCAGCCCTAATCTGTGAGGCTGATAAGATTTCAGACAGTTTGGGACAGAAAGTACAACCCTCTTCTTCCAGACTGTCTATAAATACATTTTTTTTAAGGTTAAATTAACATTCTCCCTTAAGTGACACAGCCTGAAAATGTGTATTGTGCTCCATACACTTTGATGCACAAGTCTTGGCATCCAACAAGCATGTCAGACACAATTGTCCACCCCTCCAAAATCTTCCCCATGTTTAATGAGTGACCAGATTCCAACTGGAACCTACAGGTCAGTCTACCATACAGCACTCAAAGTCTCAGCAGAAATAAACAAGCAAACCTGCAGCACACAGATCCAACTTCTCCAAAATCTGTTCAGCACTACTGCATTGCTAAGATAAACAAGTTGTTTTTACTCGTCTTTATTTTGCAGAGTTGGGATCCAGACTTGGCAAAGACTGCAAGAGGTTGGGCAAAGAGATGCGAGTTCAAACATAACATACACCTCCAAGAGCCAGGGCAGGCTCACCCCAGATTTACCCCTGTTGGAGAAAATCTCTGGACTGGCTCGCTTTCAATTTTTTCGGTTCAAGGAGCCATCACGTCTTGGTACAAAGAGGTCAGAGACTACACATATACCAGCAATAGCTGTAGCGGAGTATGTGGCCATTACACGCAGGTAAGGCATCACACTTCAACTCTGTCAAGGTTAGTTGTACTCAGTGCTGCTGAGGCTGCACCTCGAGTACTATGTCTTGGGCCTCTCACTGCAAGAAATATATCAAAGCCATGGAGCCTGGTGTCCAGAGAAGGGCAACAAAGTTGGTAAGGGATCTGGTGCACAGGTCTCATGCAGAATGGCTGAAGGAACTGAGATGATTTAGTCTGGAGAAGAGGAAGCTTGGGGGAGACCTTATTGCTCTATACAACTGCCTGAAAGGAGGTTGTGGTGAGGTGGGGTTGGCCTCTTCTGCCAGGTAACAGCAACAAGGCAAGAGGTCATGATCTTAAGCTGCATCAAGGGTAGCTCACCTTGGATATTAGGATGAATTTCTTCCCAGAAAGAGTGGTAAGGTATTAGAATAGGCTACCTGAGGAACTGGTAGAATCATCACTATCCCTGGAAATTTTCAAGAAACATAGAGATGCAGCACCTGGGGACATTGTTTAGTGTACACTGTGGTGATAAGTGGATGGCTAGACTAGATGACCTTAGAGGTCCTTTCCAACCTTAATGGATCTATGAGTCTATGGTTTTATGAACTAGACTTGAAATTCTGACAGAGAAATTCTTTCTCCCAGAGATTTCTTATATCTTAGAGTCAATGAAGTGAATTCAAAGTGCTGTAGTAATTTTTTTGTGCCTGCGTGCATAAGATGTTCTCATGTCACATTTTAGAGAAGAAGAGTTTCACTGCATTTTCTTTTTAATACCCCAGCTGTATTTTGTTTCTAGGAAGAAAACAGGACAGAGATCAAATGACCAAGTTTAGCCCAGCAGTGGCCAAAAACCAGGCAGTAGCAGTGGCTGTGTGCTGCAGTGCATGGTGGGACAAAGTCCCCACTCTGCCAGGTAGCTTCCACACGGCACCATGAGCTGTACAAGGGCTAGTTCTGTGATTCTGTGTTTGATTTGGCTCCTGCTGTTTCCCCATCACCATCCTCAGGGATGCAGTTGCCCACTGCTTGTGTCATGGGCAGCCTCTGGTTGTTACTGTGCTGAGAACACAGGAGCCTGAGGAACCTGTTCATGGACCTGGCAAACAACAAGGGACGGGCTTCCCTTTGGAAGGGGAGATAGGGTATGCGGGTCTGAGTTGCATTGGATAACTCATGCTACATGGTGAATCATAAGAAGATCTGATGCTCTTGTCTCTGTTATGTCAATCACGCTCATGATCATAGAAGGCAAGACTGTGACCTGGATGTGCTCTTTCTCCCTGTTGTTCCTGTATCCCCCTGCCTTTTGGTCATTTGCCTATGCAGTAAACCCTTGTAGAAGACAGCAAACAGCCCTGTTGTACAGATTTTATATCCTCCAGTGGGAAAGGCAGAACTATCATGGGTTACCATGAAAGAAAGGAGACAAATTTCACCTTCTCCTTTGCAAGAAAGGAAAACTGTCTGTCACAATCAATTTTCCTTTCTTTCAGCCATTTTAATCATAAAATCATAGAATGGCTTATGTTGGAAGGGACCTTTAAGATCACCGAGTTCCAACCCCCTGCTACAGGCAGGGACACCTCCCTCTAGACTTGGTTGCTCACAGCCCCATCCAGCCTGGCCTTGAATGCTTCCAGGGAGGGGCATCCACAGCCTCACTGGGCAACCTGTTAGGTGTCTCACCACCCTCACAGTAAATAATTTTTTCCTGATATCTAGTCTAAATTTAACCACTTTCCCTCATCCTGTTGCTATATGCCCTTCTAAGAAGTCCCTTCCCAGCTCTCCTTTAGGCCTCCTAAGGTTACTGGAAGGCCACTATAAGGTCCTCCAGAGTCTTCTCTATGCTGAAGATCCCCAGCTCTCTCAGCCTGTCCTCATAGGTGAGGTGCTCCAGTCCTCTGGTCATCAAATAAATTAATAAACATCTAGAATTAGTTAAAACAACCAGATGTTCTTCAGAACAAGCTATTATTTGAATATCCATCAGTATTGCTTGCCACTGCAAATCATGTCCAAGGAGCACTCCGAAGCCCATCTGTTGTGTAATATAGGGGAAGGCAAGGCTTTTCCCTAAAACGGTAGCTGTTAAACCAGATATTCAGCCACCAATGTTTGTGTCTGTCTTTCCAGGTCGTTTGGGCTCAAAGCTACAAGGTTGGCTGTGCTGTCCACTTCTGTCCCACAGTGTCATACTTCTCAGGAACCAACGCAGCACACTTTGTCTGCAACTATGGGCCAGCGTAAGCTTTCCATTACAGATATTTTAGAGGATTCAGATCCTGCCCCTTCTTCCCTCCCAAAATGTGCAATTTGATAGGATCAGATCATTTTTTTCCTGTGTTTATGGGTAGAAATGGTCCTCAAAAAAGAGAAAGATACATGCATCTATCCAAGCAACCCTAGTTTGAGTAAATGGGAGATGTATATATTGTAGCTAAAAAGCAGTGGTGCTGGTAGAAAGGGTAAAATATAAGACACTGAAATAAGCATACCTAAGTGATCATTTGAAAACTGTTCCCTTGTTCCTCAGTACTGAGGTGGCCCCAGACAGTTGCCAAGGCGCAGACCCAAGGTGTGAAAATATTTACACATTTGTCTGCAGAATCAAGTCTTTTGGCCAATGGTTTGAGTAAATACTGAAGTGTGCAGTGCTTGCGGCTGCAGGCTGAGCTTTAGTATGAGAATTTGGACACGTGATGCTGGGCCTGCTCAAGACAAAACTTTATTGAGAGATCCTTCGTATGCTTTGTAAGTAGCCTATTTGCTGCCTGAGGTACAGAGAGACACAGAGGCTCTGAAGGACCTGCTGAACCTTGGTCCCAGCTTATGAGGGCAGGATGCTTTCTTGGTGCTGGTTGAGGCCCTGATCTGCTCAGCCTTTGAGGTCACAGGGAGCATAGAGTACAAAGCCTTTACTATGGGTGTTTACTGCCTGCCAGAATCTTCATGGAGCAGCCTGGGCACCTCCTGGTTTAGGTGGGAGCAGGACAGTCAGGCAGGGCTGACCAGGACACAGATCACTGTCAATACAAGTGGAGAAAATCTCGAGTTCAGAAGCAAACTAGCAGAAGGGATTGCCATCCCCTCATAAGGGCGGCTTCGTGGCAACGTTATTTTCCTTCACAGTGGGAATTACAGACGGCACCCATACGAGAGAGGAGCAGCGTGCAGCAAATGCAATGGCGAGCAGTGCACTGACAATCTGTGTCGTAAGTAGACAACCCACCCTCCTCCACAAGCGCATGTAGAAAGAGAGGGAGCACGCAAGACACTGGCAGGAAGCACAGCATCTCCTATTCCCAAATACTGCCTGAAAAAATGCAATGAGGAGCCAAGAGAATAGTGATGTCTGAGGATAGTAAAGGTGTTAAAATACCAGCATCAAGGAGTGATGGGATCTCTGGCTGATGAGGTTGTTTGATGTCAGCTAGACAAGTGGATCTTGAACATGAGAGTTGGGCAAAAAAAAAGTGATGAAGTGTACCTGAGGGATAATTCCTCTCCATGCCAGACACTGGCAGGGGCACTCAGTAAGATGCAATTGAGCTCTCTGCAGCAAAGCCCGAGAATCACTCTCTGGAAGTCTACAGGTCCTTGGTTCTTCCTGGAAAGAAACACAACTGTATTTCTTGTCAGCCCACTGTGAGCAAATTCTCCTCTTTTATAACTTACGTTGTTTACAAATTCTAAGGCTGCTGCTTACATTCACTGCTTCTTCTCTCTCCAGGAAACACTGAGCGTGACAAAGTCATTAGTAAGTACCACAGATATTACTGCCTCAGTTTGTTGCCCCCAGTGCAGTTACACTTGAAATAATCGATCTGTTTTGCCTCCAGGTGATTCCAAGTGGCACCCAGCTTGGGACAGACCTGCCTGCGATGAGTACTGCATCTCTGTGGTTGTTTTAAGGCTGTTACTTCTTATTCTGACTATTGTAGCCACTTGGATCCTACCCAAATACTGGTCCATAGCACCTGCCACTAAGTAACGCACAGGAGGCTGTGGCAGCACTGAGAGTGATTTGTCCCCTCCCTGTGCTTAAGCTACTGGCAGCATTGAGATGGATGGAGATGTTGTTTGCATCCACAGATCATTCTGAAATATAGAAATACCATCCCCATTTCATGGAGGAGCTGGTAGAGCTGATAAGGAGCCTTCTCGTTGTTCAGAATCAGTAGCTGGATTTTAATTACTTGCTTATTTTTCCAAAGTGGAGCACTGTGGCAGAGATGGGTATGCCATGGAACAGCTTGCTGCACTTCTCAGAGAGGAAGTAGGGTGTCTGCAGCCTAGCAGAGCGGACTTCGGCAGAGCCTTTTGAGCTCTCTCCACATGTACTCCTCCAATGAGACACAGCAGCATGGTTTTGGGTAGCCTGGAGAGATTTCCTTGTCATTTATGGTTTTTTTTTTAATCTCATAATTTCGGGACACAGGTGAGTTCCAGCATATGCATCCCACAGCAGGCAGTGCGTTTCCCCATATCGCATTGCACAGGGACCACTGGCATTTCTCCTTGCTTAGAACCTATTTTCAAACACACATCATCTCTGCCAAGACACAGAGCTCTACCCGTGTTTAAATGTGACTCTGCACCACCTTAAACTCTCTCTTTTTTTTTTTTTTTTTTTCTTTTTCCGAGCATGAGGTTTTCAACTTCTGCTTCAAACAATAAACCACTATTTCCTGCCTCCCATGCATGGCAATCATGTATCTGCAACCTGATCTGAAGGTCCACTGGTGCACAAACCCAGAACAAATACATTCAGTTCCAGCCTGCATAATGCCGAGAAACATGATGCTGGGAAATACAGTAGTGGTCTAAACAAAATCATGCTGTGCCCAAAGTTGTGTCCTGGGCTCAGTGGCTGCCAAGCTCCAGGCTGTGCCCCCAGAGCAGGCAGGGTTTAACCAGGCCCCTT
This sequence comes from Perdix hodgsoniae, assembly GCA_035772895.1. Classification (NCBI taxonomy): domain Eukaryota; kingdom Metazoa; phylum Chordata; class Aves; order Galliformes; family Phasianidae; genus Perdix; species Perdix hodgsoniae. Next base: position 7,732,451 of record JAPSGF010000006.1, on the reverse strand, counting down.
CGATATATCATACCACTCTGCTGGGTGCTTCTATGCAGGAAGCCAGGGAGTCCCCCAGCTGCTTCCTTTCTGTGGTGCTGCCTTTGCTCACTTCTGTCAGTGTTGCTGTACAGGTCCTGCTCTGATGCCACCACTGGAGTCGGTCTCACCTGGAAGTACTGCAACTGCAACCCAAAGTTTCTGACGTTATTCTTCCATGCAGTTAGCTGCTAGTACTTGAATCATATCAGCATGACACCATGTCCGAAATAAATCATTTTTCCAAAATGTAAATGTGGTCAGGGACAGAATTCCTAATTCTCTTCCTTGTCCTTCACTTATATTTGCACTTTGTGCCAGAGCCTCTTTTCTGCCATCCAGTGACCAGTGTCACAGCACTTGAGCCAGCCAACATAGAAAGAGACAATTCTGTTAAAATAAATAAAAAAAATCCTCACTACAAATTCAAGGCCACGGGTCTATCTGTTGAAAAGGGCAGCCACTTCTGTTCGCACTTGTCTTTTTGCTACACTCTTTTGAGCACCGCTCAAGCCTCACGCTTCCTGTACTGCAAAGCCCCATCTGGAAATCCCACAAGGATGATAACCAGCACATGTTGGCAGCAGGACATACTGCCATACAAAAGCAGTGTCCTTTTGCAGAGAATGGCTCTTATGCCAGCATCTGCCCCATGTTCAGAAAGATCCTACTGATGCAAGGAGAAATAGAGGAAAGGAAAGCGCATACAATGCTGTGTCCAGGGAGCAAAATGAGCTCAGCAGGAATGCTCCCCTACTAAGTTTAATCTATACTCGGTTTCCAGGAGAGTAAACAGAACCAACACAGAGCCCTTAAAGTTCAAAACATTCACAGTGCTGCCATTGAACTACATACCTTAGCAGCTTGAAGGGAATTCCATAGAGAGCTTCATTAAAAAAAAACCTGTAAATCACTGGGGCTCATGGGGAAAAAAAAAACAACCAAGCAACTAAAAACAAATCTACAGCATGGTAACTTTCAAACAAAAAATCCAGAAAGTCAAGGAGTCAAAGCTAAGCAAGAACTGCATCTCATTTTTTAAGGACACCCAAAATCCAGATATTTAACTCCTGATGATTAAACCTCCTCAAGTTGTTCACATTCTTTTTTATGGCATACATCCATAACTTCCCCATGATAAATGCAAAATACAAATATAGGAACAGCCATTGAGTACTTCTTTGCTAGTCTGTAAACTCTAAAATCAGTTTAAGGAGATAATTTGCAAAAATTCAAGCTAGTCCTGAAAATACTAAAACAACTACTTTGCCCTTCTGAACTTATTTTTATGTTCTGTTTTTTTAGACAAATTAGAACAGGTGCAAAAAGCACTGTAGTGAGCCCAGTGCAGATGGTTACCACTAAAAAGCAGATTCTAAGCACTCAAATCCTTGGTTTGTCTTCCTTAGATGAATGAAGGGCCTTTCTAGATTTTCCTGTTTTAATAAATAGAAGTCTAATCAACGATCCTTGAAACCCAGCAGCCATAACAACCAAAAAAGATTAAACATAACCCTGTCATCTCATGACAACAGGACAAGACTCCCTGAAATCAGGAGTTCTGCTGTGGCTAGGACTTTGATGCCAAATCAACAGATACCTTAGCTGGGGAACCAGAATTCAAAACACACATTTCCATGGAAGTACATATAAGCATTTTAAGGTCAGGCTGCCACCAAGCTAACCTACATTTTCCTCCACTGCAACTCAGGCAACCATGCAGCTGGTTGACCCAGCTGGAAAACAATCATTTAATTAGCAGGAAGCTTTTAGCCAAACCAGGTTCCTGAAATAAAAGGCCAACCTACAAAGTTAAACAGCCGTTTGAATCATGGAACAAGATATAAACTTAATTTTAGCAAACAGAAATTTGCTGCAAGGACCTTCTGCAGTAAAAAGGGCCTCATCCAGTCCAAAATACAACAGAGGACTCTCCCTCCATGTACCTCCCCGGCATCCAGTTCAGCTCCTCCTTACTGGCTATGGGCTCTGCAGATTACTGGGTTGAAGTACTCACTCGTGGGATCACATGAGAACTATTGCAGTGCCTCTCAGGGTAGCCCAGGCCCTCAGTATATCTGACCCACCTGAGACTGCGCTCAGGTCTCCCCTTTCTTCCCCTTTTACTTATTTTCTCAGTGAAGCATCTGTTGAGCAGTACTTTCTTACGTGATTTTATAATTAAACTGACATTTATGGATGATAGAGTATTGAGTTTTCTCTTCCAGAACTAAGTTGCAAGAAAAGATCAGGCAACAGAAAGGGGCACCAATATTGTCCCCCACCCTAAAGCACAAGAATCCCAGATCACTTTCTCCATGCACACACACATACTGACTCTTTAACATACATTCTAAATTTTTATTTAAACACGTAACAAAGAAAACAGCTGTGTTTTCACTGACCAGTCTCAAATAAAAGGCTACTAACCTAAGCAAAGTGTTCTAGCATCATCATCTTTACCACATGTGCAAGTGATCAGAATTCCAAAGTCTGGCAAAGCACTCAAGTCATGAAACTGGTGTGGCCTGACCACCTACTTACTGTTACATTTGCTTCTTGAATCTCAGACACATCAACTAAGTAACATCTGCTTTTCTAGTGCACTTCTATTTCATCATAATTTCCATTTTTAGGAAACTAAGAACCTCTGTACTTCCTTCAAAAAAGGGGAAGGGCCTGAATAAAGCTAAAAGGAACCTAAGTTCTCATTTCTTGTAAGAAATGAATTAAGAACACACTTAAAGAAAGGTAACAACATTTATGTTCTCCCTGCAGCACACTTGCTTTGTGTCACATTCTGCCTAACAAGATAATGCTAATGAACTACAATTTATTAATGGTACTCAATTAAGATTATGGTTTCTAACCCTCACATGAAGCTGTGAGCGTGCTTCCAGGAATACAAGATGTAGGTTTTGCAATAGATGACTAACTAAAGGATTTAACGACAAAATATTAAAATAGTTTATTAACGCCAAGACAAGACACACAAAAAACCCCAGCTTGTACAGAAGTAAAAGCTTAATAAAAGTAATAAATCTTGCCAATCTTGACAGTCATTTGGTAGCCTTTCATAGAAGTATTCCATTTAACTACCACTAAGTTCTTCAATTCTTACTGTTTCGCATTCTGTATCGAACTCCTGAATGTTCCCAATATGAAACTTCCTTTAGGCAGACAGATATTACCCAAATACACTTTCACTTTCTCAAAAAATATGAGAGAGAAGATTTTGTATACCAACTTCAACAATTTTACATAGCTGCTCTAGGTCCACTCATTAAAATGGGCTTGTGAAAAGAAAACAATCTTTCTGCCTAGTATTTTCTTATCCACACTACACTGACAGCAAGAAGTGGTTTATTCCACATCTCAGTTGTTCCAAGTGTGAAAACGTTCATTATTGTAGGAGAAAAGGGAGCATTATGAGTGGTGAATTACTTCTTTTTTTTCTTCTTTTCATCTGCTGCCATTTTTAACTTGACTTCTTCCATAGGAAGTGCTCCTAATTTCTTCTTCTTTGCATTCTTTACTTTTTCCTTGATGGCTTCAATATCAATTTTTTTCTCAGTGGAGGCTACACAGTAAAAACACAAGCACAAACAGACACAAGTTTTACTTTTCTGATTTTTCACAGCCTGTGAGATTACTTCATACGTATCCACGGTAAACTGCATGCTGTAGCATTGGCTAGGACTAATCTTATGTTTGCTAACAACTGTATAAACTGTTCTTATTTTTACCGAAACTAGCATGATACACAAACCTCTTTCAACAGAATTCAAGGAATAGTTACACAAAAAAAAAAAAATCCTATAAAACTGTATTTGAAAACTGATGCCCTTCTACATGGCACACTTTCAAATTGTCGCCCGCTTACCAGACCACAGCTGTATTCCAAGATTAATACACACATAGTCTGCTGGACATGTGTCTATTGGCTTGGTTGGCTTCTCACATAAACAGAATAAACTATTTCTTGAGTACTTATTTTCAGAGCTTTCATTTTATATATATGCATTTAACTAGAGCGATGAGTTCACAGACATGCCTGTACCATCCTTACTTTCCTTCCCTGGCCATGCATTAATGATGGCTGCTGGAAGAAGACTGATCCCTGCATGAAAACCTTTGTAAAAGAGTTCTACGGGAAGTGACAGAGCATGAAGAATTTTTGTGTTCATAAAACATTTTATGAACATGCTTTATAAGGGCATGTAGCAAAAGAACAAGGGGAAGTGGTTTTAAACTGGAAGAGGGTACATATAGGTTAGATATTAGGAAGAAATTATTTACTGTGAGGGTGGTGAGACACTGGAACAGGTTGCCCAGTGAGGCTGTGGATGCCCCTCCCTGGAAGCATTCAAGGCCAGGCTGAATGGGGCTGTAAGCAACCTGGCCTAGAGGGAGGTGGCCCTACCCATAGCAGGGGATTGGAATTAGGATCTTAAGGTCCCTTCCAACCCAAACCATTCTATGATTCTATGATTCATCTGGTATTTTATCTTTTGGGAAAGAGTCATAAGCTTAGGTCCAACTCTGGCACCTTACATGGTTAATTCCTACACACCATCAGGTGTCCTTGTTGGAACTCAGTTCTTCTCTACATAAGAAGTATTTCTGTTATTTACTTCTGGAAGACTGAATGGTTTCATTCAAAGCACTTATCAGCTGGAAGAGCACAGTATTTGATATACAGAAGGGCAGTAGCATGATTACAGAAAATGTACTGCTATCACAAAAAAGTATTTTATACAAATCAGTGCTCCAGAATATACACTGCTTGAGAAGTAAACAAATTCTTCAGCTCACAAGAAACTGTAATACACAGTGTATTAATATGTAAGTAACATTACCTTTCTTTTTTCCTATGGCTAAACCTCCACATAAACAACCTAGGAATTAACACAACAACTATTTAGAACGGGGGGAAAAAAAAAAGTTACCTTTCTTTGCTTTCACAACTGGCTTTTCCTTTGGTGGAATAAAAGCTTTATTTCTTTCCTCTTGTCTCTTCTTGACTGCATCAGCTTGCTTTGCCTAAAGTTAACAATAACACGTATGAAGTACCAACAGAGCAGGGCAAATGGGAGAAAAATCAAAGACAGAATTCAAGCCCTTTTTAAAAAATTGATTGTAACAAATTTACCTTTATTTCTTCCACTCGCTTTCGTTTCTTCTGGCTTTCTTTCAAGAAGTATTCACCGCTTGCCAGTTCCTTATCAATCTGTACAAGAAAAGTACCAAGAAGCTTTAGCAAATTATACATTATAAGCCAAATATATAGTATCAGGAAATAAAAACTTGACAGAAAAGGCCCATTAACTTCATCTTAACAAGAGCAGGATTTAAAATCATCATATACTCCTGCATAGCCAAATGAAGTTTCAGCTGACCTGGCTTTCTGGCTGCGGAGGTGGGAATGGTGTGTACTCCTTCTTAATATTTTTCTTCTTTGGCTCCTTGCGTTTTTTCAAGTTCTTCCGCTTGAACTTAGGCAAAAACCTTTCCCAATTTTGTGTCCTCAGTTCAGGATCTTTTGATAATTCACGTTTGATCATCAAAGTCTTTGGTAGTTTTAGAACGTGACAAAGAAGAATAAAACAATAGTACTGCAGTAGTACCTAAGAGCTCAAAACTAGAAGTTTCTTATGGTATATTAACAGTTGAAAGATTTAATTATGAACAGAAGCAGAAAGGTGAGTATGTCTCAGGGTGGGGACAGTTTAAATAAGCAGGTATCAAGCAAACAATCTAAGGAAAGAAAACACTTATGATATTTGCTCAGATACTGTCAATGATCTGACAACACACCCCCAGCAAGTAGACTTTTTTGTTTTAAGTACAAAACAGAAATTCTCATAAACAGTTTACTGCATCAACACATATAATTAATAACATAAAGCTCTGTACAAAGACATAATGCTTTCAGAGGTGCACATTGGACCATACCAACCTTAATGTTATATATGGGATGTATATTCTTCATTGTGTCCAGAACAACTTTCCTAACCTGCATTTAATATAAGAAAACAAATGGAACACTCAGCAGGTACTTCATATTCTAACCAATTAAAATATCAAGTACCCTAAGCTTCTTCAAAATCAGAAATTTCCTCTTTCCTAGCTGCACAACAAAACCAAAAGCAGCTAAACAGAAAAAGCCATAAAGCCAACTAGAAGGCATACTGCTTCAAAAATATCATTAGCTCTACTGTCACACTTCTGATACACTCCAGTATCACCCGTAACCACTATTTTCACACCACCATGGATGTTATGTTGTTTTTTAGCTTTTGACACGTATTTTTCCCCACACAATTACTAAAAATATATGAGATGTTCGCCATGCTATATGCCATTAACACTGCAGTATCTTCACTTAAATTTCTTAACTGAAACTATAGCAATTCTGCACAGTAATCTACAGGGGAAAAAAAAAAAAAAAAGCTGAAGAAGCAGAAGTAGATAAATAATTCAGAGTTGTATGAAGGCACCCCTTTGATACATCTGCAAAACCTTACCTTAAGAAACAAGAAATGCTTTTTCAGCAACTAACAAAATTCAAGAGCTTAGACTATAGACATTCACATAGAAGTAGCTTACTAACATGTAGCTGAAAGAACAACTCTTGAGGCCATCACATTCTGCCTGCAGTCCATGTCAGAGCTGGGCACAAAAGTGGGCTACATAAACCACTCATCTGCCTTCTCTTACCTCTTTTAGCCCACTGAAAGGTCCAAGAGCTGAAACAGTATTGCCTTGCACCATAATATAACAGTTGGTTAACAGTTCGAGGGCCTAGAACAACAAAAATGAAGTCAGTGTGAGCTCAAGGTCTGAAACAAATCTGCATCTCAGATTTTTATGGCAAACATACTTATCAGAAATACCTTCAGAGTAGATCCTTTTGGCCCAAGAAGCCGTCCTCTTCTTTTCACAAAACTTTCTCTGTTCCTCACTAGAGAGCCTATTTTAATGATGTCACATGCAACATCATCCTGAAGAATACGAACTGCCTGAAGATACAAGCAGCAGGTATTAACATCTGAATCCAAAAGTATTATTCAGAAGAGCCGAAAGACTCATTTCATTTGCTGACATGTTTATTTCCAATACATATTTTCACAGAATTATAAAATCATTTGAGTTGAAGGTCAGCTAGTCCAATTCCCCTTCAACAGAGACACCTACAGGTAGGTCAGGTTGGTCAGAGCCCCATCCAGCCTGACCTTAAGTATCTCCTGGGATGGGGCATCCACCAGCTCTCTGGGCAACCAGTGCTTCACTACCACTACCTGAAAAACCCATATTTTGAAAACATACTACTTTATAAGCGTTACAACGTTATTTGCTACAAACCTGCTCAAAAGGAACACTTCTTGCTAGAAGCTTTATTAAATCTCTAGCCCTGATGATCGCATATGGATCAAAAGTCTTCTTAGTAGTAGTAACTGTCATGCTTCCTTCAATTAAATCCAGCGTTGCATTCACATACTGCAATGTGTGAAAATAAACAGCAAAGCAATCTTAAAATAAGAATCTAAGATTGTATTTGTGGTAGCATGAAGTTCAGAAATATAAAAGTACACACTGCACAGGCATGCAAATCCATTCTCCAAACCTCTGAAAATGACTCTCAGACACGCACACACACACACACACACACAAACCCACCAGATTGACAGGCTCTATGTATCACAAGGAATGAAACACTATCCCCCTCATCTCCTTTAACGTTGGCGGACTGCAGACAACACCTGCTACTACAGCAAGCTATTATGCAAAAGTAACACCTAAATCTCCTAAACAATAGAGCGCAGCATCACAATTCATACATGCTCACTCAGGGCTTTCTGGACAAGCGGCCAGCACTCCTTCAGGTAGGCTTCTCTGTACTTGGGGAATAAAGTTGCAAAACTGCTTTCTTCCAGCAGCCCTCTGGGATTGTCTTCCCTGGTAAACGCTGGTTCTTTCCATCCATCCGGCACAGTCAGCAGTTCAGACTCATCAATCGCTAGAGATGAGAAAACGAAAGATTGTTTCTCCTTTGTCATCGATGGCACCGATCACTGAAAGCAGACACGCAGCAGGCGGTGCGTTCAATGCTACGTTGGAGCCGTCCTGCATTTCTCCTTACGAAAGTTACTGTCTTTCCAGCCCGCGGCCGGGCCCCTGGGCCCCTCAGCGAGAGAGAGGGAAAGCACGGCGGGGCGGCAGGCCCAAACCCGGCCGCCGAGAGGCCGCGCAGCCCACGGACCGCTCCCACGGAGCCCCGCACCCACCTTTAGCCGCTTTCTTCTTGCCGGGACGCCGCGCCTTTTCCTCCGCCGCCTCGGGAGCCGCCATGCTCACGGCGCGGACACAACTTCCGCCCGGCGCCGGAAGTGGGACAGGGGCCGCGCGGCACGCCGGGAACTGGAGTCTCGCGCTGCACGCCGGGAACTGGAGTCCCGCGCTGCACGCCGTTGTAGTTCAGCTCCCAGGCAGCACAGCGCGCTGGACAGCGGGGTCCGGTGCCGTGTCTCCACTCAGACGGCAGCTGCGGGATCCTGGAGATGGGCTTGGCTGAGGGGCCTGAAGCAGGCACCTTCTTTTCTCCTTCTTCTTTCATCGATCCCATCCGCACTCCTCAGTGCTGAATTTGCTGCTGGCGTTTTGCAGTGCAAAGGGAAAAAAAAATAAAAATAAAACTCCAGCATCATCAAAATCAAACCAAAGCGCTTGGGTACATGCTTGAAGTACTTTAGTAGTTGCAACTAAAAAGAACACATGTTCCTGATGAGACCGAATTATTTGTTGAATGACAGCTTAATGCCTCCTGAGTGAGGCTCTGCCTCCTCCCCACTCCCCATCCCGTACTTGTACCTCAGCATTTTCTTCACAATGAAAGCAAGCTTGTGCAGCTTTTGCTGCTTTCTTGGGCATCCGGAGAAGCTGGAAGAGACATTTGATCAGGAATCCCTGAGGCAGGGCAGTGTCTCTGCAAATGTTCATCAGGCTTGCTCATAAAAGCCCCTGCTGTGAGGTGTTTAATTATTGTCATAATCATAGAATGCCTTAAGTTGAAAGTGACCTTAAAGATCAATTCCAACCCCTCCCCCATGGGCAGGGCTGCCCCCCACCACTCAGGCTGTTCCAGTGTTCCACTGGCCTGTGCCAGTGCCTCACTGCCTGCTGAGTAAAAAAAATTCTTTGTAATATCCACCTTAAATTTCCCCTTTTAATTTAAAGCCATTCTCTTTTTCTTATCACTATCAAACTGTAAAAATTTGGTCCCCCTTCAGCTTTTAAATTCCCTTCAAGTACTGGAAGTCTGCAATGAGGTCTCCCTAGAGCCTTTTCTTCAGGATGAATAACTCCAACTCCCACATTTCTTCATAAGAGACTCCAGCCCCTTAATCATCTCCGTGGCTCTCCTCTGGACTCTCCCCACCTGGACCATCTCCAACAGCTATCCCTATTATCCACTCTACACTCTATCCAAAACTCAGTTTTGACACCAAAAGACCTTTCATTGGTCCGCACTGCTGCTTTTACCCGCTGGGTGGCACTGACCGCCGCTACAAAAGGAGCAGCCCCAGCGAGCCTCGGTGCCCGAGGAGCAGCTGATCCCCGAGCTGCTCTGGCAATGAGCGCGGACAGACCACGGCTCAGAAGTTTCTGGTGAGACGCACCTGGATCTTCTCCAAATTGCAGGCACGCTCCAGGGACGTCTGTCTCCAAGGAAATGGGAACAGAGCATCCCTGTCGCTGGCTGAAAACATAAAACAGTGGAGTAATTCAGGTTGGAAAAGCACTGAGTTCACCTGTCAAAGCTCTGTACCCCAATGGGGTCACCCACCCAAACCACAGCCCAGACAGCAGCCAGCCCCCAGCTCTCCCATCAGTCAGGGACCTGACAGCGTAATTTGTGTCTGGGGAACCTGGAACAATTACAAATCCAACTCAAATGCTATTTATTTTTCAAGATCTCACCCTTAGTTAGCACTATTGTTCTGCTTTAATTACGCCATAATTAATTGCAATAAAACTGTTTGGAAAGTTCATATGTGCATGGCAGAAAGGCTCTGATATTGCAACCTGCTCACCTACGACAACAAGCACTAAACAGGAAATTTACGATCCTAGGTTGATAGAGCATTTGGTGTTCACTACACTGCTTTCATAGAACCAGAGAATCACGAAGGTTGGAAAAGACCTCCAAGACCATCAGGCCCAACTGTAGACCCAACGCCACCATGCCCACTCACAGAATTGTAGAAGCATTAAGGTTGGAAAAGATCATTAATATCACCCAGTCCAACCATCAACCCATCCTCACTATTCCCACTATGCCCACTTCCATCCAGAGGGTCTCCAACTCCTTTCAAAACCAGACCGAGACCCATGATCGTGACTACTGAGCTATTTTGCACAGAGGAATTCTAAGGTGCAGAGAAGATAATCTCCTTAATTTATCTCCAGATGGGGATCAGCCCACACACAATATGAGAATGAAAGAATATCATGCTACAGGGAAGAAAATCTAGCCTCAGATTAAGAGACAACACCAGCAGTTGTGCTATCTGACTTGGAAGCTGTGACTCAGGAAGGCCCCTCATATCCCCTCCTGCCTGGCTCTCTGGTGGAGGCAGTGACTTCTCAGCTTTCCTCTTGCCTCGCATTTTGCAGAGGAGTTGAATACAAGGAAGCCACCTCCCCAACTCCTGTCGCAGACCAGGTGCTCCCATAGACCCCTCTCCTGCTCCAATCAGCCCACTTGGGCTCAGACAATGACAGATTTATATCACTTTTGTCAGACACTGCTCAGACACAATGGCCAGCCCCAGCATGTCTGGCAGTGGCAGGCTGGAAGGTGGGGACAGCTGTCTGGGGTCAGGGACAGCCGAGGGGACAGGGAGATGGAGGTTGCTGCAGAGTTCCAGCAGTGCTGTGCCAGACTGAGATAGGGCAAAACATTTTCTTAAAGCAGCTCTCACGGTATCACAGAATTGTAGGGGTTGGATTATACCTCTGGAGATCATTGAGTCCAAGGTCCTGCTGAAGCAGTTTCCCTACAGTAAGCAACATGTATCACATTCCCTTTGTGTGATAGAGACCTGGGTGCAGAAGGTTCCTTTGAAGTCTTTTGCCTGAATAACACAGATCCCAGCCTAGCAAGACCCCTACATCTGCTGAGCCAGTTGCTGGGCTCTGGAGGAACCTAGGCCAGCTGTGTGTGTGTGTCTATGTGTGCTCACTGCTTTCCTGTTAGAAGCAAAGCAGACGATGAAACAGCACAGCCACACAGCCTCCCCTGAATGCACTTCAGGCTGTAAGATAAAATAGGCAGAGCGCTGCTGTTAGGCTGAAGGTGCCTCTATTATGCAGCAAAGTAATTATTTCCCAGTCAGTAGATAGGACTCAAGCCACTTGGCACTTTCTTATGTGCCATTTTCAAATCCAAAAGAGCAACTTGGGATTTTGTGATAATTCAAGCAATCAGATGAGCTCATGCACGTGGCATTCATTCACTAGAAATGCCATGCAGATCCCATTCAGCCCCAGCACTCGTAAATCCATGTGACACTTTTATCTATTTATAAACTTTTAACAGCAGGTTATGATTGTTATGCAAGCCATTTTCCAGGGATTAATAAGCAGCTTGTGTTGATGGCAGTGAGAAGAGCCATTAACTGCTCTGGGACAGTCATTAATCTGTAGTAAATGCTCAGCATCTGGATCTTTTCTGCATAATTAAATAATCAATACTGCCTTCTGATTGAAATAACTGGAGAATTGTATCTCAAATTTGTCTTAGCTTGGGGTACTCTTAATTTGTTTTGCTCATGGCAGGGCAGGAAACAGCCACATGGACAAGTGAGAGTCTGAGCTCTTTCATGCAAAACACTCCAAATGATCAAAATATAACTCAAACTGGATACCGAAATCTATTCACTGGTCATGATACAGGGAAAAAAAAAAAAAAAAAAAAAAGGTTGAGAATGTGTTGTCCTTTTCATGTCAATATAAAGTCCTTAATTATTTGAGTAAAGTTACGGCACGAAGTGACCCAATACTCAGAGGCAGCCTGACAGAATAAAAATAATCAAGCAGAAAGTTCCTGTGCCCAGCTACCTCCAGAAGAGCCCCATCCTGCTAACACGAATAAGGCTGACATGACTATGCTCTCCATTTCTCTTTCCTCTTCAGTTCTCTCTTTAGCAGAGGTGGAAGTCACTTTTCTGGTTCTGTTTTATTCTTGACTTTGCTGCTGAGTGCAGCAATCTGCAGAGGCGCTGACAGATAAAAGCAACAGTGCCCACTGCAAACCACGCTGGTGCGGTGCTGCTGCCAACTCTGCAGGGAAGCTGAGGAGGGGGAGGTCATCACAGGCGGCAAACACGAAGTAGGAGAGGAAAACACAAATTTCAGAAGAGAGAATGAGACTTAGTGTATCATCACAGGGTCGTAAACAAATTCTCAATCTTCTGGGCTCGCTTTTCACCGCATAGCAAATCCGCACGTTGCTACAAGGACAGGATGGAGAAATAACTGCACATCTTCCTGCTAGTTGGGTTAAAGGTGAAAGAAGAGCAAGCACTCACACTGTCAGTTATCTACTAATATTTCAAGGCTGGAAAGCCAGAAGGAAGGTTTTGCTAGAAATGAGAGGAATATCACTGATTCAAGAGCAAAGTTTTCAGATGTAGCTAGCACTTGCAAGGCTAGGCATGGAGAGATAAGGAAAGGGGACAGCAACCATCATAAATTCAGCTCAGCTAAGAGCTAGATGACTTTAGGAAAGTGAGGGCTTCCCTTTGAAAGAGAGCAGGATTGAGAGCACACACTAAACCCTAAAGAGGGACAAGGAGCTGGAACATGAGAGGGCCATGAAGCATGAGATCATCTGAAAGGATTTGCTGGAAAACCATAGCAAAGATTTTGAGGCAGAAGGAAAAACCCAGAATAAGAAGAAAGAGCCAACAGACAGAAAGGATGACAGCTTTGTCTAGGGAAAGCCTTGCTGCAATAAAACTGCTGTCACCAAGAAAGAGATGGAGCCAAATGGGAAAAGGAACTCAATGTCATTATGAAATCAAAGCAGCAGGCTTAAATCAAAAGGTCTTTGGAGCAGGGGATGTGTCTAATCATGCATTGTACAGTGATGGACAGGATGGGGCTTTTTTCTTGACTTCAGCATCTGGGAGTTGTCAGAAAGCAAACAACACACAACAGAAACTGTGCCAGGACCTGAGATAAACACAGAGAGTGTGCAGCTGAGAGTGGTCAGGAAATACATCCCTGAATTTCTCTAAAATATGTGATTTAAATCATTTTAATATTGTACCTGAGCAACCAGGCTTTGAGCATTGCGGATTTTTAGGAATGCGCAATAGTGCCGGTGTGTATTATTCTGAAATGTGCAGATAAAATACTCCCTCAATCTATTTTTCTCTTGTACTAGAATCCAGGCATTATTATGCAGATTTCCACTGTAGCAAAATTACAGCAGAATAAATAGCTCTGCTATACACGAAGGGGAATCCTATTACATCTTCAGTAACTCTCAGTAAGCATCATCGCCATTATACCAATTGAAGAGACAGAAAACAATTTTTAATTAAAAATATTTATAGCAGGCATAATACCAACTGCCAGTTTCACTATCCAATGAATGCATTTTGCAGCTGGTACTAATTCTCTCTTATTTCCACGAGGTTAGCCAATATCAGCTGTTCATTAAGCAGAGGACATTTCAGGAGTATCCATATTATAAGCTGTAACTAACTGCAAAGTTCTTCCTTTGACAGATTTCAGGAAATCAAGATTGCTTCACTATGTTATTCTGGGACTTTATAATAAGGAGGTCATTTCCCAGTGATCTGAGTAGGCTGCATCATCAGTTTTATTGAAATCAATCCTACAAACTGCTTTCCAGCAGATAAGAACATTTTAATTAGCAATATATCTTTTGTCTCGTATCCGCAATGGAGTAGGGGGTGGGAAACTGATTGCAGCACATCCTTTATTTTACTGGGATAGCAGCATAATCAGAAGGTGTCAGCAGAAGCACAGATGAATTAGTTTTGAGATGCAGAGCCTGAGCTGTCAGGCTCCATGGGTGAGCTCACCACTGTCAATGGCACCGGGCAGGCTAGGGGCATAGCGTGTTGCAGCTCTTCTGGCCCAAGGACACTATGACAGTCACCCTGAAACACTCACGCTTTCTATGCCAGAAAGCAAGTAAGACCTCAGCTCCTGCTCTTTTTAAATGTATGAGTCAGTGAATGTGTTATATGTCGCTGTAGGTACCCTGGAAGCAGCTATGAGCCTGTATCCTATGCTGCAGGCAGGGGATCAAGCCCAGAGGATCCTTGCTCCCATATCTCTATTCCTCCTGTCTCTGTGTGCCTGAAATCCTGAGCTGCAGTGATGTCCCCACCAGCCTGGTGTCCGCGGGGAGCCCTCTCTCCATAAAAGCGGTGATTCAGCGGCACAGCTTGTCCTTGGTTCACAGTCATGCGACTCAGAGGGAACTCAGTATGCTGAAGGCTACAGCCCGTAAGATCTGATACAAAACTTTGTGTTTGCTGCGATTACCCCTGAGATAGCCAGTGAGGAATTCCCTTGTAATTTATCAAAGTAGCAGCTGAGAACTAGCAGACAAAACGTCTGTTCATAAGCTGCCCTGTGACTCGCTAAATCCCACATGGTTATTGTTTTTCATTAAAATATTAGCAGCCAGTTTCAAAACCCAGAATTTAGCAAGGTTGTTTTTAAAACTGAGCATCGAGCCACTTATAAATCTATGAAGTTGTTTAGTACATGTGTACCCTTCCACCCACAGCAGATTTCACAGCACTTTCCCCTGATCCGGATCGACAGCAACCATCTGGAGCCTAGGGAACACAGGTAGGGACACAAAATGTGGAGTGCAGGGTAGAAGGAAGTGTCCCAGAGGCAGTTTGGGGCACCAGGAGGTGATGCCAGGACTTCTTTCAGAGCACTTTGGGCTGTCCCCTTCCCTTACCAAAGTAAAGATTGTAGGTGCCAAGATTTCTCCAAGTACGGATTTGTATGGGATAGAAGTTTAAGAGGAGTTTGTGCACGGTACAGCTGCCACATGGGACACTAGGTTTGTTGTAAAGTCATATCCGATGTGGAAGGAAACACAATGGAGCTGGTGGGTGGTGAAGTAGCTGTTAAAACAACCATTTCGGATGAAATATCGCAGACCAAAGTTTGAATGATAAAATTTCGTTTTTGCATGCCACCGGGAGGAAGAAAAGAGGCCATCTGTTCTCCAGGCATCTCACATTGTTAAACAAACCACTTGCAGCTTGGCAAATCAGAACATTAGAAGGAAAAAAAAAAAAAAAAAGCCGACTATAGATGAGCATGAATACAAGATGAGTCATTGAAGTTTACCCAAAAGCAATATAAAAATGATGGTCTGTGCCACGAAGCTATGCCAGGGTACTCTCTGGACCTTGGATGGCTGGGGCAGAGGCCTAGCAGTGCATTCGCCCACCGCGGAGCCTGGCCAGGGCCGCTTGGCTGCCAGTGCATGGAAAGCACGCGCATTGGGCTCAGCAGACAAGAGATGCCATTATCACGTACCTCAGCAGGGCTGTCATGTCAACCAAACAGTCTGTTTTGTTTCAAATGTGACGTCTGACTGGTGAATGAGGCATTTTGGGTGTCCTGGAAAGACTTTATATACAAACCAGCTGGAATCCCATTGACAGGCACAGCCTCTTCCTTCCCCTCTCCCCCCTGCCCTGTGCTCTCAGTCAGACAGAACTGGAAGTGACTGAGAAGAGCTCTCAAAGCCTGTGCTTTGGAGCGGTGAAGGCCACTGGTGCTGAACATCTGACAGTTGTTCATTAAGAGAGATCCTGGGCAAGCACCGCATCACTGAGATGAGCTTTTAATACATGAATGGGAAGTGAGAAAACATATTTGTGGGCATTTCAAAAGACTGTCATACAAGGAGACACCAAGTCTGAGCAGGTTGGAAAAGCTGTCAAGCTCTTTGGAAATGTCTCAAATGGACTCATGCTTTCAAAGCACAAAGTTGCTGTTGCAGCTTCCAAAGGAAAGCGAGGAACAGAAACAGCGAGCAGGCTGGCTTTCTCTAGCACACAGCCAGGCTGTAAGGCAGGGAGGGAAGGTTACCCGGCTCTGCAGCTCCCCATGCACAGGATCATGGCTGCATCCAGCCACCCCAAAACACGGCAAGATTAGTCCTGCCTCCTAGCTGCATAAGCTATGTTCTGGGGCTTCCCAGGTCCAGGTAATTCTATTACATCTCATGCCCAGTGAAGGAAAAATGAATTTTCTAGATGTGAAAAAGTACCATGTGTTCAAGGACAATTAATAAATGTAAATATGTTCAAGCCAAAACTGAAAGTAGATCTCTGATACCTGAGATAGAAGAGTGTTTAAAATAATGCAAAGTAGAGACAGAAACATTCAGGAAAGCGCTTTTTCTCTGATTTTGGAAGATGCAGGGTTCTGGCTTCTGTAAGACAGGCAGAGTGCCTCTTGTGCATTCCAAGTGTCCCAGAAGAGCTGGCTGAGAAGGGAATGATTTTTCAGTAGCTTCTAAAATACCAGGGGAACTACAGGAACTTTGAAGCAAGATGATGAGGTGCTAATTGAAGAGGACAGAAAGGATGTCACTAGCTGACAGCTGTGGACTGGCTGGTTAATTTCCATCCTACTTGAAACTATGGAGAAGCTTGATGTGACATTCAGTGATGTACATTTAATTACTGACACCAGTGTTTTGCAAGAACAAACCTAAATTATTAATCATATATTTCACTTTCCCAGCGTACAAGTTTGTCTGATAAAAGACCGTTATGGACATAGGACAGACCCTTAACTCATATGTACTATAACAGACTACATGGATGTTATCTGAAAAAGCTCCACCAACATCAACTGAAATAAAAACCTTCTCACATCACACAGGACACAGCCAGTAGATTAAGACCTTCCTGATTAACAATGAGGAATAACCCTGTAATGAACTGCCGGATCTGTGATTCAGTCTGCATAGAGCCAAGGTAGTGTTTTTGTTGAGCACCTGAAAACAGCAATGCAAAGCCAATATATGGAAGATGCCTGGGATGTAAAGCAGATAGGCTGTAATATGGCAGTCATGTAGAGTGCACTCAGCTCGAGTCATCCAGGCAAGGAGTACTTTAACATAACATGATGCAAAAATACACACCTGGGAAGAAGGAATGCTAGCTGGACCCCTGTGGGAAATAGGATCCTGGAAAGAAGTGACTGTGTGTAGCTTGTGGGAATTAAAGAAGCACAAGCAATACAGCTGAAGTGGCTGGAACAGTGCTGTGACAAATATATAAATAATTTTTACAAGAATGCAAAAGTAAGGACAATTGTTAAATGCTCAGGATAAAAATGTTTTCTCCATTTCTTCAGCTGAAGATTTGGTACCTTTTTGGATGATATGCTTTACTCTAACATCAGCAATTGAGTTAAATATATGGACAGTCAAACCATCTATTCGCAGGCAGCTGTGCTACACTTCGTGGTCCTTTTCTGCCATGAGATCTTTGATCCTTCCAATTCTCTCCCTGAATTGCATATTAAGGCTTGCACTGTGGAAACCACAAGTAGGCTAGGAAATGTCCTCATAAATCACTGTGGCTAAGCAACACTTTTTATTTAGGGTTTGAGGCCATCTCCAAATGAGGAGAGAGGAAATTCAGGGAGTCAGCAGGGAAGACAAGTTATGCCAAAAGCATAACAAAATAGCATTAGGGCTGTGGGCACGCAGCAAGCTCAGGGGGACCCAAGGGTACTGCTGATCACATGGGTCAGATGACCCTATTTCAGCAAGTGCTGGACTGAGACATCCTGTCTGCATGGCCCCAGAGCCTTTGGCTGTAGGTTTGGGCAGTGTGCTGATCCTTTTATCACGCTTAAGAGCAGGAACTGCAGTCCTGCCAAAATTAGATAAGGGTTAAACAAAAGACAAGGGCAGCAGCACATGCTGCTATCAAACTGAGCGCTTGCTTGTACTCTTACATGGTTGGAAATCATCAGCAAATTAGGTATAAAAAGAACAGGCGGCATGTTCCCAGCTGAACTGCTGTAAATGTCACAGTGCTTATGTTGGCATCGCTTCTACATTTATATAAAAAAAATAAGGAAGGGAGGAAGGGAGGAAGGGAGGAAGGGAGGAAGGGAGGAAGG
>JAPSGF010000006.1:7685209-7714201 GCA_035772895.1 Perdix hodgsoniae | reverse complement strand
GGAAGGAAGGAAGGAAGGAAGGAAGGAAGGAAGGAAGGAAGGAAGGAGAAAATAAGTATAATATATGGCAAAGAGAATTGTTTTTTGAATGAGAAGAGTCAAACATTTAGCAAAATCTACTCTACAGGCATCTAATAGTCAGCTCCTAATTTGCTGATGGCTATATGATGTTTGGAAGCTGAATGGTCAAGTCATAACTCTTCACCATCACTGATAAAAATAATTAAAATGTGTGAAATATTTTATATCATAGAACGAATGAGAAATGAGATAAAGATATGAAAGTGCTTCAGATCCTTATTTGAATCAGACAGTACTTGGAGCTGGATGAAGTTTGGGCAAAAATATAAGTAATACTGCAAAAGGTACTGTACTGCTGCACTGGGGGTTAATGGTCTGCCATTATGCTAAAGATCTCTAATTCACTGTTTGTAAAGAAACAGTGCTTCTCATTAGGTGACAGAACCCAGCACTTTCTCTCTTGCTGCTAACTCAGTATGCAAAGGAGCAATTTTGCAGAAACTGTAATTAAAGTAACAACCATCTCAGCTCACCATTTTTTAAGGGGAAAATTAAGTTTTAAAAGTCGTCTTCAGGAGCCTGGCTGAAACATGGCTTTCTACATCCAGCCTCACCCAAAACATTCACAAGCACTTGCTGCTTCCCAAAGCAAGGTCAAAGCAAGGCCAGATTCTCCTGGTTTCAGTCTGTGGTGAATTCCAAAGTTGGGACAGGTTTGCAAAGATCTGGGTGCCTGTATATGACTGTGGGAGAATGTCATGTTTCAGAGCAAGCACTGGGTGGTGCAACAAGGCTCAGCAGTCACCCTGACTGCCAAATTGAAGGGATGAAAACTATGCGAAATACTGGCAGGTGAAATGACTTCTCTGAGAACCAGCTGTATTCTGCGATCACCTGAAAGTTTCTGGAGTACCTCGGCATCTCTTGTTCTGTTGGTGAAGAAAGAAGCAGGTAGGCTGCTCCTGCACTCAGCGGTGCAAGTTGGAGACAGGATCCAAAGTTGCCAAAGGGATTTTATGAAACCTCAGTGCAGTAACATCTGCCCATTCAGGACAGAGTGGATGTGTTAAGGAGTCTCCTACGTTGTTTTGAGTACCACAGTGCACAATGTGTTCCCTTTCATCTATGAGGAAAATTTTCTCATAATTTATGATGCTGTGTTTGGTAACAAACAGGCTGTGACCTCTGGAGGTGCTGGGAACCTTGGAGGTTAATTCTTATGGCACAGGAAGGAGCAGCAGGATGTTTCACAGAACCCTTCAACCTGTCCTTCCTTGGGCACCACAGCTCTCATCTCTGCCTCGTACGAGTAAAGTCAGGGCATGCTTTGCAGCGAGACAATATTTTGATGTAGCAACCTATATGCCAGGCTCACAGTCTGGGAAAAATGACCATGGCCATGCACACACCCTCCTACAGCAAGAATGTTTCTTCTCGTAAAGACCAGTTTTGCCTCCCTGCCCAGCCAGTGGTTCACACTTCAAATTTGGCTTTTAGATGTACTCCTCCTTCAGTGCCTGTTGTTCTATAGTGCCAAATCTTAGAGACTATAAAAAAAAAGTATTGTTTGAATATTCAAACAATTCAGTGTTTATTCAATTTGGGCTGCTTTAACGTTTTATGGTAACCTGGCCATCATGATTTTGAATTAACTTTCTATTCTCTGTTTATTTTAAGAAAACAAAAACAAACAAACAAAAATAATATTAAAAAAAAAAAAAATAAACACAACCAGTTAAGTAAAATGCATTTGTACATGCATTTGTATGTAAATCCTACATCATATTTAATAAGTCTTGGTCAGCTACATGCCGTATTTGTTTAAATGGTACATAATGTTTCTGAAAGTCCCTGCATGGCAGACGTTACAGGGCAGAACAGCTTCCATGCCTGCCTGAGGCCAGGCGTCCAAATCCAGCACCCAGCATGCTCAGGGGTAGAGGAGGACGGGGCTTGGCTCATAGTTAATGTGGGGGCAGGAGCCACATGCAGGGTGCTGCCTAAGTACAGTGCAGGTGTTTATTGCATTGGGGTGGGCAGCAGTTTTCCCGGATGTCCCACATCTGGAGCCGTGCGCATCTGGAGGGAGGCACCCATGGAGCCTGTGGCTGAGGTCATTTTACCCCTAAGATCCACATCCAAATACAAGAGTAAAATCCTATCTCATGATGGCACAAATCTCATTAGTAGAGCTTTCTTCCAAATAGTGTGTGAAAAGATGAAAGCAGGACAGTTTGAACATTATGGTTCTATTTGAGAAGGATTTCTGGTGCCCCTGCTTGTAAAGCTGTCAGTGAGCTTTATTTCTGTATTCACTTAACGCTGAGCATCAGCTCCAAAGCCTTCGTGTTTTGTGAGTGATGCTGGTCTTTCAGATACAGAAAAATTGCTTTCTACTAAAGATGTTCTTTGTTCCTCTTGTTGGTAAGCAGAATGTCCCAGCAGTCTTAGCATTTTATCATTAACTGCAAAACACATCTTAGGAAAGATCTGGTGTGAAAAGAAAAACACATTTGCCTCGTTGCCCCTGAACCACCTGTTATATTTCACAAAATTGTTACCGTTTTTATGAGCTTAAATCAGTATCTTTGGAAAAAAGTGTCTCAGGGCAGCAGAGGGAACAATAAAAAACCCAGGGTTTTATGAATGAGAGGGATTGTTGGGCACTGCTGGGCTGAGATCAATGCAGGGCTGGCAGGTGACGCTGCGGCAATGACACAAATGCTGCCATCTGTCGCTCTGAGGCTCCCAGAGCACAGGAGGCAGCAGGGAATGGCAGCCATGCTCTGTCACAAGGTGCTCAAGCAGCTCCCACATGGGGCTTACTTCCTCACTCTATGCTGCCTGCTCACCCTTGGCTGTTTTGGAAGCTCTAGGGCTCGATGACTTGCATGTGAGTATGGTGTGCTGGGGATAATGCAGAGCTGAGATACCTGCAGCTGAGCTCCTGAGCATGGAGGAACACTGAAAGACAAAAGGTTGTAGTTCTCTGTGAGGCCAGTGTCTTAACAACAGAAGCAGAAAGAAAGAGGAGACACCCATGTATGAAAGCAGTCTATTCAGAAACTATGCTGTTTTTATTAGTGTGTAGGAATAGTCATGTTTGCAGGCTTTTTTTCCCCACTCTGATTCAGTGCAGAGGATGGGACATAGCTCCAAAACAGCTCATCATTTCCGTTTTCTTTACATTCAGATAATGTATTTTCAGGTTGGAGGACTTAGCAAGACAATACTGGCTACAGATGCAACACTGCTGGAAATGGAACTTATCCCTGAAAATCCATCTCTTGGGGGATGTGATAACTTCTCTCATTATTCCAGTTATTCCTCTCTGACCCCCCCTCCCCCCCTCCACCTTCAGGCACATCACTGCCTCAAGCTGCAGCTGAATCCCCCACAAACACATGGGAACTTCCGACTGTGCCGCCTGCCTACTGCAGGGCTTCAGGGGCGGCCAACTGCAGCTCATTATGGGCAGCAAAACACGAGCCCCAAGGCAGGGACAAGCATGCAGATGAACCTCTCAAAAGATTTAATTATGTAGAAGCAATTTCTATTTTGAAATCCCATAGGGTTTCTGTTTTGAAAATCAACTGTTAGAAAAATGCTTTTTCTGCCTCTTTGTCTCAAAACATTTGTGTCCCTCCTACACTCTCCCTGAATGTGCCTTGTATTTATGGAAAACAGTGCAAGCACCGTGACACTGTGTATTCTGAGCAGCCTTCTTCCTCAAAAGCAGATTCAGTGATTATGTTGAAGTTTCCTCTGGATGAGAATAAAAGTCAGTTCGGGCCTCACCTTGAAGCTCATCATACGGGAGTGGTTAACAATACACAGCTAGCTGGGAAAAGGCAAGACAGGAGCTTGCACTGCTAAGCAGAACAGCCTTTGAACTGTTTTCTAATGGTTTTCATCTAGGAAGAACTTCACCAGAAGGAAAATAAGATTGATCAGACAAGCAGACTAAAGATTTCACATTAAACAAACCTACAACTCGCAAGTCACTTAGGTCTGGAAAATCTATTAGTGGGTACTTGGAGCCTATCTGGCTACTGTTAATCAGTGATTAGTCAGACAGTCTGCTGGTCCAGCAGTTCTTTGCTACATCTGCAGATAAATGTGCTTGATCAGAGCTATTTAGTAATTCAGATAAGCCATGGGCAACCATCACCCCATGTGAAGAAGGGAACAGATTTACAGTGATCTTAAAAAACACTTTCTTTTTGTGCATATTCAGAAGATGCATGGGAGAGGGGCAGTTTTTGCGTCACCGAGTGTTGATATAGATGCAAAGCCAAGGCTGGAAGAGAGCCAGGGAGCCAAGTATTTTAATCAGGTGAGCAGGTGTGAAGACCTGGGGCTAGGATCGGGGGATTTTAGGTAACTCAGGTAGGAAGAGGTCTTGGCAGGGCCCTATGGCCACCAACCTCCCGCTTGGAGCAGGGTCAGCCCCTTTGCCATCTGCTCATGCACAGCTCACCCTGAGGAGCAGATTGCCTCGCAGCAGAGCTGCCAGGCCCTGCCGTGGCCTATCCTTGTGGCAGAGCTGCTTCCTCCTCTGGGCAGAGGGCTGCCGTTGGGCAGCTGTAGGGACGGTGTGTGCAGGGGTAGGGACTGCCCTCAGTAAGTGCCTCCGTGGCTCTGCAGGCATTGACTGAGACTTTGCACTAAGAGACAAAAGGCCATATAATAGAGAATGCTGTTCTATTAAATATATTGAGCATGACATGATCCGGTATCCTAACTGATGCGTATGTTTATATACAGCACTCTGCAGAACTCAGTAGAAGTGTTATTTCTGTAAGCCTGCATGCAGGTGTCAGTAGGGGGACTGAGAGAACAGAAAAGCAAACAGGAAGCAAAATGCAGCCCTTTATTTGGATGTGGGAATCATCAGAAGCTGACAGAGGGCTTGGCGCTGGATTAGCAATGGTGAACTGCTGCAACAGGAACCTGTTTTGTTACTGAGGCACACTACATGTCTGCAGACAGTCACATTTTTCTGACTCATCAGCCAATATTAATGAATGACCTGGGGATGCACCAAAATTCCCACTGTACTTCCTTTCTTGAAAGGCTGCGGTTGTTTCTCTTTCCATTCCCCTGTCTAGAAACAAATCACGTTGGCAAATCTATAAATTCGGTGCATGGAAGATGGCTGAAACAGCTCAGCCCCTATTCCCTGTAGCACAGTACTGTGCCTGCAGCAGGGGTCCATACCAGCTCCCCCCAAAGAAGATGCAGGACTCCAGCGGCAGGGTGGAAACCAAGTGAGGACCATCTGTTCAATGGCAGCTAGCATTTGTAGCCTCTCTTCCTTTCACATGAAAACTGGCCTTGTCTTTTACCAAAACTACCCATGACAAAGCAAATGCCTATGAGCTGCTGAATCTCCTTGCCAGCCAGGAAAGTAATTCTGAGCACTGGCATTGTGGGTATATGCATTTACAATATCTTAATTTCCATCAAACAAAGAAACGAGGCAACTCCACCTAACTCACAGCTGCAGAAAAAAAAAAAAAAGACCAGTATTGTCCTCCTTCAATGAGGGCACCCACCTCCCCGGGCATTCCAGGTTCCTTCCCCTATGGCACACCTGAATCCTTTCCAGAGCCAGCATTGGTTAAAACCCAGACTCCAAGTATTACATCAGGGCTGAGTGTCAACACCTGAATTTGTTTGTCTTAGCAAACAGAGGTACTCATCGTGTGTTCTCTGGGGGATCCTGTATCTCTTACTCTAAATTCCAGTTTGGGATAAATATCTGTGTGGATATGAAACCTCCCTGTAAATGTTAAACTTCAGAGAAACATTTAGAAGAAAAAAAAGGAGTTATATAAATTTGTTTGGACCAAGCAACTGCCACCAAGATATCATGTGGTCTCCAGGGTATTATGAATTGTGCTTTCATCTTTTTCCATCACTGGGTAGTAATAAAAAGCTCTTTTATTGTCTTGAGTCACTACTGGAAAAATAAAGCCTTCTTGTGAATGACCTCAGGCACCTTCAACATGAGCACTAACACAGAGCAAAGCTGTGCTTCCTAACTCAGTTCGTTTTTAACACACATAACCCTCTTAATAAGAACTTAGCAGTGTCTTTGCAGTCACAGTTGCTCAGCCAGGTCCTTCCTTTGGTTCTCATTATCCTGGAGCACCAGGGAGCATCAAACACCCTTTCCACAGCTTTGTAAAGGAAGTTTTAATGAGTGGGAGCCCCGATGAAATAATCCTACCTTTATCATGTATGTGTCTAACTCCAAATTAAATATTAAAATGCCTTTGGAGGTGACAGGTCAATAAAGCAACAGAAACACCACCCCTGACTACCTCTGCAGCAAATGATGGTGTCTCCAAGGGAAAAGTAGGTAAGAGCAAGGTTAATTCTGTATTGTACCCTTGTTCATCCAAAGGCTAGCCTCAATTTAGTCTTAAAAACAAACAAAAAAAAAAGTTTAAGTAATTAGAACTAGAATAATTTTACTAGTGAGCTAGCTCGCTTATGAATTTGTGAGAGTACAGAATTGTTTGTTTTTGTTGTTGTGCTTGAAATTTACAATGGGCCAGACATCTAAAGGTGTGTTTAGCTGATCTCCAAATTGATTTCTTCCTCACTAGATGGTAATAGTTTTGGTTTTTCTTTCATTCAGACATGAGACACCTTTTACAAAAAAAAAGAATAACAATAAGAAAATAAGAAAATGGAAGCAATAACAAAATTATACATACCTATATGCACCTGAAACAAGAAGCATAGACCTGTTGCTGGCCTAAGGAAGACAATCTGGTTTGTATTTTTCCAACAGAAGACTTAAACTCAGCCCCCAAGTGTCTCTTCACCAAAGAGAAATAATTTTCCTCACATCCTGATTTTAAGGAGCACATGCTTTGATCAGATGAGGACTTCCTAGATGAACAGAAATGTCATTCTGAGACAAGGCTTTGAGGCAATTTCTAAAGCAAGCATAGAAAATGTGTCTGAGGGTTTTTCAGTAGAATTTGTCTGTTGCTTACTGGTGCCTAAAACTGTTGTTATTTAAACCCAGAGGGCTTATGTTATACACATGGTTGTACATGATAAATCCGAAAACAAAGTTTGACCTTAATAGCAGAGGTGACAGAACTGAAAGAGTGGCACTAAAGCCCTGCAAATATCAAATCCTTTTGTGTGTCCTCAAAATCCAGACTGTAATCCACACTGTTTGCATTGGATTCTCCTCTCTGCTTCCTCTACTTTTGCTGAAAAATTACAGTTTCCTGATCTAACAAGTGTGCCTATACAGGCCAAATTCACAGAGAAAATGTGTTCATCTGAGTTTAGCTCCCCAGTTCATCAGCCTGACCTGGGTTATTCATGAGTGCTGTGCATAGCAGACTATTTAAAAATGGAATCTGGGAGAGCTTCTGCCTGCTCTGAGTTGTATCAGATATCCAAACAGATATCCTAAATCAAACAGATATCCTAAAGCATCTTCAACTAACCCTAATAAAAATGTTCTTTCCAGAAATTTTTGCATGCAGCATTTGGCAACTTTATCTACATAAACATGGACTCAGGCTGCTGCTTGTATATTATTGCTGTAATATGTTCATATTATCAAATTGTAAAATAACAGTGATGTAAATGCTATATATGATGTATCCACATGCCATGGCATTACAAACTCTTTGGGTACAAGCAACAGCATTTAAACAATGGCGATAATACACCAACACTAGTGAACAATCTAACCCAGAAATTCATCCAAAAAGGATTGGTATTGCAGTGAGCAAACTAGCATCCAACACAGCATTCCTACTTGCTCTTTTTTGCTCCTCTCTCTCCCGGTTCCACTCTACCACTGCCTTTTCCTTTGGCTCATTGCAACACCATGCATAGATTCTGAAGCGTGCCTTGAACTTCTAGTGTTGTAACGAAGTGGTTGCTGAGAGAAAAGGGAGTCAAAGTCCTTAAGAAGTAGAAATATCACATGACCTGGCAATGAAAGACTTTTTTTTTCTTCTTAAATAATGTATTCCTGCATACAATAAAATGTGGTTACGGGCAATATATAGGGCTTAACAGGTTGTTCTTTCAAACCCTGCTTTGCAAGTCCTTGGTAAAAGGTGTGGCCACTTTGGTTTCTTTCTTTTTTTTTTTTTTTTTTTCATTTCTAGAGAGTGGGATTTCAGCTGAAACTCCTCCAGGACACAGAAGCCAATTCATGACTCAGTCATTTATTGCCATAGTTGCCTGTGATGTTACAGAGTGCTCCCATGAAGCTTTGCATATAGCAGTCTGACTGTGAGACATCTCCTCACACATTATCTGTGTGCTAGCACTAGAGATCAGCCAAAGTTGTATTTCAGGAAATCAAAAACACTGCAAGATGAATGCAAAAAGCATTTGGTAGACATTAAAGACACTGAAATGATCTTTTTTCCCCTGTGCTGAATTAGGAATTACAAGATTCCAGGGAAGAGATATAAGAAGGAAGAGCTCTAAAAGGAATTACCAAATTTAAAGACAGATCTGTGAGAGATC
The DNA here is from genome assembly GCA_035772895.1 of Perdix hodgsoniae. NCBI lineage: Eukaryota > Metazoa > Chordata > Aves > Galliformes > Phasianidae > Perdix > Perdix hodgsoniae. The sequence continues at coordinate 7,705,657 of JAPSGF010000006.1, read as the reverse complement.
ACCAAGATCATTTGATTTGATGTTTTGCAGAGCACAGAGCTCAGATTTCCATGTCAACTCCTGACAGAACGCTCTTTCAGCAGGAAAAAAATGCAGTCTATTCTGATCACTAATGAGGTTAATTGTTGATTAATGCTATTGTTAGATATTTGTGCCTTATTTTTATTCTAAGGTATTAGTGTCTTCTACTCTTCTTGATGGATGATGCTGTATATTTTTCTGTTAGGCTGAAGAATTATCTGCTAATAAATTTGTGTTTCATCTGTAGGCAGTCATAGGCTGCATTATCCTGATTTTGAGAAGATAAACAGATTCCCCTCTTTGGGTCTACCTCACATTTTCCATTTTTTTTCTCATCCTGGTAGCTCTCCCTTGAATCCCGTCCAGTTCCTCAATATCCTTTCTGAATTGCTGACACCAGAAATGGACTCACTTGGCCAGACACAGAGGTAACACATCCTGCTCACTCCCACTCAGTATTCCCCTGCCTTTAATCACTTGGCAGGAGGGCTGGGCTAACTGCTTGTATTCAGTGGGGCCTCCACCTCTTTTCCCATCTGCCACAGTTTCCTGGGAGGAAGGGCTGTCTTTCTCCCAAAGGATGCTGAGAGCCCCATCTCCTTGGATGTCTGGATTTGAACTTGGCTGCAGTACACCCATACTGTTTAACAGCAACCAGACCGCCAGGGGATGCAGAGCACTGTGTGCCACTGCACTGTTCATGGCTCATTTGCCTTTTCTCCAGTCTCTACATCACTGGCAACCTTCTGGAAGATGACAAAGCTTTAAGACCTATTCCACTGGAAAAAAAAAAGAATCATCTTTCTGTTGCAGGCACAAGCACAGGCTCTTTGTTCAAGGATCTTTTCTATCCCTGTTTCTCTACTGTTTAACTGCAGATTTGTTGTCACTGAATTATATCTTATTATCAAATAGTATTCAGCAATCCCATCAAGTTATGTCCAGATTAGGTTTAGTCCTGCAAAGGATCAATTCCAGTCAATGGGAATGCTTCATCAGCAAGAAGTTTCTAGCAATCACTGGCCAGGATGTTAAAGAATAAAAACACTGCATTGCTTTGCCCCTCAAGGGATGTTACTGCTTACTTAGTTTTCACGGGAACAAATTGTTACAATGTGAATGCAGCAAATGAGAATGTATAAGCTTATTAATAATTACTTTCTTCTAGTTACTTCTCATCCTTATCTCCTGGCCCTATCATTTGAGCTTTCCAAACTGTAAAGAACAGTTTTAAACTTGAAATTTGCTTCTGGATTCCATAATTGTGTATGTCTGGGTGAACTCAGCTTACTGCAGACTCGCACAGCATCTCCACACTGATGCAAACTGCAGCAACCTGCCAAATCCCATGTGAGGTGCCCCAGTAAGCCTGATATCCACCCTCTCTATTCCACAGCATGTCGGCAACCACCAGAGCCCCCCACCCCAAAGTGGGGAAGCCTGGAGACTTGCAGCCTGGTGCCCTACCAGCCGGAGGCAATAGAGGTCTTGAGGCATGGGATGAGTGAGCCCTGGGGGCTGCAACTGCTCTGTCAGCCCACCAAGCAGCTGTGCTGATGTTCAGACATTTCTTTCTCTGCTTGGCTGATGCAGTGAGCAGAAAGGTTGGTTGGCATTGGGCACAATGAGCATCCTATTGAGGCGGCGCTGGTGTGCCGTGATCTGGTGAGCTGCTGTGCTCTTGGCTCTCCCCTACCACTGAGCTATACATGCATGGTACTGGCATTGCTAGGCAAGCTGCTCTAGGGCCAAACTTCTTTATCTGCTGCTGTTGTAAAAGCTTTAGCTGATCCCATTGTCTTTTGAGAAGCCCACCTTGCCATTCCAATGAGATCACAACATCCTGGAAGCATCTGGAGGCCACGTGCTTCACTGGGGGATGAATAATGGAGCAAAGACCTTTCTTCTCTATGCAGGCAGACAGCACGCATCCTCGCAGACCACCCTTCCTGCTCCACCCCCACCCCATCATTTTGCTCTGTATTTTAAAGTACTGGTTGTTAGGGAAAAAAAAAAGCAAAACGCATTTAGTCTTGAGCTTCTGTGAAAAGCTTATCCTTGTCTTGCTCCAGCATATAGAGATAAGGTACATGGCTGGCACTGGCTGCTCTTCATGGCACAGCATTCCAGGACTGTCCGACGATCTTCTTTACTGAAGCACATAGGTTAAGGCCATCTCCAGCTGATTCCAAGGCAAAGAGTAAGCTCAAGTGGCACAAATTCAACTTCTTTCTCAGGATGGCAGAAGCCAAGACAAGCTTGGCTGGAAGCAGTGGCCTATGCCTGGCAGCACCAGGGTTTGTGTCTGATGGCTGCCAGAGGCCAAGGCTCCTGCACCTTCCTTGTGTTGCTGGCCCTGCCTGCTCTGGGCCAGCATGCAGCAAGAGCATTTAAATCAGGATTTGCAACTACTCGTATCAGGCCCTGTAACAAAACACAAAGGAAAAGGATGAGCTCAGCAGGACGCAGCAGGTTGCAGTCCCTAAAGTATACAGAGAGGCTGAGCACAACACCTGGGCACTTACTGTGGGGAGCAGCCCTGGCTGACAGCAGAGGAGACAAGTGTACACACTGAGCCTGTCTCTCGCTTTCAAGCACCACTTCTTATGCTCTTTGTTCCCTGCAGAGAGCTGAGCTAGTAAATACACATGCCCTCCCCTTCTTTTTGCCAGCCCTCCTTAACACTTATGTAATTCCACCCCGATTCCTTTTTGCTGCCATCCAAGCAAATCCAACACCCGAGTGGTCAGTATTTAAGTGATTCCTATTCTTAAATGTCTGTAAAGCTGCACTGCAGTGCAGATTTCTTCTTATCCATGACACAGCCTTTCAGTTGTGCAAACCTCTCCCCACCAGCTCTGAGCTCAGTCCCTGGAGAAGGGCTGCCTGGTGAGGGTCAGGAGGAGGGATGCCTGGAGACACTGCTCACTTTACGCCCTCAGGATGGCTGTGTTGCTCTGAGCAGACAGCCACTTTCAGCTGCTGGGCTGCACTTGATAGAGGGTCATGAACACTCCGGATAAGTATCTGCTCACGACCTGAAAATGCTAGGCAGTGTTCTATTTATTCTCAGCTTAAAAAAAAAAAAAAAAAAAAAAAAACCCAAGAAACCACCACAAAAACAAACAAAAGCCAACAAAATTCACACACAGAAATCAGACTGCTTTCTTCCATCCTCTGTTTTCCCCATGCCCAGTTACCCTCCTTGGAGAGTGCTGTAACACCTCCTTGGCTCAATTAGCAGAGAGAGCAACAGGACAAGCCAAACAAAGTGACTGGTATCCTTCTAGAACTGCAACAGTTCTCCATTCTTTCTTTTTTCTTCCTTTTTCTTTCTTTTTTTTTTTCCTCTCACATCCTTTCTCCTTTGGTACTGTCCTTTATTAAAAGCAGGTGCTGTTTTTTATTATCTGTCCCTGTGTCTGCTCTCCCCATCATTCACATCCTTCCAGGAGTTTAAATGGACTTCCACAAATGCTGAGCTCTGTTCTGAAGGTTGCTTAAAAGGACATTGCCAACTCACTGCCTCTGCTTATGTTTTAAAAAGCTTGCTGTCTTAGAACCGTAAGACATGTTATTTCATATTGGAAGATACTTGATGCTTAGCCAAGCATGGACAGATTCAGCTTTCACTTACTACCTGGGCTATAACTGAACTAATATTTTTTCTTCAGTGTAAAACTGCTACCAATATAAGCATTCTTCTCACTGTAACACAATAAAACCAAGTATTTTGCAGCTAAAAAAGAAAAAAAAGAAAAAAAAGTGGCTTTAAATTGCTGTTTTATGTAGTGACAGGAATTGTTGTCAGTCTCAGTTTTTTATTCCTTTTTCATACCAAGACGCATGGGAAGAAAGGAAAAGTTACCAAGAATGTCAAGCTTTTGTTTCCTGTACTTAGAAAAAATAGCTTTTTCTGTCAACGTTTGTTTGGAAATCATGCAGTGTAACAAGTCCCACTGCAGGGTACCTTCTCGTTCTTTACAACAGAGAATGAAAATTGTCCTCAAGAAAATAACAATCAAGCATTATCTTTGACACAGTCCCATTGAATGTTACATCCTCCTCCTTTTTCAGTTGTTTTATTTTGTTACCAGGGTAATATTGCCCACAAAGAACAGCTCCCGACCAAGGGCAGCATATGGTAATGAGGTAAAAGCTATCAATGGCTGCAACCAAGTAGAAGGAAATTTAGGTGGTGATAACGGGATGGCTTTTACACAACGGAACGATGTGTGAAGGAAATTACATTGGACTACAAAGCCTGTAGTATGTGACCCCATTATTCAAGTTTATCTACTGCAAGACCAATTCCCTTTTTCTCTGTACTCATCATATGTTTCCACAGCATCTTATTTATCTCCTCAGTGATCCATTTACTACTACACAATTCAACTCTTCTCTTGGGTATAAAATAAACAAATAAATAAATGTAGCCTCACATCTTTTTTCTCCTCTCCTCCTCTTTCCAGATCTTCGCTCCCCATCATTGGCACAGCACAGTCAACAGCCTGGTCCAACAGCACATGTCAGATTTTAACACGCTTCTCACAGGTATTTTCTCCATCGTGCTGCGCTCTAAGAGTGCTGTGCTGCTGTAGGTTGGGAAGCAATGTCAGAATGTGATCTGCAAGTATTTAATCCCCTTGCTCATTTGGTGACTACTTATTCAGCGTGCAAACAAAAGTCTTGCTCTTTTCAAGTCTTCTTGTCCTGCTTCTGATGGCCAAATGAGGCTGAATGTATATTGCTAACTACGATGTCCACTATGTCAGTGTTCTGACAGGTAAGTCCTGCCTTACTTTGTTTTTTAGAATCAGTTTGATTGTTATTTTTCCTGCCTCCTCCCCGTTGTGTGCCCATCCCAAAATCCAGCCTCCAGAGCAGCATCTGGATTGCTGTGATCACCAAAGTCAGGAAGGACTGGGAAACTGAACAACGACATGAACCAGGCTGAGGAGGAGGATCTCCCTGCAGGTTGCTGACCTGGAACTGATACTGGAAACAAAATTGGTAACAAGCAGCATTTGGGGAATTTGTGCTCTGCTCATCAGGTCTGTTGATTACGAAGCTATTACTGGTTACACATTGTCACCTTTCTGAAATGACAAAATCCTTTGCTGAGCGGTGAAATGTGAATGTGCTTGCAAGGGAACTTCCCCAGGCAAAAATGTATCCTGGGCAGAGAATCATCCCTTTTACTTCAAAAATGCAACTACAGCAAGTACCTTGCCTTTGAACCAGCGGTGCTCCATATACTACCTTCTGTGCCTCCCACTGCTCCAGAGAAGAAATGAACTTAAAAGTGCTCACTCTTCAAAACCACACGTGAATTATCCCACAGAACTTTGTGTTGATTTACGATTTTCAGACTTGAGTTGAAATGCTCTCCTACAGAAACAGAAAGTAGTTCAGTAAGTATCTAATCTAATAAGGCTGTAAAGAAACAGAGTTATTTTGGATGAACTCACAATTTTGGTCTTGGCCAGAATTGACAAGCATGAATTATATTGCAAGTAGTTGTGGATCCACTTAGTTGTTTGTCCTAGAGAAAGAGATCATTTAATAACAGATAAGAATCAAGTCAATACAAGGGGAGAGAAAGGAAGAGAGAACCACAACTATTTTAACCTGCTCTGCTCAGAAAGATATTTTCCTTGTGTAGGGCCACCAAGTGGCACTTCTCCCTCCCACTGATGGGAACGAGACTTAAGGGTTTGTTGGGCTTTTATGCCTTTATGTCAGTAAAACTTAAGGCACAAAGAACATCACGGGGATGCTAATATTTGAGCACCTTGGTCAAAGAAAATATTTTTGTTATTTTTCTGAGGACTTCATTTAGGCATTAAGTGGAGACACTTTCATGCAGATATTGTTCCTGCACATGAAGGATGTTGATATCTCCTTGCTGCTGCAGTTTGGCACTGAAGCACTGTCACCTCAGAGAGCATCCTTGAGGTTACTCTTTTAAAGAGAACTGACTGCAGAGATTTGATAAAATCTGCAGAGAAATCAACAACATTTTTACAGTTGTTGCTTTTATAGGTCCCAATTATTTCCCTTCAGACCTCAATCCATCTGAACTAAATTTACTTCAGTATCAGTCCTTCTTGCCTCACAGTATGAAGTAACCACAAAGATAATCTTTAAAATCACTCCTCTGCAGCTGGGAGACTGTGCATTCCCTTCTCCTGGCCAGAGCAAGCACATTCTACGTGACATGAAATTAAAGCTGCTCCACTGGGTCAACAGCAGTATTTTAAAGCCAACACATTCTCTTTTCAGGCACCCAAGAATGACAGCAGCAAATATATCAGGACACGTCACTGTAAAGGCAAAGTAAAAATTTCATATATATGTTAATTTCCAAATACTCACAATGTATTGTCTAGAAGATCTGTGGAAGTGAGGGATGTTTAAGACAGTAAGATTTGAGATGTCCCCATGTCTGGCACAGGATTGCTTTTTAAAATGGTTAAGGCTCATCGTCCCACTTGTGAAAAGGACACTTCATAGAATCATCGAATGGTTTGGTTGGAAGGGACCTTAAAGCCTATCCAGTCTCAAACCCCTATCATGGACAGGGTTTGCCACCCACTGGATCAGGCTGCCCAGGGTCCCATCCAACCCAACCTTGAACACCTCCAGGGATGGGGCATCCTTGGGACTTCTCCCATTTCCAAGAAATTTATAATTTGTAATGAGAAGACAGTCTCCTACACTATGCACAATGCCATGTACCAAGGGTTTTTCAACTCTGAAACCTACAGACACAAAGATAATATAATTAAGAGTTTATTGTTGCAGTGACTAACTTTCAGTTGGAAGATTACTCAGGCTTGTAACGGTAGCAATTCTGTTGTTTGTTCCAAAGCATTACATGCTTTTTTTAGATGTTATCAACAAAATTTGTCCTGGCCTGTAGTATGCTTGAGTGACACAAGCAGCTGAAAGTGAATCAAGCACACTTTTACTTTTTCACTTACTTTTGAGAGACACTTGACTCCAAATTGAGCCGACAAGGCATTTCCAAGTGAAAAGATACCACCAAATGTTGATAGTTTATAATACACAATGTCTTCCAGAAAGAGGTTTCCACTTTCTTTCCCCAACAGAGAGGTCTGAAGGGGCCAGTGGGGTTTTAACCACAGTAGGTGACAGATGGAAAATTGCCGTTACTTAAAAGAAAACAAATACAACATGCAAAATCTTGAGATGCCTTAGAAACACGAATGCTCAGTTAACTGCTGCAGAACTGGCACTGAAAAGCTTTTTCCTTGAGCCACAACGAACAAAACAAAACCCTTTTATACTTGCAGATGGTTATAGTAATCAAGTAGATCTTCCTGTTAGGCCATTTACTCTGTGTCTACATCTATGCCGACAAATGGAGGTGTGGGTGATGGCAGGCTGCTGTAAGAAGAGCAGAAAGAAGGGTCCAGAGGCCAGGCTGGGACTCTGGGAGCATGCTCAGAGGCTGACTTTGAAGGAGATTCTGGCTGCTTTTATGCTGCTCAGGGAAATGGGATCACAACGTGGGCTTGAGTACCAACCAAGTCTGTACTGTCGAAGAGAAGATGAGAAGATCATCCTCATCAATTGACTTTTACAAACTCCTTCCTGACGCAACTTTTGTTTCATTTCTAACAAGAACCTGAGGCAGATGCTACAGCAGCTCAACTCTGTCTGCTGCACATTTCCAACTGAGCTTTAACTCAATGCAAACACTTTCCATGATCTGCAGAGGTGGGCTGCAACCCACCCAGTGCCTGCCTGGCTGACTGTGATGCCTCAAGCCACAGATCCTTGGGTAGAGGCTCAGAGAGCCAGCAAGAAAGATATTTGCATTTCCATAAACTGTTAAATTCTGATTTTAGGCTTCTGTGTCATTTTAATGTCTCTGAATGGCAGCTGAAATTTAGGGCTTTTAGATCCAGTAAGCAGATATTGTTTTGGCTAGCTCAGGAGACTGTTCTGTAACTTCATCTTCTCTACTGAACTGGATGTTCCCTGAGTGGGAGGAACTGATATCTGAATTTCAAAGCAGTTAATAGTCTTACTCGCACTTTTGCAATATTTGGAAAATTGTAATTAACCAGCTTAGCTAATTTACGTTTTTAATATTTAAATGTTGCTTGTTACACAGAAGATGATTGCTGTAGTAGCTTCAATCTGAAAGCTCATTAGAACTGCTAAAAGGTCTAAATACACACAGCTGAAGAAATACATGCATTTTTATAAGGCAGGTATTGTGGCAGTATTTTGGATTTCATTGGCCTCGATAAATACGCCAGCCTTCTGCAGGAGGTTTTAATCAAGCTCATTTGCATTTGCTTGGGAAGGTACATTGCTTTTTTTCTGTGCTAACTGCTTAAATGACATTAGCTAGCAGGATTTCTAGCTCTATGTTTTTCACTGTCATTAACCTTCTATTATGACAGAGCCAAAGAAAATCAGACAGGGGCCCTTTTGTGCTGCTTATGACTCACGCAGGATGTAGATAGCACGTGGACAGGAGGAATGAGACTGGAATTCAGAATTTTCTTTTGAAATTATTTAAGTACAATATTTCTTCAATTGAGGATGTGTGCTATTTTTCCAAAGCCGGGATGAAAGGAATTCCTGTGGGATGAAAAGCCCACGCATCACCTGCTCGCTGCTGAAGGTGATGCAGATGACAGGATAAGAAGGGTGACTGGGGAGGAAGGATGTGGTGGGGACATGCTGCTGTGCTGGGTGATGTGGCATGGCCTGATACAGAGCGCAAGGACAAGGCAGATGTCTGGCACAACCGCCTCACACTGTTTCCAGTTCCATGTTCCAGCCCCGTCCCAGCCTGACAGGCATTGGCTCTCCTTGGCGGTGGGTTCTTTTTCTGTTTAAACGTTTACCAGCAGGTGTGATAAATCTGTTAGATATGGTGGTAATACTGTTTATATTTTCTTTCCATTTTTCCCCTCTATCACGTTGTTTCCTCTTATAGTTTTTCCTCCTGCTCTAGTACTCCCCTTTCTCAAAATGTAACTGATTCCTGCCTGGAAATATCACAGAAATATTCAGAGTGCCAGGCTAGTGATTAGGAGAGCATCACTGGGCCAATCTGACTGTGTAAATACCCCTTTGTAGTTTGGGCTTTTCTGTCTGTTCAGCTATTTGGGGAAAAAAAAAAAACACCCCAGAAGCCAAAAGCTATATATGTATGTGTGCGTGTATATATATGCATGCAGAATCCCCAGTCAGCAGATCTTACGAATGAGCTGACGTTACGCCACCAGCAGAACCCACAGTGTTCTTAGTTCAGCACAGGGAGAGCCCTGCTGTCGTGGGCTGCCCACCCCTTTCTCTTCACCCTGGCTCCTGCCATAGGACCCAAATCCATCTCCACTCCTTCCTGTGTTTCAGCTCCTGTCTTGGCCTGCAGAGCTATGAGGGTTGGATGCCCCATGGGTGGCTGCTGATGTCAACTTTGAGATGCTTGTCTAGGGCTCACCCAAGTGATACAACACTGAGCATAAGGATGGAGCTCTGATATTTGTTGCAGGCCACAGTCCCACACTGAGCTCAAATCATGGAATCATTAAGGCTGGAAAAGACTTCTAAGATCATCTAGTCCAACCATCAGCCTATCACCACCATACCCATTGAGCCTTGTCTCTCAGTGCCATATCCACACATTTCTTGAACACCTCCTGGGAATTGATCACTCCACCACCTCCCTGGCAGCCCGTTCTAACATCTCACCACTCTTTATGAGAAGAAATTCTTCCTAATATTCAATCTGAGCCTCACTCAGTACATCTTAAAACCATGACCTCTTGCCTTGTTGCTGTTACCTGGCAAAAGAGGGCAACCCCCTCTCACCACAACTTCCTTTGAGGCAGTTGTACAGAGCAATAAGGTCTCCCCTGAGCCTCCTCTTCTCCAGACTAAACAATCCCAGTTTTCTCAGCCATTCTGCATAAGACTTGTGCTCCAGACCCCTCACCAGCTTCATTGCCCTTCTCTGGACATGCTCCAGGGTCTCCATGTCTTTCTTGTAGGGACGGGCCCAAAACTGAACATAGCACTTGAGGTGCAATCTCACCAGTGCTGAGTACAGGGGGAAAGAAAGGGACGGGTCCACATTTCCTCCCTTTCCTGCCATTATGTCTGATATTAGAGCTTTGACTGCATGTGATTTCTTTCTTTCTTTCTTTCTTTCTTTTTTTTTTTGACAGCAGTAAACTTGATTGCCTAAAACCATCAGCTTCATTTTCAGTAGTAAATCCCAGAGCAATACAGAGGTTACAGTGAGCTGCAAGCACAAGAGAGGTCCCGAAAGACAGTTCCTCCTTCTTGAGTGGGACAGACAGCTGTATCACAGTCCTGTCAAACAGCATCTTTAAGGTAAGGGAAATGATTTTTCCCTTCTCTAATTTACCATAGAAGCCAAAGTACCTGCTAAACGCAGGAAGGGTGTGGGAGGAAACATCAAAGTAAGAGCACTGGTTGGAGAGAGTGGTGATGCTGAGAGAGGTAGTGCCGCAAGCCTAGAATAATTCTCACGCTCTGGTCCACAGCAATCCCAAGCAGACTGTACACACCAGACTGTCAAGCTGTGTCTTGTAGAGATCCTCACTGAAAGGTACCTAGAAGCAAATTAGGCTTGCAGGAGGTCAAAGGCTTCTTGGCTAACACACCTGCAAGTCTGCAAGTCCTTCCCACAGGGCTCAGGTAGCAGTAATAGCCACCTAAACCAAAGCACAAGCTTGCAGTGCTAATGTTCCCCATCCTCTTCCCCTGCTTTGGCACAAAGAAGGTCGAATTGCTCATTGGGGATTCTCAATGCTTCCTGTACTGAAATCTTTCCCACCAACAGATCTCACATCTTGCAAAAAACACGTGGGTCCTGCCCTGCCTTTAAACGTCTGGGGTGCAAAGCCTCTTGAAATAGGCACCATGGGATCCCAAGCCTTAATGAAACACACACCCGATGGACTACTGGAAAAAACAGGTCTGCTCATAGCCAGCTTCATACTTTCCAGCAGCCAGAAAGCTCTAAGCCTTGGCTCTGCCAAAAAGGGAATTTCCATTGATCTCACCATATTTTTGATAAAAGCTTTTTGTAGCACATGCATACCCAATTTGATTTCTAAACGCTCAGAAGACACACACAGAAGCACAAGCACAAGAAAGTCCCTCTCTGCCCCCAGCATGTGACACAGCATTACAGGAAAAGAAGCCTTCATATTAAGTCATTGAAAAAGACCAAGAAAAAGGGGGATTTTCACCCAAAGATGCTTGGTAGTGTGACTGCAGCCTGAAGTATGTGGAAATACCAGGATGCAATCATCAAACATGTAACAGGGGGAAATCTCTTTCATGGTCTCAATCTCAGTAAGTGAATAAAGAACCAAATTTACAACCAGTACTCTGCATCTGCTCAGTGCCGCGTGCCCTCTGCAGACAGCCTCTCACTAAATCACAGCCATAGTTAATCTGGTAAGCATAACGAGAAAGAAGCAGTAATAGCATCAAATTTTCCCTCCTGGGACACTAATTGCCTGACATTTTTTTCTCATTATAAAGGACATTTCATTGTTTCTCTTGGTGCCGTTTGGGGGGGAAAACGTAGTGATAACATCCCAAAGGAGATGCAAGTGAAATGATCCGATTTGAGTTCTGTGGAGAGGTGCTGACATTGTTACCGGAGGTATAGGTGTGTGCTGGTGTCTCTGGAGAGCATCACCACTCACATGCAATCTGCTGCAGCCCAGCGGGCCACAGCACAGCACCCACACTGCTTCAGTGCAATGGTGTTAATTCCTGCAGATGTCCCGCACCGCTACAAGTGCGGCAGCTGATAAGCAGAGGCTTTTACAAGAGATAGCACACAGTAATGCTTTCAAAATAAACCCTAGGAACCTGGACCAGCACCAAGAGCAGAGTGAGTCTGTGCTTGGAGGTGGGCAGAAGGGCTGAAACAAGTGTGCTGTGCCTAACTAGTGCTTCCCCCACAAAAGCAGATGAAAGGCTTTAATGCTGCAGAGATTGAGACAGAGCACATCACATTTCACCTCTGCCATTTCAAAAATGTAAGCTGGAAAATCCAGGCAGCAACCCTGGAGTTTAATTCTGCCTGGGCTGCTCTCCAGTGTGCAGCACTCACAGGCAGTGTGCAGCAGATCTTTCTGAGACAGCAGCTCCCTCTCACTACCACACGCTCTATCTCAGCCAAAGACATGTGCAACAAAGCACATGTATGCCTGAAAGGATTGTCCCTAGTTGCTAAGTTGACTCAGAGCAGTCACAAATGAAGCTGTGGCTCCAGCCCTATACCCATGGCTGGTATGGGAAACAGCTGACCTGGGGCTTAGGACTTCTCAGGGTTTGAGCACAAGCTGTGCTCAAGGTGCAGATTCATGGTGCTATGAAGAGATGTTTACCTGCACAGATGTAATGTGAAGAGAGGGGAGAAGGACGGTTACTCTCTTTGCAAAAGAAGAAAATGAGAGAGAAGGACCAATCCTCAGACAAAAAAGGGAAGCTTCCGGAGAGCTTGGTGACAATTGTTCACCAGCACCAGCATTTATTACGGAGGAGCATGCCTTGCCCTGATTTATGTTATCCGGGGATGGCCAACTAAATATGGCAATAAAGACCATTCCTATTTTCTAGCTAAGTGAGGAGCCCAGCAGTGCCCCACCAAACTGCGTGCCTGAGCAGTGAAAATCATTTCACATTGCGTGGCTTAGGCAAAAGCATGTGGAAGCCTCATTTTGCAAAGGCAAGATTTTTCAAACAGTTTATCACACTTAGGGTAAACATAAACCAGAGAACAAAGCAGAATCACAGCTGTACTCACAACATCAATGTTTAATTTTTCCCCTGTATTTTCTCTGGTGATATTTGTATCTAAGCTATGGGACTTGAAACACTGCATTTCTGCCTCTTTAAAATAATTCCCAGCAGTGACTTGCGATGTAGTGTAGCTGTCCACAGCTCCGCACACTCCCAAGCCGCTGCCAGCTGTGAAATACCAGATGTACAGCCTGTGAACCAGAAAACCCAGAGTTATGGGCTTTTTTACTTCCACAGCTATGAAAGGAGATAACTGATGTCCTGACTTATATTGCATGCTGCAGCAGTGAAATAAATAAAGTGAGAGGAAAAAAAAAAAAAAAAAAGCCCACAGAAAAGTCACCTTACTGGCTCCATTAATGTCTAGATGAACCTCCCTGTGATCCTCAGCAGCTCCTGGGTCCAACTGCTCTCAAGGGTGGGTGAGCCCTGGTGGGGTGAGGATACCGTGGGGAAGATATCACTGGGGGCCTCAGGAGCATCCCTCTGTGCCTCAGTGGATGCTGCTCATGTCTGGCAGAACGGCACATGAATGTGAATTGTGAACATGAATGTGAACATGAATGGCACATGAACACATGAACCAAGCCAGCTTCACACCTACCATGAAGCAGAGGTCTGGGAGGTAAGGAAAAGGCAACTAGCCTGAAATGATAGCCCAGACAAGAATAAACTCCACTGACTTCAATGCTTTTAACACAGGGCTGAATTTCACCCACTGTCCACCATGCTCAAGATACAAACAGGCTTTTCTTGGACATCCATGATTTCTTACAGTGCTGAATTAAAAATATGTTTATTGTGGTCAATGGCAAGAAAACAAGTCTCCATTTATAACCGAATTTCCTCCTATCCCATTTACAGTAACAACCTAAGGTATTCATGGGCTGGGGGATGTACAGTGCATGCTCACATCTTTGTTCTCAGCAGCACTGGGACCATGCCACAGCTGGTGGGACTCGTGCTAAGTCGTGCCAGTAATTGTACCTCCCAGTAAAGCATCTCCCACTGTCCACCAGCACTGAAAGGAGCCAGTGCAACAATTACTTGCCATTTGCTGGTCTGTTATAAAGAGCTTTAAACAAAGAGCTCCTCTCCTATACTTAAATGGGAGGAGCTATACGTACTTGTGATCGAGACAGAGATACTAAAAGACGGGAAAAGCTTAAATGCACTCAGCACTGAAAGAAAAAAGAAAAGACAATTGGAATACAAGAGGGAGTCTGAATGAAGGAACGAAAAATTAAACTTCGACTGATGGAAGGACATGGAGGTCGCCCAGAGAGAACAAAAAATAAATTTAATCATATAAATGTTTTTCCTTGCAGACAACAAAGGATTACCTACCTGCTTGCACAGAGCTTTATAGCTTTGGGCTTATTAGTTTATTTTGTAACTGCATTCTTTAGCCTACCCTGAGAATATCAAATCTGAAATTTAAGGCAAATCACTCAATTGTTTCTGAAAGGCAGAGGGCAATATTTTAACCTTGTCTTCATCAATTTTCTGCTGCATGTATCTCTAATTGGATTCATAGCTTACATTAATATTGTGTTACCAACTGCTCAGCAGTCACATCAATATTTCTCAAACATTCCAGCAGAAAACGATTCATAATTCAGCATTACTTATTGATTTGTAAAACTGATGACTTTCAAGCTGCTGCAAAAATGAATGGGGCCAATCTGGGGTCATGTCTGCATATAATTGATCTGTGGCTTCTGTAACTCCTTCCCTCAAGTGAGAGATAAGTAAAGTAACTAAGCATTGACTAACAACCATTGCAGCTTAAAGAAGTGAAATAGCACCCATATATTCTTCATTTTGCCACATGTTCTCTAGAGCACCTTCTTTCATCCATACACCATTACAGTTTCTGGAGGCATCACATTTCCCTGCTGGGCTGAGAATGCTTACTTGTTATACCCTTTTGGTCCATATTACTTACAGCAAAGTAATGTTTGAAGTAGTTTGACTTCCCCTTGCTTCCCATGTGCTCCATTTCCCACCACCAGCTATGACCACCTTGCAGGAGGGAATGGTGGGAGGAGAGGGCTTTCCAGATTTCATACATGGACCATGAGGAAAGCTACTTAGGTTTGGATTTGTTATGCAGATTTTAAACTTGTCCCCCAGTGATGATGGCTTTCAACTTGGTGCTGTGGATGGCTGCAAGAAAAGAAGACTAAAAAAAAAAATCAAAAGCTCTTGCAAATCAAAAATATTTCTAGTTAAAAGAGACTTTCATTTTGGTGAGTCCTAGGAAGTAGCTCCAGAAATCACAGTTGGAGGAGAGAAGGAAATATTTCTAATATTTCTAACATTTCTATGGAGCCTCCTTTCAGTTCCCTAAACAGTATTTCTGAGCCCAAATTTGACATACGGTGAGGCCTAACATCATCTGCAATTAATTTGAGTAGCAGGTGACCAGCAACCTTGAAGATCACCCATTTATTTAGGTTCCTAATGCAGTCCTCCAATGATGTGATTTTTCTTGAGCAATACAAAAGAGGTGAACTCAACCTCACCTTAACAAATCACAGCTGTGTTCAGTGATCCAAATCTGGTAGTTCTGAGCTTGTTCTTCTAGGGAAGATGCATCTAGCTGGTAATAATTTATACATCTTTCACCTCACATTGCTTCAAGTACAGGAAGGGAAAGGCACCAAAACTCCTGGAAAGATCTTCTTCAGCAGAAGAGTGACAGAAGGAGCAGATTGGGTACCCTCCTCCCATGACAGCTATGGAGAGCTAAACTCTTCTGCTTCTTCCCACAGTTATCTTTATGGGGAGAAAAATAATTTCTGAGCACCCTTAGTCTCTACATTACTGCTTATTTGTGTATTCTTTGTAAAATAATTGTGCTACAATAGCCCCAAAGGCTTCCACTATGGCAGGAGCACTGTACAAAAGGCAGTAGCTGTTAAAGGCTGTCACCTGCCCCACAGATTACAATTTTAGCTTAAGATGAAAAATAACAGATGGGAAAACACAACCAAAATAAAGGAAGAAGCAGAGCGAGGCTGGTGTGGTTTCCATAGACTGGCTGTCTACACAACTTCAGGTACATCTATAAATAGCTAAACAAATACTTAACAGCACATTTCCTCTGCTAAACAAGAAAAGTGAAAAATAGGATTTAATTGTGTAAACACTGCGCCAGACACTGTGTTTGGAGCAGCAAGTGATTTCTAATGCAAACATTTGTATATAGATTTTGAGTAATGACTGATTTTCATGTTACTTAAATCTGACCCTCTGCCCATTACTCTCTGGGTAAGATATGTGATTAAAGTTAATGTCAAAACTTCATTGTGTTCCCAAGGCTTTTGACCAGACAGCCAGTTGCTCAGTGATTTGTTAGGCTCATGAAGGCATGATTGCTGCTGTTCTGCTGGTTGCTTTGAGTGTTGTGTCTACATTGCTAAAATATTATACAACTCATTTTTCCAAGAAGAAGCAAGCAGATAAAATAACAACAAACAAAACAAACAAACAACAACAGCAAAACAAACAAACAAAACAAAACAAAAAAATAAACCATGGGATTGGTAGACTCATGATAGTAAACTTTTCATCTCTTGCATTTTGTTCCACAGCATTTACACATTGATCCTAATGAGACAGCCTTCGCATCCCATGCTGGTCCTCTGCACTGATTGAGAGGATCTCAGAGGTTCGGATAAATATTAGTGATACTGGGGAGCCTGTATTTAGTGCCCCCAGATCAGCTGAGCAGACACCTGAACAGAAATACTGAGCTCATTTTACCAGACTAAATCCCAGACCTTACCAATTTCACATATATGAAAGAGGTGTAAATACTTTTAGAAAAACTGGTGCAAAACTCTGCAAAATCAAATGTTTAGAAGAGCAGAGCTAAAAGACTAATATACTATCAATAATAACTGAGCTTTCAAAGCATTTGTTCCAGTAAAAAGCATTAAAAAAGGCTTCAAAAATATATACATTAAAAAAAAAAAAAAACATGAACATAAAAGGCAGAGCAAGTATGTTAGGAACTGATCTAAAGTATTTGCAGTCAATGTAGAATTTCCCTCTGAGAGGTGGAGATTGTGTCCTAATTTTTCCACCAGTGGTCGTAGTCATGACCATTCCCTGTATCTCAGGTGTGGTTATCTCAGGACAGAACCAGCAAGCAGTCAAGGTGAGGCAGTTAATTATTACATGAGCAGCATAATATGAAGCAGTAGTGCAGTTATTGATCTGCTTCACTGAAGCTGCAATTTGTCTTCTCAAGAACATTATATCTGAGATCAAGAATCCACTGTAAAACATGGATGGTATAAAGTTTGACAGTTTGTAATGTGGTCTCAGTAAAGCCTGCTGCTTTTGGGAAGGGGAATAGGGTACAGAAATGGGAGTGCTCAGTCAGAGCCTCCCCATGGCAGGAGGGCTGCGCCTGCTGGAATTAACCTCTGCAAGGGGCAGCCAACACCAGACTAACAGCTGGGCTTGGCCAGCTGATGTGAATTCATCTGAAAACTGTCACTTTGGTCTTTCAGTTTGTTCATAGAGTCGAAAGGGACCTCTGAAGGCCATCTAGTCCAACTCCCCTGCAGTGAACAGGGACACCACAGCTAGATCAAGTTGCCCAGAGCCTTATTCAGCCTCAACTTGGAAGTCTCCAGGGACACGACATCAACCGCATCTGTAGGCAACCTGTTCTGGTGCTGCACCACCCTCACCGTTAAAGATTTTTTTCCTCATATTTAACCTAAATCTTCCCTCTTTGAGCTTGAGACCATTTCCCCTTGTTCTATCACCACAGACTCTGCTAAAGATTCTGTCCCTTTCTTTCCTGTAGCTCCCCTTTAGATACTGAAAGACCGCTCTCAGGTCACCTCACAGCCTTCTCTTCTCCAGGCTGAACAGCCCCAACTCTCTCAGCCTGTCCTCACAGGAGAGGTGTTCCATCCCTTGGATCCTTTCTGTGGCCTTTTTCTGCGTGCGCTCCAACAGATCCGCACCTCTCTTGTACTGAGAACTCCACGTCTGGATGCAGTGCTCCGGGTGAGGTCTCACCAGCACAGAGTAGAGGGGCAAGATCACCTTCCTCAACCTGCTGGCCATGCTTCTTTTGATGCAGCCCAGCATACGGTTTGCTTTCTAGGCTGTGAGGGCACATTGCTGGCTCAGGTCCAGCTTCCCATCCACCAATACTCCCAGGTCTTTTTCAGCAGAGCTGCTATTTACGCATGTCTAGCTGCAATTAGAAGCTGTGCTAAGAATCAGGTCATACTAGGGCAAATGTAGCTTTGGGCTATGCCTGTGGCTCTGAGCCTGCAGGCAGCTCTCAGACAGCTTTCAACCTGCACAGCCGTAGAAACCCTCATGCTGTGTATGCACAACAGAGCAAAACTAAGTTGAAAGAATTGGTGCAAAGGCAATACAGATGATTTGTATCAGGATGGGTGCATCAGAAGAACTCACTGGAATAAAAAGGCTGTGGATCAGGAAGAAGCCAGCCCACAGTTTTAGGTGCTGCTGCTGTTCCCCAAGTCACGTTGTTGCTGGTGACATGAATGAGGTTCCCTTTGCACGTACCATTCTGTGGAGGACTAGAGGCAGCAAAGCCCCTACATCCACTTAAGCAGCAACGGGATTTAGGCACCTAACCCTCTTAAAACCTTTTGTAAGCCCCAGTGTAAATGTCTCTGATGCAAAGTAAGAACAGTCTCTCCTGTCAATAGAACACGTCTGCTTTAGTTCTCTGGCCATGAAACAGAACACATCTCATTAACACCGTTGCTGTCTCTGCACACTCAGTGTGCTGCATGCTGTATCTGTGTGTCAGGGAATGGAAGGCTGAGTGAAAGCAAGCCTTGAGTGAAAACAAAGTGAAGAGAGACTTTTTCTTGTCAGTAGCATTTGGACATCCACCCCAAAACAAAAACAACAACAACAAAAAAGCCAAGAACACAGAACTGAGGATGTACAAGCCCAGCACAGTAAGGTATTTGTGCTGCTGGATGCAGCACTAATCTCCTTTCATTACATTTTTCCTCATGTATAGCATAGAGGCAATATTACGTTATACTTCTGGAATCTGTTTAAAGGCCCAAAGCAATCTGACAAATGTTATTCTGATAGCAGTTTAGATATAGGGCAATGGTCAAAGAGGGAACTGGTTCCAGGGCCAAAAAAGGCTCCTGTTTCCCCGGAAGAAGGGCTGCCCTGAAGCACCACCATCGGACTTTTCCCGAGTTAAGAAAATTACTGTTTTTTGTCTTATTTTGAGTTCCTACCCATTATTAGATCACCCTGGAAAAAATGCAGAGAGGATATAGAAAGCGCTGTAGTCACTCAAAGTCACAAGTTTATTTTATTCCACTGGACACAGATGAACCAGAAGACACACTTAATAGAACAAGAGAAGAAAAACAAATATTTCAGTGAGCTCAGTGTTAGCAGCTACTGAACTGCAAGCCACAAGACAGCAGCAGCACTCTTGTGGTGCCTTGATCTCAAGCTACAGCAGTCACCATTAGCAACCACTGCAGCCAATGCTGCACATCACCACTGACAGAGGAGAAGAGAGAATATTTGCTGTCTTAAAGCAACCAAACACAGTAGAATGCAGAACCATGTATAGAATGTATTGCTGTTGTGCTTCAATCATTTTAACGTGGGTGTTCTGACTGATAGAGCTTCTGGAAAACAGGGCAAATGCTTTGTATATGCTGCAAAAGAGGGATTTCAGTTCTCCTCCAGTTGCAGGAGGGCCGTACCCCTAACCCTGGTTGCTCTCAGCACAGCTGACCTCAGACTTGTCACTTGGCTACTCCTGCTCTTCTGGGAACTAATCCAGCATTTTGGATAGCAAACTCAGCACGCAGTTTGACAGCGATGGGCAGGAGTTTCCCACTGATCAAGAGCCTGGAAAATATTACTTGTGGAGCTTTTCATCCCTTTTCCCAGATCTAGCAGTGTGATAAGTCAGTCAGACTTCTGGGTGTTTATATTGACTAAAAAAATCCATTGTCAAACTTCATCTACACACATTCATTTTTGATATCTCTTCTATTTTGAAGATATAATGAAGATGTTAGAATACAGAGAAAAGAATAAATTAAAAAATGAATTATATAAATATATTAATTAATAATACAGAAATATTCCTCTTTAATGACTATGCTGCAGACAATTTTACATTTTTGACCAAATTTAGGCACACCAGACAAATATTCTTTCATTTATATGCTTTGACACATGTAAAAATACATTCAGGCCAAGACCCAGCAGGGCCTCTAGACTGTCTTTTCAAAGTGCTCACACATTTTTTGTCATAGTTCTACACCAATTTCAACCAAGAATCTGTCTTAAGAATCTGTCTTAGCTGATTCTTCTGGTTATTTATTTTTATTCTTCTGGTTATTTAATTCTTCTGGTTATTTATTTATATTTATGTATATAATTCTGATGTTCAAGATATTCTTCTTACTCAGGGAATTCCCACTTTTAGTTTATAAAAACATCACCTGAGTTGGTAGCAGCATCAGACACCACGCATAAAATATATTCCTAAGTAGGAGCGTTAAAATCCCTTTTTTGTTGCTTCAAAAA
>JAPSGF010000006.1:7601019-7684809 GCA_035772895.1 Perdix hodgsoniae | reverse complement strand
AAAAAAAAGTTGTGATAAAGAGTGAGAGGAACCACAAGACTTACAAGTGCAAAATTCAGTAAGGCAGTCACCGCTGCCAGTGTCCTTCAGCTGGGTAAGGGTAAATGACATTTTCATTTCAGATCCTACCGCTACCCTTTCTCTACTGGGCACTGAAAGTGGAACAAACCCAAGTGCCTATGTTCTTCCAGTCTGAGTAAGAAGTCAAAGTCCTTGAAATCAGCAATTTAATATTCAGGTGCTTGAAGTCAGTGGGGTTTAATTACATGAAATCTACTTCTCTAGGTCAAAATAACTACTGACACAGCAGCCTAGATTGGTTTTATGAGCAAAGCCTAGTATCAAACTGGAAAGTAACCGCAGTGACCTGCCTTTAGTGATGTTACTCTAGCAAAATACCACCAATTCTGACATGGTTCTTGTCTGGATAAGTTCTGCAAAATAGAGGTGTTGGCAGTCAGTGGGTTTATTTGGTCTATATAGTTTTCGCAACGGTGCTCTCTTTCCACACAATGTTCTTCTCAGCAAAGCTGCTTTCCAGCTGGGCAGTCTCCAGCTTGGTGATGTTTCTCCTTAGATGCAAAAGTTTGCATTCTCCTGTTTTGAAAAAGTAACTTTTGCAGACAGCTCTCCAGAAGTTCACCAATATGAACAGGGGATGTAGTTCAGTTTTATTTTTAGAGTATTTTTCATGTCATTTTCATCAGCAAAGTGTCCCCTTGTAGTAATCTGAATCACATGTTGGGCTGCAAATATTTTTGCCTCTCCCAAGCCTGCATTTGGCTTTGTGAAGCTCATCCTCATTCTGAATCCAAACTGCACATCCCCTCCTATTGGCAGTAGCTGCCTTGTTGATAGGATGGTAAATAGTATCACTGTGCCCCCAAAAGGAGCTTAAAAACAAAACAGGGAGATTAGACGGCAGCTGTTAGAGGAGTGGTGATGATGGGGCGGAAGGAGGACACTCCCAAGGCAAATATCCTTCTGCATCACGGTTAAAACCAAAATAAACCAACTAAGAATAGATAGGACTAAAGGAGTAGTCACCGTATATAAAATGTGAGTCAGATCATACTGAAGAACAGGACATGTGGTACAACACATTGGACAAAAGGCTGTGTGCCTTGAGCTGGGAGCAATCAGAACAGACTGAAGTGTATGTCAGTGCAATGTCCACCACAAACCAGACACCATCCCTTCACAAGGGTCTAAGGAAACAGGTGGGAGTGTTTCTCAGGGCTTTTCCTGTTGGATTATCCAGGCATATTAATGGGTTTGGCTTAGGGCACCTATGGGCAGTCACTGCTGGTGGGCTTATATGGAAAGAAAGCTGGCTGTACCTCAAACGTTGAAGAAAAACTGGTACAACCCAATTGCTTTCAGCACTAATTTTGTCAACTGATTTCATTACAAGCTTGATGAATTTACTGGCTGGGTAATCTGAACCCATTGATTTATAGATTCTGGCTAAATTATAACCTTAACATTATAATTGCATTGCTCAATTTTTTTAATTAGCTGAATAAGACTGCAGTAAGTGAGCCCGACAGACTGGTCTATGTGTTTATCTGCCTGTTTGTACTTAGTAATAAAAAAAATGCAGAAAAAAAAAATGAGTGTTAATAGTTATTTAGAATCCCAGACACTGGGAAGGAAAAGCATAACAGATGCAAGATTTGCTTGTTTGTTTTTTTCCCCTAAGTAACTCACACAAGGCAGAAAATACTGTCTCTCCCACGCAGATAATGAGCCACAGTGACGAAAGGATCAAAGGAGAAATAATTAACAACCCACTACAACTTCACACTTCATCAAAATGGCACTAATTTTCCAGTGTTAAGGAAAAAATACCCAC
The DNA here is from genome assembly GCA_035772895.1 of Perdix hodgsoniae. Classification (NCBI taxonomy): domain Eukaryota; kingdom Metazoa; phylum Chordata; class Aves; order Galliformes; family Phasianidae; genus Perdix; species Perdix hodgsoniae. The sequence continues at coordinate 7,682,954 of JAPSGF010000006.1, read as the reverse complement.
AGAAAATGAGGGAAATGAAGAAGAAGCATCAGGAGAAAATATTCTCCTGCAGATACTTTCACAAAACAGGGCACTGTCACGGAAGGACTATTTAAAGAAAAAACAGACAACAGTTATTGAGACCTTTCAGGAATTTTCATTGCTTCAGGTCTTCACAGTGAGGGGAGGATCTAGACACAGCGAAGCAGAGTGGCACAAGGTTAGTGACTGCAGCAAACCCGTGTCAGATGGCTGTTTTCCCTGACAATGCAGGGAAGGCCATATCCCTCGACCTCAGGCTTCTGTGCCATTTATTGCTGGCCGCTTTTGTTTGCCACAGCGGCAGTGACAAGCGCTGGCGCTGACCCTTCTGCCATTTGTGCAGGTCTCTGTGCAGAAAGGAGGCTGGTGCTTTCCTCCAGCTGTTGTCACAGGAATGAAATATCAGCAAGTGAATGCCTCATATACTTTGCAAACTGGGGAAGTTCATGGCACTGCTTTGATCTTTTCATTATTCTGCAGGGTCATTGCCTGACTATTCAACCTCTGCTTGACAGCTTGGATCATTAGAAAGAGGGACTGTAATGCATTTAATGCATATATACAACCAGAATGCTGGCTGTTGACAAGGTCAAGGAAAAATAATGAAATGCTGCAATTAGCAGAATATATTGGCCATTAAAATATGACGCCTCATTCTCTTGACAGAGACACTAACAAGAAAAAAATGACTTGATTAAAAATCTTCATGTTCTTGTAAATCAGAGGCACAGTTTTATGGCCACAGGTTCCAGCCAGCAAAACCTCCATGAGGTGCTCTCTGCAGAGCTCTGCAGCCCCAAAAAGCACTGGGCAGAGGTGTGACACTGGGTTAGAGCTGGGAGACATCACTGGGAGCTGTGCTCCTGCTGCAAGCCTTGCTTTAAAGCCACACCAATACACAATTCTCTGAACTAAAGTGCCTCAGCGTGACTGGAATGAGCCCTGTGTATGTGTTGCAGCAGCAAACGACAGTAGGAATTGGATGTAACAGAAGAAAAAACTCATCAGCTAAAAGTAGCCAAGAATAAGCAGCACTATCTAGCAGATTCCAGGCAAAAGGTTTGGGCTTCTCTATCTTAATTTACTGCAGCCCGTTTACAGTCTTGGCCCTTCCATAATTCATTCTTCCTGACCGTAGAAGAGGGAATTCACCACTAATTTCTAGCACACTTGGAATTTGGGAGAGGAGTGGTGCTGTGCAATCTGTTATTCTTATTGGCAGACACTGGCTTCTGGTATTTTGGCCTAAAATCTAAAAGCCCATTAGAGGGTGTATTGACACCACAGCTACAAATAAATCTTTAAGGCTTGAAAAATATCTCTCCTTGAAAAACATTTTTCCAGTTGCTGAAAAACAAAACAAAACAAAAACCAAGCTGCAGTAATGTTAGGACGAGGTTCAACTGTTGAGGTTAGGTTGCTGTTCAATACACACAATCAGCAGCAGCTGGAATAACAGAAAGAGGTGTCTGACTTGGAGCAGCAGATGTTAGGAATTTTATCTGGTCAGATCTGATGGCTGATTGGAGGCCCTGCTCCACATCTGTGAAACAGTCACCAGATTCCACATAACACATTTCTGAAGCAGACATTTCAGGGGTGTTAGGAATAGAGGAACACATCTGTTCCAGAAGTGTTGAGAAGGAAATAGGAGTGGGGCAGGAAAATAATGAGCATGTAAAGTCACTTTATAAATGCCAATGATGAGCACCAATATGTTTAAAAATCATGATGTAGGCTCCAAGCATTGCAGTCTGCAAGTTTAATGTTAGAGATTACTCAATATTAAAATTAGTAACATGTAGGGGAGCTTTATTACAGTAATTAATCCATTGCAGTTGCTAGCACGGATGACATTAATTACACTGAACACAAATGTCTTCCATGTCTTCCTTATGTGCTCACAAAAGATTAAGTGAGGTGGGATTAAGCCCCCAATCTTCACAGAACCACGCCGATAATAATGATGGGATCCAAAGCCTGCGGTTTGGGTGGACATCCATTGTCGCAGCGCAGTATGAAAACCTCCCATCCCAGCGAGCAGCCATGGTCTCCATGCCACAAGCACTGGGGTGTTCCCCCAGGATACAGCAGGCAGGAGGACTCGCGGCCATGCTCCCTGCTGGCAGGGTGATTTGGGCAGGGAGCGGGGAGCTGGGCCTGGCCGCAGCGGCTGCTAAGATTTCACATATTGGAGGGAAAGCTTTGTTCCCTGCTTCTCTTCATGAGCAGATTAAATTACCTTTCATGCACTTCATGGACTGTGACCAACGCTCTCCAGATGACATTGATCCACGAGGGCTCGGGTGGGGCTGCTGATAAATCCCACTCAGCGTAGCCAGAGCTGCTGCTGTTGCTGCAGGAGGGAGGAGGTGAGCGAGATGATGTTGGCAATGTGGGGCTGATGCCGTCTGGCTGCTGAGATTTGGATTAGGCAGTCATAGGAGCTATGCTTTTCCACCCTGTGCTGGTTTGTTGCACTCGTTCCTTCAGTCAGTCTGGCCTTCATCTTGTTTCTGCAAGGTGCACTGGATCCTGTTTTAGATCCAGTAGCAGAGGACTGTGTAGCAGTCTATACTCTTTTTATACTGGAAAACTGTAAGGGAATCTTATTTCATACAGATTTATATTGAAGATGTAAATGAAATTTGAAAGGCCAGGCATTGAGCTCTGTTTGTATTGGGTGATTAATATGTAGGGAAAGCACTTTTGTCGTTCCCAAATTGTCAGAATGAGATCTTGGTTTTCAACAAAGTAGCTTTCACATTTCCTAAGTATTCCCCTTCTGTTTCATTGTTCTTTTCTTTCTGGCTGCCTGTGAGAAAGGAAACTGCCACTGCCAACAACTGAAAGCCTGACTTCTTTCAGCAGGAGTGCCATCCTACACCAGGTTAAAGCACTCACTGAATTTCAACCTCTGCCATTCTGAGCTTAAAACTACTGGGAAGCACTCTGCAGACATCTGAATTGGAAGTGTGCTTCTGCCTTTATGGCTTTTTATTCCCCTTCCTTTGCCTGGGCTCCATGACTGGCTCCCTGTCACTCTCTTCCTAGGTCTCCTGCCCTTCTCACTCTCAATGGCAGCAAGCCTGCTTTATAGTTACCAGAAATCCTTTATGACGGCACAAAGACAAGCAAGTTACTGGTGTTAGCACACTTTTTAGAGGACAAAAAAAAAAGAAAAAAAAAAAGACAACTTTTTATGTGTGCTTCATGACATATATGTGAAGCCTTCAGAGACCTGAATATCCCCAAAGCCAGACTTCTGCAGGCTCCACACCCCTCTTCCTACTCCATTTACTTGTGTTTTAATACACCTCTGTCCTCGTTCCAGGCTGAAAAAAAAACAGTGAAATGCAATGAAATTCTGTAAATAAAGATGCTGACATCTAATATGAATTTCCCTCTTTCCTCCACCCCCCCCCTCTTTCCCCCCCCCCCCCCTCTTTCCTCCCCCCCCCCCTTTCTTTCCTCCAACCCCCCCCTTTCTTTCCACCCCCCTCTTTCTTCCCCCCCTTTCCTCCCCCCTTTCCTTCTTTTTCTCCAGCCATTTAGTCAATCTTCTGTCTCACAGTTATGAATGATTTTTCTAAACATTAGAAGAGGTACTACTGCAACAACTCGTCCTTCACACATTTCCCACCCTGAGCATTTGCTGCCTTTTTTCTCCCTGATCTAGCTGCACCAGGTGTGGCTGCTAGGACTGTGTGTTTGTTTGTTGTCTGTTTGTTAGTCAAATGTTCAGCTTCATGAAGCCTGAGTGGGTTCCAATTCCTGGAAAAAGAAAAGAGCACAAGCACTGCAGGTGAGGCACAAGTGAAAAACAGAAAAGAGTTTGTGAGGTGCCTGTCTGTCAAATGCGCTCTGCATAGCATCATTCAAAGCACTACGGTAAATAAATAGAAGCACATGGGATTTGTCCACAGATACTAAAACAGCACACAAAGCCATCTACTTGTTAAAGAAGCATACGGCATACCACTAGTGGCTGGCATGCTTGCACCTGCTAAATATTTGTTGGCACTGATGCTGCTTGCCAGCTTGAGGTCAGTTTGACAAATGTGTTTACGGAGCCACATCTCTGCCTTTGACTCTCTGGATCATTTCTCATGCCCACGCTGTAATTACAGTGAAGCAGAGGAATTTGACAAGCTCGTGGTTTGTTGACATAACACAAAAAGGGCAAAAAACTTTCCTTAGGAGAATGAAAACTGAGCACAAATTAAATGAGCCCAACCCTAATGCTCAAGTGATCCTCTGAAATGTGTTGCTTCAGTCAAAAGAAGATGTCTAAAGCATCAGGCTATGGCTGAGCAGAGTTACAACAGAGTTACAACCACCACATTGTCGGCCTTCAAGAAATTGTTTCAGAACAATCAAAATGAAATATTTTATCTGCTTGAATTCAGGCCTTCTATGAACTAGGAGGGAGATGACAGCAGCAGCTAAGGCTGAAGAGACACAAGATGCTGAGGATGCAGGGGCAGTCTGATCTGAGACAGACTGTATGGAGAAGTCCCAACTCCTGCTCCAGGCAGCTACAGCTGAGTTCAGATGGAGTTCTGGGTGCTGAATACTTCCTACAGTCGTCACTAGGTCCCAAATCAGACACGTTTGTGGAAAAGACAGCCTAAGTGGCAAATGCGAAAAGGAAATTGCAGGCTGCAATGGTTCAGCATTGAGATGCTTTAAGAAAAACCACAGAAGCTAACCACCTGTGCTGAGCAGAATGAAAATCCAGACTACAATCTAATTAGTGCCTTGAAACAGGATTTCTACATCAGCACAGGAGCACACAGTAAGCCACGTGGTTATTTGTGAACAGCAGGAGGTCTGTCCAGAGCTTTGCATTCTCTCATCATGTGCACATTATGCAAAGGGGAGGAAGCTAATGGGGTTGGGGTCTCCCCTCCTTGCAGTGGCATTGTACCACTGCCTGTACAGTCCCTGCTGCACAGTGTAGTTGTGGGCATTCAGTCACACAGCTCACTCCGTTTCTCCTTTCCCTCTTTCTTCCATCCACAGCTGAATATGGCATCTATGAGGAGAATTAGGTTCTTCCAGTCTGATAGGGATATTTAATGTTGAACAACAACATTATTTTGTTATGTGAATAAAATACAGAAAGATTCACTGATAACCAAAATCTCTGTTACCGTCAGCGCACTTGAAAATGTCTGTGCTGCAATAGGAAGAAGCGCTTTATTTAGATTGAATCCACAGCCTAAAAGGAAACAGTAAGCTTTTCAAATTAGTGCTGTTCTTTAAAAGCTTCTCTTTGATAGTGTTAGAAAAAGACTTCTTCCATAAAAGGAAATTTTCTATATTAATTCTCCAGCTGGTAGTACTTCGCTGTCCTCATAAAGATGCTGCTTACATTGAGGAAAGAAAGATTAGAGCAACCCCCTGCCCCCACACCCAGAGCTGCTTTTATTTTGTTTGAAGAGATGAAATTATTCTGGAGAAGTTGAGCTCCATGGCAGAGAGGGGCTGGAGGCACTTACTGCCGAGCACATTGCCAGCAAGACTCCATTGGAGACCAGCGGGTGCGCATGGATGGCATGAGCAGCTGTTCAGCCACTCTAAGTGAAAACGCAGGCTGTGAGCTGGGGCAAATCACTCTTCTCAGCAACTATGGAAGAAAGTGGATGTGGAGAGGGTAGGGATATAAGATGTGGTTGGAGTGAGCAACAAGAAGAGCTGCTGCTGCTAATAAATTAACATATTCTCACAATTATTCCAGGTGCCTGACCAAATGTGCTAATTCAAAATAAAGTGGGCAAGATCACAGAACTGTAAAAAAAAAAAGACATGAAAAGGCCTTGTTATTAGAAATTCCAGTGACTAAAGGGCTTTGTCCTCTTGAGGTACTCTGCTGCTCTGCTGCCCTTGCAGCCTGAACATCAACACTGTATTTCCTCTACTGGAATTTAATTTCCTTGCTCCTTGTTCACCCCTGGCAGGACATGCGTGAGGGGAGGAAATTAACCACCACCCTTTTGGTGATGAGCTTTTATGCATTTGAAGACTACACCCTCTGTCTCCTTCAGATTTTCCTACTCTGGACTATGCACTCCTAGTTCTTTCCAATTTTCTCATATTTCATATATGATGGGACATCTTTGTTACTTTCTTTTAGGCTTCCTCCATCCTTCTTTAAGGCTGATATCTAACACAGCACTATAGCTGAGAAGCTGGAATAAAGTGAGGTGAATAATTACATAGTAGAAGTGAAGGAAAATAGCTGCATTAGCTATTCTATATTAAAGAACTCAAACATTTAAGCATCCCCATCTGATTGCTTTTCTTTTCCACATCAGTATATAACTTCTTGCAGTTTTTGCAGTGTGCACCTCCTCCCACTGGTGCCGGCATACTTTTTTTTCCATCCAGCAACAGATTGTTCCTAAGTCCTATGTCCTCACAGAACTACATATTAATTAAGACTATTTCTCCAATTTGTCACTATCCCTTGAAACTGCACTCATCTCACCAGCATGGTTATAACCCTTTCTAGGCTTTCATCACAACACAGTAATCAATATACAGCCTATTCTGTCACCCAGATTACTGGAGAAACTGAAGGACAGCAAAGTCGGGATAAACTTTTGCCAAGTCTTTAGTCTTTAGTTAGAAAACAAACCATTGGTTGACTACCATCTGACTTCCCCTTTCCAGTATATTCTGGTGCCAAGAGTGGCACTTGCTCTCACTTAATTTTAGACACCTAAAAATTGACACCTAGTCTGTTCCAGTCAAGCAGACTCTTCTTCCCTGCCAGTAGAGAGATACAAACACCAATCTTCAACTTCAACGTCAGAAGAATAAACTGCCAAGAAAAAAAAAGTGAATTTCTTTGACTAGCTAAATTAAGTAGCACACATGAGGTAAATGTAATTCCCTCCTCGGAACGTTTCAGTTCCTCCTTTCTGCAGAATTTCAGTAATAGCATCCCCTCTCTCACTATCTGTCAAGCGGGGCTCTTTGCAAGATGGATAGTTTTTCACTATGTATTTATGTGGTGGCTTTTTCATATGAGGTCTCTGAATATCACTGCAATACAAAGAATGAAGAAAAAATGTTGAATCTGGTTCTCCACACCTACACAACAACTCAGATTTTATAGCTTGTGAAGAGAATCAACCTGACCAATTTTTTTCTATAGGCCAATCTATCTAGGTCTAGATAAAGACTTGGATTATAATTTCAAAGAATAGAGTGAACATTTGTTATATTTCTATTTAACAGAAAGGTTCTCTTCAAAGCACACAGAACTTTGAGGCTCATCCATCGTGCCTGATCTTTAGGTCATAACAGAGCAATCCAATTGACAGTCACAAAGGTTGTTAGACCAAGAGAAACATCTTCACTAAGGATGTTGAAGTGGAGCACCCTCTTCTGCCTCTGCTGAACTTCACTCCTGGTTTCATGTCGGCCTGCAAGCAATGGCAGATGGAGCAAGGACATCAAATGTATTCTTGAAGGCTTCAGCATAAAGAGATGTAAGGGATGTGAATCAGCTCTTAAGCAGCTGTAGTTTACAGTATGGCTTAAAAGCATGACCCTGGGTCAGCAGCAGCTTCCCATAACATACTGGGCTGTGAGCTCTGGAGGTTGAGGAGCTGACTCATGAGCCTTCCTGTTACCCCTGTTTTGGGGACAAATCTCCCTCAAGAAAGATGGAGCAAACAGCTACAGTGATCAATCTTAACCTGTTGTCATAGTGTGTCAACACCTCTGAGTCATCCAATGAGCTGCACTTGTGCTCTCCAAATCTGCACAGAGAGAATGACTTCATCTACATATTTGCCAAGCACAGGGCACTCTGCACCATTCAGGAGTTACTCAGCCGCAGCACATGAAGCCTATTCTAGGAGACCTGGCACACATTTATGTTGGGAGGGCTGATGGTGGGTGACACAGGGAACTCACTTTTCTGAGGTGGCTGAGACTGATACTTCTGCAACCCTGGTGAAAAGCAGCCTGGTTTCCATACTGAATTAGAATTCCCCGGGAATTTATAACTGTGCTCACACTGCGCAGCCATGCGTAAGATGCCGTGTGGTATGAATGTCCCTGCTCAAGGCCTTACTCTTTATTGAACAAGCAGTATAACTTACGCCTGCCAAATCTCAGGCAGTATGGTATCCAAGTATTAAACATCAATATGCTTAGCCTCACTAGCTGTATTTCTTTCAGTAAATCACCACAGAAGCACAGATAACCAAGAGAGATCATCCAATGCTCTTCTGGTGCTTGGTCCTCTCTCTCATTCTCCATCCCTGTCCTTGTCTATTGCCTCGTCACTTTCTGCACATGACATAAGACTGGAAGCATCCTCCTGAGTTACTGAGTCCCATTCTCCCCCAGACACTGTTCAGAAAGGTCCACGATAGAGGTGTGTCTTCAAAAACACATTGCAATACACAAACATTGAATTCAGAAAACCCAAATAACAGATTTTCATGTAACAAATGGGAGAGTAAGGCCCCAGACTGTGTGGGATTCATCCAACAACCTCTCCTTTGTTGCCAGGTGAGTGAGGAGCACTTATCAAAATCTGTCTAGGAAACTAGTGCCTTTAAAGGCTGTCACTCCTTACCTGAGGTCCTGCAACACATGATTACTCCAGCCAGAGGGATGAGTGCCCAGCTATTTCCCACTTCCAGGTCTCAGACCTTGTATAGTAAGAACAGTTTGTGCCAAGCCACCGCTTGGTTAAGGCTTCCTTATGTACGATGATGGAGCAGGGGGAAAAGGGAGGAAAGGAGGAAACTGAAGAGTAGTAAAGACTTACAAGGTCATCCTAGTTCTAGAATATGGCAAAAGACTGTCTTGAATCTAGGAAGGAACTAGCATGATAAGCAAATTTTCATTTTATCCAAATTATATCTGGATCCTTAGCTTGTCCTTTTCTTTTCTTCTTCTGTTTTTAATCTCTCTCCTAGAAGCAGAAAACTGTCTATGACTACTACTGTAATGCAGACTAGTCACGTAGACAGTGCCAGGAAGATTTGGTCATGATGAAGACCATATCTCTTTCAACATTTGAATGATTTAGCTGAACATCTGCAGAATGATGCCACAGAATAATGACAAATAGTCATTTCTGACTTCCTTTCTTCTCATTCAGGATAATATTAAATAGAGTAATAACATTTATTAAGAAACTTAGCTTTTCTATAAAATAAAGGGATGCTGTATGCCTCCAGAATAGATTTTGCATGACTTTTATGCATGGGGAGGTAATGCATGCCATATCTATCTCTCCCCAGTGCTTAGTGCAGGTCCCATTACACACCTTCTGTGTTATCATCTTACACTTTTAGGCTTTTGTGACATGAAATAATGAAAGAAAATCAGTCAAAAACTGAATAGCTACCATCCTCTTTGCATAAAACCGGGTGGGAAAATGTAAATCTGTTCTCTCACATCGTATAACTTAGCTAAGATTACAAAGAAATGAAAAGCAATGTATCCAGTGACCAGAGCAAGTCTTTTCAGGACGGCACCTTTTATTAGTAATCCCTCTTCCCATATAAACTGCCCTTCTTCTCCCTCACATGCTTTCTCTCTCCTCACACCTGTTATTTTCAAGGTTAGGATAATGGATTGTACATCCCCAAGGAACCAGAGAATGGGTACAGAGCATTTGTCTTGCCAGAAAAAACAAGCTCAACCCAGACATTGTTTACACAGACAGACCTCCCAAAACACTCGTAGTCTGCATTACGTTTTTTTTAAATACAAACTCTCACAAACTCACCTACAGATTTATTGGATGAGATGAGTGATTTCATCTTACTGTAACGTATCAGCTTAACAGAATGTACCCCTTGTAGATCCTTTATGAGAGTGTGCATCACTGTTCCACAAAAAATACCGGTAACGATGTCAGTGATGGTCAGCAGGACAAGCATTTGCATTCTGCCCCAGTTTTAAGTAACAGAGGCCCATTTTCAAAATGAGTCAACTCATTTTATGCCAAGAACAGTTGGCAGCAAAGCTACAAAAGCATGTATGTTGCCACATTGTGTTCAGTCATTTTAGTTTTGCAATCATAGAGCCAAACAACAGGATGTGAGCTAATGCACCTTTCAGTAAAACTCAGGCTGGTTTTGGCTATTAATGAGCATCAGAGTTTATTGGCTATCAAACAATGCAATGAACTTGAAACACAGTTCAGATTATTTTAGTAAAAGAATATCCAATAACAGCAATCAGTCCTTCAATAGAAAGGTTCTAAATAATTCAGTAATAATGGTGTGGCTACAGGCATAAGGATGGGATTAGTAGCCTATGCACTTTCTTTAAAAAAACTTATACTTTATATCTGAGCACCAATGATCTAAGCTAAGGACAATAATAAAATAGGGCCTAGCACTTCATCTCCCAAGGTCTATACTATACTGGGCTCTATGCTGCCTCCTTAGGAGGCAGAATGGTGTGGATGTGGCCTTCATAAGGACCTGTCAGCCCTTCTTACAACAGGACTGGCTCCTAAACATTCTCCATCACATTCTCCCCACTACCAAGCCATACTGCTACTCAGAATAGTTGGCCATTATTGACCAAGAAATGCTTTGCTCTGAAATACAACAGGACTTCTTCCAGACAGGCATCACACTACTCTGCGTGTAGACATAAACCTTTATTCCTGTTCTGTATTCTAGGGGCTGTTCACTTTTCAGTCTGCATGTTTTACCTGGCTGAAACCTTGTGTCTGAGTAGTTGGAGCTGAGGATGGTAAGCTTCAGTGGAAACAGTATTCACTTCCCTAAAGAAGCTGCAGCCAATGCTCTCCTTAAATCTGTATTGTTGTCCTTTAACAGGATAAATAAAAATGTCCTGGATTTGACCTTGTTTTGCTTTTGTTGCTCTAGAAGAAAGAGTTTTGCTTCCCTATCTCAAAACTGTTTGAGTCACAGTCTTAACCTCTCCTTGACTTCACTTGTATCAGTGGGTTTGCCTCAGTATAGCCAGAGTGGTCAGAAGTTGCTATGATTCAGCTCTTGTTGTTCCTTGCTATAAACTGGATCCTCAAGGCTGTGCTGAACACACAGGGAAAGAGAGGACTTTCAAGCAGCTTTTGGATTTTTGGATGTTTATTTTTGGTTGGTTTTGTTTTTCGTTCTATTTACAATTCCCTTCCATTCTCCCCAGAACAGTACTGCAAAGAAACATGAATACCAGTCACTGGTTTCCCATTTAGTCAGCAAAATACGAACAGTAGAACTATCTCTTGTACAGGTGTTCTTTACACTGGCAAACTCCAAATGCTGTCTCTGCAGCAGTTCAGGCTATCTGACAGCAATAGGTTGACTGCAGAGCACTCTCAGTGCCACGCATCATGGGGTGCAGGAATGCCCTTAGGCAGCCTGGTGTCAGATATATTTCATGGACAATGAAAACAGCCTGCTACATTTCCTTAGAGAATGAAGCAGCCATAAGCAGAAGCAGGCCCTCTCCTGCCCAAAATTCATTGAAATCATGCAAAGAACTCATCGCTTTGAAATATAAAAGAAATTCTGTCCTTTTCAGCAGGACAAACTCAATTAGACAGAAAAAATGGAACAGCTGCTTTTTCAAAGAGACAGACGACCTTATGGTGTAATTTTCACACTCAGTCGATCAAAGCTTGTGGTGTGATTCATTGACCATGAGAATGAAACTAGACGAGACATTTTTGAAAGGTCATTCCTTCCTATTGACACAAGAGACTGAAGTCAAATATTACAGGAGCCTCCTTCGAGAGATTCTGGCTGCCTGCACCTCCACCTGCATTAAAAAATAAAATAAAAAAGATGGAAAATAAAAGAGCAAATATTATGCTGCCGCATGAAACATTATGGTCAAACTTTAAGGTTTTCCCCTCCTTCCATGGTCAGTGATGCTGTATTCCCACCCCTGAGCTTTTGCTAGAGAGACTGGACCTGGCCAGTGAAGCCAATGAGAATTTGTGTTGATTACAACAGACAGGCTTGTTGTGAAGGAAGATGGAGAACAGCTGAAAAGAGATGACAGCTACAGCTTATAAAAGCAGGTGTTGGGATTTAGCTTCAACTGTTACCATTAGCCTCATTTAAGCCAATATTCCCAAGCCTGGGGACCTATAAATACAATAAAGGAATGAAAGTCCCTCTGGATGAATGTGCAGATGCAAGCCAGAAAACTTATTCAGTGTATAATGATGCCTCTTTCTTCTTTGTTGCTTGCAACAAGGGGAGGATCAGAGCAGTTTCTTCCCCTACACCATTGGCTTTGGGTCTAGATTGGGGTTTTCATCTCTCCTGGACAAAGCACAAGGAAATGGCATCTTCAGTGACAATTCCCAAATGAGAAGGGGATCCCTCTTCTACTTTCCCCTCTCTTCAGACAGTATTTCATTCAGGAATGTGATGCACTACTGGTGGTGTTGGTAGCCCCTTTTCGAAATGAACACCCCACAGCAGTGCAGCAGCATGACAGCCTTAGCAGTGGTAAGTAGCCACACGCCTGGCTATCTAATCAATGCTGAAAACTGTCTGCCCTCTGCAATGCTGAGTAACAGGTGGCTAACTCCAAGCAAGGCCGCTCAGCTCTTGCATTCACCTACAGGAAACAGATGGGCCAAAAGTTCCTAATCCTACCCTCTATTGTTGTTTGTTTGCATCTTTCTCTGGCCCATGTTGGGTCACCGCTCTCAATGAGCTATTGAGAAACCTCCCTCCGCTGTCTCCATCCTGTACCTTAATGAGTCCCTTTCATAAGTTCCAGCCAGGCATATAAACACTCCTTCTATCTATAAACCATCAGTTGGCTTGGGGAGAAGTTTTAATTGAAACTTCTTCCCTGCACAAGACCCACGAGTTTGCGTATGCTCATACACTTAATGGTTTTGTTTTTATCAAATTGTTTTGGTTTGGAAAAGTAAAACAGCAACACAATTGCCCCCTAAACTCTCCTCAACTTCTTTTATTTTCAGATTTTGAGAAAAGTTTTTTTTTTCATCTTTGGAAAAAAAATGTCATTTCACTGAAAAATACATAGTTAAAAATAAAGAAATGAAAGCTTAAAAGCAAAATTAAGTTCTTTTTTCTTTTCTTTTTTTTTTCAGTTTTTTGGGACTGTTTCCAAGCTGTTCTGGTTATCCAGACGTCCCTTCCTTCCTTTCCATCCCTTCCTATCTCTGTAAGCCCAAAGCACAATGCTTACAACCAGGAAGGAAGACAGACTGTTTCTCCAGCCAGAATACTCATATATTACCGTGTCTTGATTCATCTGGAATTACCCTTGTTTGACTCTTCTACAAGACTGTTGACTTTGACTGAACAGAGATTTACATAATTTACTCTTGGGAATCTTGAAGGCTGATAACACGTTGCCCTGAGAGTGTCATTTCCCTATCTCATTTCAACAGCAAAATAAATCAGAATACAATACTGCACATTACTGTGCATGATGGTTTTTTATATTCATTTTTGAATCAGACGAAAAACACAAGATAGAATTTATACCTACAATCCTTACTTGGCTGTGGTTAACACAAAAGAAAAAAAGAAGAAGAAATGGCTCCCCACCTACTTTTCATATCTGCACTACAGACAAAGGAAACATTAATCAAACTATTTGATGAAATCTTCCTATATGGGGCCAGAAAAAATGCTAGCAAGCTTGCATGTTGCTGGAGGCAGCAGCATATCTATCACAGGCTGCAGTGCTAGTGCAGTACTCGCAACATTACTTACCCTCCTCTCTGCTCCTGACAGACGTAGTGTTCCGTATTATGCATGCTCCATATATCCCATAGAGATGCCAGAGGTGGGGATCCTATTCATGAGTGGATGATGATGCAGGAAGATGAAATTATTTCTTGCTTGGTGAAAGTAGGTAATAGAGTAACTATGGATCTGATGGATCTGATGCACAATCATCATTCATGACTTGCATGGACTTGGGAAAAGAAGGTGAACTTTCTGTTTCTAAAACCTTGTTAAAAATCCTTTTGAAGTGATCCTGTTTAAGTAAATAACAGCACGGAGTGGGAAGCAATTCTGTAGGCACAGAAGCATGAGGACAGGAGCCCACCATTAGGCATGTGCATCTCTCAGTGCTTGGCCCATCCTGTTTCTCCCAGCTGCAAGATGGAACAGAAGGGTGCAAGGGTGCCACAGTGCCTTGTGCAAGAACTAGGCACTGCTGCTTGATGAGGCATTGTGGAAGCTTACATGCCTGAAGGTGCTTGTAATGTTTGGGCCAGTAGAATCCTTTCTACATCTCCCTGCTGCCTTTAATGTCTGTGTCATCATAACGCAAGACAGCCTGCAAACATTGCAGCTTTCCTGCTGTGAGCAACCTTGACCGATAGCTGACATTTCACACCGTGGCTTCTGGTCTTTAGCTTGTGCCCTAAAGAAATTAACTGGTTAGCGTCTGACATACATTTGCATGAGGAACGAGGTTACCAAACTCATGAAGTGCTGCTTTGAACTGCTACTGTGTGAGCCCCGGCAATCAAAGCACAGCGTTTTTTTTAACACAGTGGTCATCATTAAGACCCACAGAACAGCCAAAATTTTGCCTTTTCCTACTCTTTACCATAAAAAGCTCAGTGGATTATTATAGTGCCAGTTCATCAGTTCATTTATATTCCAATGTACCCTGCTTTTGGTCTGACCTAAGATATGTAAAACGCTGTACTAGCAATTTCAATATTTTCTTAATTGATACATTCCCTTAGAGTCATTCTGCACCACTGGAGCAGATCAAAGAGGATTGGCTTTCACTCTCAATCCTGCGGCAAAGCCAGAAGCATCCTAATTCCAAGCAACACAGGAAGATTTCTTAAACACCATCATTTGCATTTTCCTGAGAGCTCAGCTATCAATACGCACTGTTCCCTTCACTCTCTCTTTTCCTCTTTCCCTCATGAACCGTTTCATTGCCTGTTTACTTCATCTGATATTTTCCACTTCTGGTGTTATCTTCCTATTTATTTTACTTTATTTTACTTTTCACACTATGCTATTGCTTCAATCTCTCTCCTTCCTGCATGAAAATCCCTTCTATTCCTATTTGTTGCCTTTGTCCCATGCTGTTCTCTTGCAGCCTCTCCCTCCTTTCAGTCTACCTCTCCATTTTTTTCCCCATTGATCTTCATTGTCCATTCCTGTTTTCCTTTCCACTAGAGCACAGGAAAGGAAGAGCACTGTGATGACTGCAGCCTCTCTCACACCTGAAGGCCCTGGGAGAACTGGTGCCCCTCTGTGCTGCAGCCTTGCAGACATATTGCTGCTCAGTCCCTGCCCAGAGCATTTGCAGTCCTTTCCTCAAAGAAGGATTTCAAAGCTCAGATAGGACTTACACCACTTGCCTCGCACCAACTGTTCTCCTGACAGTCACCAGCTAAATGCACAAACTGCTGGAGGGGTGGAGAGGCTTGTTCAGAAACACAGCCTGCAGATATGGAACAAGGGATGGGAAATAATTGCTCACCCTCTAGTCTTGTGCATTAATGGTACGAAAGTGAACCCAGAAAATGAAGCAGCATTTGCAATTAGCCTCACAATATGTGCAACTGCCTGGATGTTTAAGTAATAAAGTAGCCTATATTTCCCTCTCCGTGCAGCTCCTCTTAAGCTGGTGGTTTAACTGCAGGCAACCTTAAAATTAAATCCTTGTGAGGCTGATGAGAGACATTCAGAAGGTCTGCATTATCATGTCCTTCCCTCAAGAGAGTGCACTTTATTCTGACCTTCTGCTACACCACAGATTTCAGCTTTTTAAATTAATAATGCCCTGAAGCAATCTCATCTCTAGGACCCTAGCCCCTGCATATCTGCACCAAAACCAACTTTTTACATGGGCCGACAGTGATAGGACAAGGGGGGATAGTTTTAAACTAAAGGAAGGGATAATTAGTTTAGATGTCTAGGGGAAATTTTTTACTGAGTGGAAAACCTGCTCCTGACTGGTGTCTGGCAACCCTGCCCACAGAAGGGTGTTGGAACTAGATGAACTTTGAGATCCTTTCCAACCTGAGAACCATGATTGTTTGAGTCTATGAAATACCTGCTCCTGGTGCAGGCAGCACCAGGGCTGTGCCTGTGTCACACTCCAGGCATTTCGCTCCTCGTTTCTGGCTACTCCTTACAGGTGCTGGAAGTGGCCCAGACGCACTGTGGCCAATTAACATCTATTTCTTAAGATGCTGTAGAATTCTGCTAAAAATGGTGTCATTTCACACTGTAGTCAAAGCCTCTCAGAGAGATTGCATAGATGAATTCACGTAGAAAGACGAGCAGTGATCAGCACTTCTAGTCTACTTTTGTTGATAATGAGCCATTTTAGTTTCTGGTGTAATCCGGTTATAAGACCAACTGTGTTCAGCCCCAGCGCTGTGACTCTTGGTGGCCCCAGCAGTGTTTCAGCACAGTGTGGCTGCCTTTGAGTTCCCTTTTGGCTTTCCCTCCTGCTAACACGAGTTCAGAGGAAGCAGATCTGCAGGGCTGAAGTGTATTTGTGTACCTTCCCAACCGGCACATGAATGCTGGATCTCATTCAGAACAGAAATGTCAGGCACAGCAGGAATTAGTCTGGTGTGTGGGTGGGTTAGTTCAGTCGTGGAAATTAAACATGGGCACTGAAAGCACCTCTGGTAATGGGCTGAGGCTCAGCCCGCAGCTGGAGCTGTACGTCAGCCTGTTCCGGTGGCATAGAGCTGGCCATCAGGCATGACACTCCTTTTGCTAACTTTTAACTCTCCTATGCAGGGTATTCTGATGAGTTCACCTTAGGTCTTTAAAGAGTGTAAAAATAACATCTGAATTCCCATCTAAGATATTTGGAAAAGATGCAAAATAAGTGAATTCCTCATAACTTCTTTTTACTCCTTCGAAGTGAGAAGAAACCACATTTGTGTATTTGAATTCTGAAATGTAAGGAGTGAGTCTGGTCCCTGGTGTTTTGCTGCTATTTATTTTTAATAATGAAAGCAAATGAAAAATGTAAAGTGTCTGCTAAGCATGCAAGCACTTTTTAAAGGTATTCACTCCACTTGCAAGACAAAGAGCAGCAGCTTCTCCCCACTCTCAGCCGATGTGCAGTAAATTCTGGAGAAGGCTAAACATGAACAGTCGTATTGTGCTCATCTGCACGCACCATTTCCTTCCTTGAGAGAGAAAAAAGGCAATACTTGGGCTTCACGGTTTATTGTGGAGATGGTGCTATTAAACAATCATTGTTTTCCCCAAACAAATAAAGAGAAAGAAACTAGAAGGTGTGCTGCCAGTGAGAGAGAAAACTCATGGAGATCAGTACCAACCCTTTCTGACTGTGTCCCCAGTTTGGGCATTTCTGCCAAACTTCTTAAAATGCTGCATTACTTTGCAAGGAAACGTGATGTAAGCTTCCTGGAAAAAAAAGAAAAAAAAAAAAAAAAAAAAAAAAGGTCAAGGATGTGCTTTTTACAAAGACCCGCCTGGTCTGACAAAACTTTGTGGGACTGGTGCTCTGTCTTTCTGTACTCTTAATGGGCCTTGACTGGCTGTAACTCCTACGTGAAAGAGTTTCAGTAATGAAGATTGCTGTGGAAGTGAAGGATTATGTAAGGATATAAGACTTCCTGATTAGGGTTTCAAAAACCTCTATACATCAAAATAAGCCCATCCTTATGCAAGAATTACATAGGCAAATGTTGACAAAACTCTTCAAGGAAAACATTAGAAGTATGAATTGGCAGCAGTCATTTCATACAGGCAGATGAAACTGTTCCTATCCTAGTATCTAGTCCCCACTGAATGAGTTACTGAATACATCACTGGTAATAGCTTGGCACACATCAAAGGCAACACTGAGGTTACACCATCAGCCCATAAACACAGCAACAGGAACACAAGTCTCAAGCCAAAAATGTAAGGTCATTTACTACTCTGCCTCCTTTCCCTCTCATGTCAGTAGTGGCCCCAAAAACAGACTTCATGGAAAGCTACTATTTGATTTGGAAGCCTTCCCTTCTTCCCAGATCTCTCAAGGCATCAACGTAGGGCAGGGAAACCATGGCCAGCTTCCTACAGCTCTCTTGAGATGTGTCCCCAGGTCCCTGCTCTGGGTGTCTGACCCTGCTCTCCACAGGAGTCTTCCTGAGCAGTGCTGTGTCAGCTCTTTGGATTTCTGTGGTGTCCCTTCCACATATGATTCAGAACCACAGTCTACCCACATACATCATCTATATAACCACGCAATCCTGTTTTTGTTATCCCTGCTGTTCCTCCCACCGTTCTTCCTCATGTCATTAGCTTATTGCATGTCAGCCACAAACAGACTATAAATTCTGCAGGACTTCTTACACTTCACTATCTTCCTGCTTAATGGCCACTAGCAGAACACAAATAGTTGTTACAGAACAGACTTCAACAGCTGGGACAAATAAGATACATATGTGCATTTTCAGCCCCTAAGGTCTGTTTGACCTAGAAATCCATATTCACTTCAAGCAATTACTCTCGCATTTTCCGCTTTAGGTCAGAGATGAAGATGAATCAAACTATAAGGAAATACAATTTAAAAAAAAAACAAAACAAAACACCATGATAATTTCACGATCAGACCATCTGGTATGCTGACATTCTGTTTCCTGGTTAATTGATAGGTGATTAAAATCGAAGAATTGAAGAAAAAAATATCTGTTTATTTCTCTACCAATGAAACTCCTTTAAAGGAAAGCCACTCATATATGACTAATACCTTGTGACTTACATGGACTGGAAGCTTTCCAACATACTTCGTATTTTCAGGCTTAAGTGAGATACATATGAACTATAAAAGGTGAGACCCCAAGAAAGTACACAGTGCCCTTCAACTCTTGCTTTGCAACACCAAGAGTTGAATGCGCAGTCAGAGAAGAGTGATCCAAGGAAATGAAAGTGGGTATGTCTACATGGTAGGTGGTCTCTGACTGAGCTCCAAACACATAACTGGCTGGGTTTGGGATATGCATTGAACATCAATGTGAGATATCCTATCTGTTCCAGCCTGTTTCTGAACACAACACAGTGCTGCTTCTCTGCATTAGCTGGACCCTGTTTTCCTGACATGGGCCACGTGGCCTTCCAATAGTACATATGGCTCTATGAAAACAGTGACAGAGGATTTGGTCCAGACACATGTACCCAAACACACATCACTACTGCTTATGCAGTACAGAGGAAAATGCTTGCTCCACATGAAACAGTGCAACAGTCAGTAGGGTTAGAAGTCTCATTAGCAAGAGAGAGAGTGGAATTTAGAATATTATTTGCTACATGCCTTAAATGAACGTATCATAGAATCATCAAGGTTGGAAATGACCTTCAAGATCATCTCATTCAACTGCCCACCTACTACCATTATTCCCCCATAAAACCATGTCTCTTAGTATGACATCGAAATGTTTCTTGAACACCACCAGGGACAGTGATTCAACCACTTCCCTGGACAACGCATTCCATTGTCTGACCACTCTTTTGAAGAATAAATTAATTTAATAGAGAATTGCTACATGCTCAAGAACAGCATCAATGATCTGTTTTACCATCATATTTTAAAGACAAGTTTTTTGTTGTTCTTTTTTTTTCCCTGATGTGCTTGTGCAGTATTCAAGCATATTGGAGCTTGTAGCAATCTGCACATCTAATTGAACATGATCTGAAACAGGCTCTAGACATTAAGAAACAGAATTCCCTAGCAGCCCTTTGTCTAAATTTCAGCATGGGAATGAGCTATCAAAGCCAGTATGCCTTTGGCATAGATTTCTTCTCCATTCAACATTTTCTTTTTTGCTCAATGTACTTACCTAACCAGCTGCAAACCTCCCCAGAGTCAAAACCATGACAGTGAGTCATTCTAACGCATTCTCCAGCTCTTTACCTGGAAATCTAGCAGGCTTGTTGATGTGACAGCATCATATCTGTTTCTGTTCCCTTCCTTTGACGTCCTTTAACCTGTTCTGCTATGGTCTATTTTACTCTGTTTTACACTCAGGAATTATTGCTCAGAACTAATGTGTGATAATGGGAATGACAAAGATCTCTAGCAGGAGAGAAAGCAAACTATGCAAATAGCAAAGCCCAAACACCTCCTGTACTGAAGAGTGAGCTTTAGTAAATGGAAATAGGTTGCAGGCCTGTGACATGTAGGCAGCCCCAGTTGCAGGGCTGCTGGGGTTGTTGGAGACACTCACCCTGTAACTGCTGCCTGGCATGGCCTGGAAAGCCGGTGCTGCAAAATTGCTCACAGGCAGCTCAGGAGTACGTCCAGCTGTCCATATACCAAAGCAGAGAGCTGTGGCTGCCATACTGTCACCCACTCCAAGCCTCCACATCCTGCTTCAGTGTCCCAAAGGGCCCCATTCTGACATTAAAATCAATGGTAGAGGTTCTCCACTAGGAAATTCTCAGTACTTAGACTTGTACTACAGACAGAAGTCAGGCTGCTGTAGACATACATTCTGAACAGCACCAGCCACACTCAGTGCTGATGCTGGAGACCCAGGTTGCTATGGTGGACTCGGTGTGCACAGGTCTGTAGGCAGCATGGCTGAAGGGCATCACCCACCCCTCTGTCCAGCTGTGGGACACTTCATTGCTTTCCATCCTGTTGCTTTTATGGGGCGAGGACATGCCATCTGCACGCTCATTTGAACTCTTAGGGCAAAGATAAGAAGTCTGCAGCTTTCGCCCTGAAGGCATCTACAGCCCTAGAAGGTCACAGAATCACAAATCAAGATCTTGTGCTGGCTTTCAGCACAGGGTCAGCTTCACACCTTTAGGCAATAAAAGCATTCAGTAGAAGTAAGCATGTTAAGCTTCCAAGAATTACAGTCACACATACACCTCATTTTTTGCTGATTAGACCCACATAGACAACACTTACTTAGGAGAAAGGAGAACTGTACATTGCCCTTGCAGCACCTATGCAGATCCAGTGCTGTGCACACCGTGCTGCTCTTCATGTCGCAACACCACGCTTTTCCACCCAGCAGGGCTACTGCTGCCATTTCATATATTAAACCACATGCCTAACATGTATAGGTCATTTTGTCCTCATCTGCATTATAATTTTGATGTGCATCATGAATGCAAAATGAGTTTCACTTCTTCTCCCCGTGCCTTTGGTTTATTGCATTTACATAAAACTGTCGAACATTTATGAGGATTTTTATAACTTTATTAAATGAATTTCTGCAGCCACCAAGGAGATGACATTTCCACAGTAGCTCTGTTATTTCCCAAACCCTATTTTCTGGTATCTTTGGCCTCACTGAAGTGGCACATTTTTCATTAAACTTAGCAGTACATAAAGCCATTAAGGTGACAGTAGTGTGCCATTATAGCTGTTGTAGTAGTGCTGATAGTGACTTCACCCTTGGGTCATTTGAAGCAGTTATTAAGTAAAGTGTCGAGAGATATCAAATAACTTTGAAAACTTTAAATTGCTTTGCTCTAAGTACCTCTTTTGTGCAGAGCACAGAAAGTTATACAAGTAGCTCAACTCATATGGAAAACGAGAGCTATCAAACATTAAAACCAATACAGCCAAAAATGTTAAGACAGACTTTCCTTCCTTCTAGTATTCTTCATAAGCTGAATATTTTTTCACTCCTTGCAGCACATATCCATTCTGATTTTTGTCTGCTTTAGAGGCTAAACTTGCCTGAGGGCCCTGCTGATCTTCCTACATGTCACAGCTGTCACCACAGTCACAGTCATTCTGATCCCGCAGGGAAATGCTGGGTGCAGAAGCAACAAACAAGTGGGATGCAGTCTGCTAGCGACATAAGCCTGTGCATTTCCTTCCCTCTACAACAGATCCCTCCAAGTGTCTCCTCTGCCCTCCTGCTCTAATCTGACAAGCACTAAAGTGCTGTTGAGATGGATTCATGTACAGAAATATGCTGTGGTGGTGTGGGTATCCTGGGAGATGGACTTCTCCAGTGATGCTGGAGGTCTTGGGGGCAAATGTGACATCATCATTGTGGGGAACAGCTGGGCTACTGTGAGCAGCCAAAGAAGCAGGCACATACCAGTGCCTATTGTACAGGTGAGCCAGTGAAGTGGGCTGTAATGTTTTTTTCTTTATAACCAAAATTTTATATCCTGAAAAAATTTCACTCAAAAAACTGGAGAACATTCAAAATTTGTGAAGATGAAGGTAGTCAACATAGTTGTCACTACAAACTTAAAATAGTTCTTTCAGATCCTAATACTTCTACCAAAAGATGGTGATTTCATTCCACTCCTGCAGTCTGCAATGCTCTTCTCCTTCTCCTCCATCTGCTGCAATTCTTGTACTCTCGCTGACAGGATGCAAGTATGGTTTTCCCTGGACTATTTTATTATCAGTGCTTTGTAGATGAGAATTTGATCATTTAATAGAGCTATTGTGCTCCTTAGATCTGTTGTAGTTTTCACGGAAATAAACAGCAGGCATTACTTTCAGAGCAACCTACTGTATATATCTATATATGCTATATATATGCTACATATGTTGCACACTATTATATACATGCATATCTATGGATAAAGGAGGCAAGACCACAGATTTTTGCCTTCCACAGCATAGGCAGTGTTTAGGATAGTTACCGTGCTGCCTATCAATTCAAATATATTATATGTCATTCATGTAAGCTGGCCTGCCATCAGCTCTGCTCCCTTCAGCTGGCTCAAGTACCATACGTACTGCTAGTGTTTGTAGCTTTAAAACAAAAGCTTCGTTTTTTTTTTGACTACTTTCCTGAAGACTCAGTTCCAGGGTTCACAAGAAGAACTCTGTTTATTCTCTTTTTTATTCTTTTCTTCTTTTCTTTCTTCTCTAGAGTAACCTTCAAGACCTTTGGTCAAAAACCTGAGCTATACAAAAGACCTCAAATAACAGAAAGCAATTAAGGTTCTTATTATCTTTGTAAGATCTCATGGGTTTGAGTCACCCAATTCATCATTTTTCAATGCTTCCTATGAGCAAAAATAGAAGTGTGTTATTTTATTGGCAGTTCCTGTTTAGAGAACTTTGTTTACTAACTACCAATTACTTGATCATTTCTTCTGCATCCTTCATTAATGAGAATAAAGGTCTCATTATTCTATCTCTTTGGCTAGAATGGTTTAAATAATTTATTTGGCCATTACATTTGCTGCTAACAACTTGTCTAGCATTGTATATTTTTTCAATTCAAGCTTTTTATTTGGTATATCACTATTGATTCGCTCAGAAATGAATAGTTTTTAAAGATGTTGATTAATATAAGAGCTTCTCTGTGACCATTTACTCCACCACAGAATTTCTACCTTGCATATTTCCTGCCTTTATTAATTCTCAGTGTGTATTTTAAGTGCCATGGGCACTATGTCTTTTCTAAAACTGTTCTTTCAAAGACCGGTCACAGACAAGAGCAAGTCTTACTCTGACTGACAGAGTGTAATCTGTTTCATATTGCTGAGATCAGTCCAGCTAATTTATTGCTTCTTGTTTACAGTAGAAAGAAACCTTTTCATAGAAAGAAAACTTTTTCATATCAGTCTTTCCAGCAGTTTCGAAAAGGCGCTATTTATTGCTCTTTAACTTCTGCTTAAATAATACTCAGTCATCTCTGAAGCATTTTCAAATGGAGAGTATTCCTGAAGGCATTAAGACTCAACAAAGTCTTTTTACTTTCACGGAATGACATAAATCACAAATGGGGTGTGAAGACACCTTTAAGCTTTATAATTTCTTTAAATGGGTTTGCCTCACACCTGTTTAAATTGAACATCAGTGTTTTTCAGAGTGAATGCCAATTCCTCCCACAAGCCTTCATATGGATATTACAGGGAAAAGAGTAGCTTGAATGCACAATTAGAAGATTCCAGAAGAAAAAACAAGTGAGTTAGCATCATGCACAGACTGTGAGCAGTCATTGCATGAAATCAGCTCTAAATACTCTACAAACATGCAATCAGAGTAACTGAAGCAATGTATAACAGCACAGGGGATTTCAGTGTGCCTTGGACACGACCTGCGGCTCCTGGTGCACTACATAAAGGACAGTGAGATATTTCAGGTCAAAGCCTCACTGACCTCCTTCTTTCAGAAACATACTGGATCTCCTCTCAAATTAGAAGGTCTTTGCTCACAGCACCATAATTACGGTTAGCTCGTTAGCGTACAGCAGAAGTGTTAGTTCGGATGGAGGCACATATCCTCTTCCAGGTCCTGTGGTGCTGATGAAAGAAGCTGCCTGTCCCAGCCTGGTCCGAAAGGTCACTGCTGCTCTCTTGCCCGAGGTCACTGTTCCCTCATTGTTACCAGTGTAAGGACTCCTCGCCCAATTCACAGAATCACAGAATTACAGAATGGCCAGGGTTGGAAGGGACCTCAAGGATCACGAATCTCCAACACCCCTGCCACGTGCAGGGCCACCCAACCTCCCCATTTAATGCTAGACCAGGCTGCCCAGGGCCCCATCCAGTCTGGCCTCCAAATACAATTTGCAGGCATAAACTTGTCCATGATTTTTGGTACTCCAATCATCATACAAGGTCACACAGAACCACACAGACACTTGGGCTCCTCTGCTTGAAGGTCGAGGTCATCTAAGAGATTGCTATTGTAATTGAATTAGGTTGGATATATCAAATATTTATGTTATTTTTGTTTAGACAACCCTCGCATTGCTCAGATACACATGTACTTTCAGAGAACTCCCTGATTCAACAGTTCATCTCATTTGGGTTTCATTGTTTTCAGTGGCAATATGGAATGCAAGCAAAATTTGGCCTCAATGCTCTTATTGATAAGAGCAAGTGAGAAAAGGAAAAAACAAATGAAACTGGAGGTTGAAATTGTAGAGGCTACTTGAAAGGAAAATCAAATCTTACAACCTCACCGTGACTTAGCAGAATATTACTGTTATGAAAATTCTTGTGTGCTGCCTGTCTCTTGAAATCAATACAGTTAATTCAAATATTTTCCAGAGCAGATGTGCATCTGGATAGGTGCATACTTGTTGTCTGCACAGTTCACATAACACATAACAACACAGAAACAAATCTAACACAGCTGCCATGCACTGAACTCCCCGATGCAGGTAGAATCTCCTTGCCCAAAGAACAGCGAGATTAAATTTATGGAATAAATTCCCCAAGTCCACTTTATATGCTTACAGATGAAAAGTGCCATCTTTAGGGAGTTTTATTTTTATTTTCTTATTTTTCTTACAATGTACATATGACTCACTTTTGCAACTGAAACTAATTGAAGGGGGTCTAATTGTTTAAAATATTTTCTATCTTCAGAAGTCCTAGAAGGTGGGATGCTAAGACAATCCTTTCTCTACGTATTTATCAGCATGTGGCTCTGCTCAGACTGCATTTGCATGCAATGTACTGGAAGTTTCTTAATCTCAATTGGTCCAGTGAAGCCAGCAAAGTGCTTTTGGATTTACCTGCTGTAAACATTGTCCAAATCTTATATCAGAACCCAAGATTCAATAAAAATAAGTTGCCAGTTATGTGAAAGTTTTACATGTGTAGCAAGAAATGCAAAGGCATGAAGGTAACAGATTTAGAGATGAAGAAGCAAGAGATCTAAATAAATAGAAGCAATTGTAATTGTTTAGACATGTGGAAGATTTTTTGATTTTTTAATTTTTTTTAATTTCATTGAATTAATGGGATATAATTCATCCTTCAAACATTTTGTGGCATAAAGAAGAACGTCCAGAGGTGTTGCGGATGCCCCATCCCTGGAAGTATTCAAGCCTAGATTGGATGGAGTTTGCAGCAGTCTAGTCTATTGTAAGCTGTCATTGTCCATAGCAGTGGAGTTGGAACTAGATGATATTTATGGTCTCTTTTTTAACACAAACTTAGTCCACAAGTATGACAAATGTCTGAGTATGGGCCCTTTAGAACATCTTTCTCTGTAAGTTTTCTTTTCAATACAGTTATAGCACTGAGATATCTAAATCTCAATTCGCGAATAGATCCACGACCTTTGTGGACATCAATTTTGAAATTTATAACAAAAGAATCCAGAGCATCTCTTAGTTATGCCTCGACAACTGACATGTTTATAAAATTCTGCTGTGTGTCTAACACTTCTGCTGCAATCATTTGTTGCTTTTCAGCAAGAAGCTGAACCATGAGGAAGCCCATCACAATCACAAGTCATTGTCAGATAATATTTATTTTTTAAAAAGGAAAAAAAGGCATTGTAAGCTGTAACTGCCTCCTTGGAAACAGGAGAAACGCTGACATCTAAAGCAAAGCAAAGCAAAGCTGAGGGTTGGAGACCTGCTACCTTCAACCGTTTTTGAGTTAAACTGCCTGATGAGCCCAAACATAACATATACAACCACCATTCAGGAGAAAATCGGAGCAAATGAAGTCAGATCATCTACAGCAATGCAGAACCCACATATGTTCAGACATTTCCCTTCCATCTCCACTTTTCTCCAGTGACAATATTAGGGGCAATTTCTTGAGATCTCTGCCTACAGCATCAGCACAAGTTCCATGATGACATCAGTGGCACTGAACAGCCAGTGGGAAAGAGCAGTTAATTATCTTTTAAAAGGAAAATTGGTCTTCGGTAGAGCCATTTGATTTATCCAACGAAGTTGAAAAAAGGAGAAAAAATACATTCTCACATCACTAGGCTGGGGTTTCTAGTACAAGCTAAAGTGATTGAGACCAGTAACATGACTTTCTTTGAAAGTAAACCAATCCTCAGAAAAGTATCTCTTGTGCATCTTTTTGTTTGTGCTCACTTCAGAAATGAGCAAAATTCAGAGGTGAAGAAACTGCTAGTATCTAATCCTGTGCCCCTTTTTTTTTTTTTTTTTCCTTTATGATTGTTTTCCAGCAGGGGAACCAAGCTGACCACAGGGCTAACAGGATACCAGTTCCTTGCTCTAAGTTCTGGGAAAGGAGTTAAGTGAGTGAGATGTCACTACCCTCTTCATATTCAACCACTGAGTGCTCTTGGGATCACCTCTGTTTGTTTGTTTGATCTATTAGAAAATATATGAATGAGCAAGAATTTATTACAAAGACCATACCTCAGGCTTTCTGCTAAAATGTTAAGTCAGCAGAAGACAAAAAGTTGTCTTATTATTACTTGTTTAAAACAGAGCAAGAAGTAAATTGGATTATGGAAAAAAGCATCATGAAACTAACCTAAATGGGTACCTCTTCTTTGACTATTCTATTTCACTGCTTTGTTTTTAAGTAAGTGAGCTCAAAGTAATATTTTTTCAGAAAGACCAGTCTGTCAGTACTGATCAGTGAACACCCTAGGAGGTTCATCTTTGGGCCATATGAGAAAACAAACAATATTGTTATGACAAAGCTTCCTTGTAGGTCAAGAACATATAAAAATACACTGACTGTGTACTGCTATAGATTGGTAACAAAAGCAATCATAGTAATGACACATGCATTACTACCAAATGCTGAAGACAAGATGGAAGAGGTGGCAGGGTGTGTTTGTTGTGTTTCCCTGAAGGGGTATAATGAAGATAACACAGAATAAAAGGTGTTTCTTAAACTGTAAGAGTCATACATCTTTTAAGCAACATACTATCAAGTGTGCAACTATTGAAATATGTGAGGAACAAAGCACAGTATCAAAACTGCCATTACTGTCCTTCTGCATCAGCCAACTCGTAAATCTAACAGCAAGAAGGAAATTGCGATAAGCTGAGGTCAGTAAGAGCTCCATTGTTTGTTTAAAGATGCACCTACAGAGTAGTAGGAGGAAATTACTAACGCTAGTTGGATCTATTCACTAATAAAAGACAGCAGTACTGAAAAGAAATGAGGTTTGCACAGAGGGCTGGGGATTTTTATCACTTCTTGGCAAGGATTGTATATATATGTCACGTAATGTGGTGGTAGCAGCTCAGCTGCCCATTCTTTCATTAGATAAGGGCTGTACTTGCCTCTCTATTGGACAGCCAAAAGTCTGCATCCTAGATGAATAGATAGTTATTTCTACCTGCTTTATGGTCATGGACAACAAATTCCCAGCAGTTATACAATGCATGAGAACTTTCAAGAGCAATTTTTCTGTAGCACTGTTAGTTTTCTGGTACGCATGGAGCAAAACATATATTAGACTTCTAACATGCAATTTAAAATAGCAGACAAATAATAATCTTTGGCTTTCAAAGATTTGACAGCAAGCCATATAAGAATTAAAGGCTGAGTTGTGAAAAAAAAAATGTGTTTTGGAATCCCCTCTTTATTAGTTAAGCTATCATTATTACTTTTCAATTCTAGCACAAATGTGCAGTGTTCGTAAAGCAAAACAATGCTGCAGTCTACTGATGGGATTAGATGTAATGTGCCTCTATTTAGGCCTAGTCCTTCAAGAGTCAAGGTGACCCCATGTCCCCCTCAAGCTGTCTGACACAGCAAAATGGAGGGGATGAGAGATGTGAGAACAGCACAAATGATCTGATACTTCTGCCTTGAACAGGTATCTAAATAGTTCCCCAGTCAGCAGCTTAAAATGACAGCGGGAGCTGAGAGCATTCAGCAATTAACAGCACCTCTACATAGAAAATATTCCACCCAGTGGTTTCCAATGTATGGGCCTCCAGAAATATTTCAATGTTCTTTTTAAGAGAACATTAATAAGAAGAGAATCTACACAAGTATACTGTCTTATAACATGTAGATTGGCTTTCGATAGTAACTTTTCTTGATTTTTTTTGGCAGTGATCTGCAGATCCCCAAGAGTCTGGGGACCATGGGCAGAGAAACAGCTGTCAAGAAGGTACCACCAGCTGCTCACTACAAAGAGCAGAGAGAATGAAGACTCTCAGATGTGGTCTAGCCAAGCTGCTCTGCAGCTCCTGAATGCTTTGGTACTGCATATTTGAGAAAAGAGGGGGCTTTAAAGGCTACAAAGAAACATGTAGGAAGCTGCTAATAGCTGAACAAACCCAGTGAAATTACAGCTCCTGTTGTACTCCAAGAACTCTTCAAGGTGCCCAACACACACCCCTACACAGGCCTTCCATTTAGTAACAGCAACAATTATTAATAATAGTAAAACTGACATTTCTGCTGCGTTATTTGGAGAGAGACAAGCTAAAGATATAGACTTGACCTTTTACAGGAGTGAGAAAGAAGAACAACAGTTAAACAAGAGAAATTCCTCATCAAAAATGCTGAGGAGGGCAGGAGGTGGGACGAGAAGTGAGAAGGAGCCCTCTGTTTCAGTAATACTGCCTTGTTGATCTTTCTTTCCTCCATCGTGTGGTTTCTATTTTCTTGTATTAATCCATGCTTCCCCTCCCAACATTTTTTCATGTGCTTGCCAGTTTGAGGTCAACGAGTACTAAGAATGGACTGAAAAGAATTTCCAGGATGTTTTTTGAGACTATTAATATCTTTAGCAGCTATTCAAGCAAACACGCTCCATGTTCATCGTACTTCAGTGTATAAGCTCATCACTGGAGGAAGCAAATTCAGATTCTTCATGTTGCGTGCTGTACAAACTGTCAGATACACTGTGGAGTTTTGGAGATAAGATGGCACGTCCTGTGGGGCACTCAAAAAGAAAGAGATAATGCTGTGCTGATAAACAGGAACAGTTTTCAAAGGCGAAGAAATTCCAAAAGCCACCCTCAATGAGGGATTTTTAAGAGTTGCCACTTTCAACTCTTCCTAATTTTAAGGCACCTGACCACACGGCAGGCATCCGGAAGCCCTAAGCTGTGAAGTATTTCTCAACAGCGCACAGGAAGGTTGAACTACTTCTTATTGGGACCTGCAGAATCCAGTCAGGCTGGGTGGACTGCCAAAAGCTAAGGACAGAGGTGGCACTTAAAGAAATATGTAATTATGCTTTATCAGTTCTTCACAGTGAAAGCCGAGAACAATGTTCATCACCCCAGAAATGTGGGGTGACTTGGCTGAGACTGGAAGGAGAAAGGTAGAGTGAAATCCATGATGTTGTGAGTCACTCAAAGGAAAAGGAATCCAATCAGTGAGGTTCAGGACAATTCATCCCGAAATTACACCAAACCTTGCATAGGGCAGTCCGCCAACAGGGTAATGATCTGTTCCTCAAACATGGCAGAATACCTGGGTTTCATTTATCCCAGTACTGTGCTCTAAGCAATGTGCTGGGCAAAATGGGAAGACACCACTGTCTTTATTCCAACTTGTATTCTATGTGAGGTACTTGGTAGGTACGATCTGAGTATATTTTAAAAAAGAAAGAAGGGGAAAAAAAAAAGGGAGAGAAAAAATCAGGCCTGGAACATGAGAGAGGCCAGGAAGAAGATGATCTGGGAACCCCACTGAGGCCTGGGCATGATGCGGCTTGAAGATGCCAGGTGTGGCTGCTTATACATGAACAGATGTCTTGCTTCCAAGGGGATTAAAATCTGATATTGAAGTGCCTAAAAACAGGGCCCAAAGTCTATTTTAGAGCTGATTATTAAAACCCAGTAGATTATATTTTTCAAGGAAGAGAGTAAAACTTGCATAGGAGGAAGGGAAGTACTATGCCAAATTTCAGAACATTTTACGTGGATATAAATCACATGTTAGAGGGAGAACACTGGGGTGTTAAGTGATGGAATTCAGACCCAGAATTTGTGCTCAGTATAGCGTGCTAACTTGGATTCATGCAGACTGCAGCTTTTGAGCATCCAGAAATTTCCATCATCTTAAGAGATGATGCAATGCATTTGTTGGGTGCTGTGGTATCACCTTTTGGGGGGTGCCAACCCCCAAGCCCCCCAAAGGCTTTGTATTGCATTTTCCTTACTGAATTTATGTTTCAAAGAGAAAATGCCAAAAGGCAAATGGCCACGTAGAAGGTATATTCAGTTTATTTCTTGCCTCCCTTCAAAATGGGACAGGTTAGTAGACTGAAAATATATGGATTTTTGCAGATTTATTTTTGAGATGCGCAGTTAGATCTGATTTTTATATAAGCATCAAGACATCCTCTTTGAGTTTCAGAAGCTTTCAGCCCTCCTTCAAAATGTAGCCAAAGCCAAGAAGTGACCCAATGCTTTACCTGACATAGCAAGAGCCAACAGGCAATGAAGTGTAGTTCCTACAGAGGGAAAACATTGCTCCAATATATAAAGCATCTGGGGATATAGCTGAATTCTTTCTCCTCAGTAGGAATTACAGCCCTTCCTTCTCCTCAGTTTTCCTGTAGCTGTAGCTCTATAGCACCACAGGCCTCTATACATTACACCAACTTACACCAGCTAAGAGCCTGGCTCAAGCAAAAGAGAAACAACAGAGGAATTTTTCTGGCTGATGGCTGGCACAGTAGAAGATGGCAATGCCATGGATAAAATACACTGCAAAGCCATGGAGAAGTTGATAACTAGCTCTTTTTTATCTTTTTCTTTTTTTTTTTTTTTTAATTGAGCATTACAGCTAAGTTTGCTGCCCATTTCCTCAGCAGTGCACATTTATTGAATACTATTAACTGCAAGAGTAATCTCTCAGTTAAATGAGTATTGATTACATAAAACGAATAACCATGGTTCTGACCCTTTACTTAAGTGTCAGAACTTTATGTTCTTATTGACTTTTCAAGGAAGAGTGCGTGCAGAGCAGATGGCTGCAGTGGTTGCAGTGGGGGACCCTGGCCTGGCAGAAATACAAAGCACACACATCCCAGCAGAATGGAAAGGGCTGTCGTGATGGGCTGTAGATTTGATTTGCTGGGCTTTCAACCAAACTCCTTTCCAGAGATCCCCTCTCCCACTTAATTCTACCTTATCTCTCTGTGTCTAAGCAGTGACTGTTGCAAGGGGTTCTTGCTCCAGCTAGTCTGGTGCCATTGGAGATCTAATGGCATTTTTTCTAGTGCATGGAGATGTTTTCATTAACTATGGTTAAATTCCAGCCAGTGCTGTCATACGATCCCTACCTTCACTGGTAATTGCAGGAGAGTTGATATTGCATTTTCACTTCCTGTCTTTAAAAAGGAGACAACTGTATTGTTTCAAATTGCTCTGTGCATAGCACATTCCCCTCATAGTTTTGCAAAACCCAGGACAGCTTGTGAGATATGCTAAAGGTCAACAGAAATATACTACCCATGGGATAAGCCTAGAACAGTGTCTCCATTGAAATGTTTGTGGTAAAGCTTTGGGCTTTGGTGTGTACGTGAGTGCAAGTGTTCAGAGGATGACTGGCAATAGCTATCATGTTTTGGAAGGAGGAAAGTAACAAAGCAGAGCTGGTGCTGTTGAGAGTGAATCTGGCATAGTTACAGAGGAACAGATTTTATATTTTCTAAGTGAATTTCTTGAAGGTACACTATAATCTTTCCTGTATACACGATGTCATCAAGATGCCTGACATTAGAGTTGGAATGGTACTTCATTTCTGTCACCCATGATGGCCAATCACTTCCAAGGCTTGTGGTATCATTCACTGAGCTGTTCTGATTTATAGATGCAGTTAACTTTATTTTAGGCAGGTGATTGCTCATTCTGTTTCAGTGGCTTCCCATTACGAGATTCTGAAAGACCGCAATGGCTTTTTATGCTAATTGGACTCTGCTTCCTCAGATTCTCACACAAACATTTAGCACAAAGCACAGGCTGCTCTTTCCTCAGCCATCTGGCAGAGAAGCTGAAACCAACAATTTTCCGAGTCAAAAATCAGACATCTGAAAATAATGTTGATGTATTCTAACCCCTTTATATATACTGAGAAACTCAAGAGGCAAGTTGGAAAATGAAGAACAGGCTGTAGGAAGAACATACTGTTCATCTTGCCCTTCAGTATCCCCCAACAAACAGATTAAGGCTGCTAGATCAGGTTCACCCTCCCCTAGAAGAGCACTACTGCCCGCAGCCCAGCTTCTGCTACAGCAAAGGTCAGGCGAGGGAGCTGGGGTTTTTAATGGATTTATGCTGACAAGCAGAAATGAATCTGCAGAATATTTTTCATCCCAGAGTAGTCTCTGAATTAAAGATCATCTTTACACAGCAGGTCACTGGAACAGAAGAATGTATAAATTCAATCGGAACATCTCTTCAGCAAAGAGAATTAAAAATTAAAATTAAAATTAAAATTAGATATTTGGGTCATACTTGCTAGCAAAACTAGCTACTCAGAGTAGCAAGTATCTTGTGGCAGAAAGAAACTCAACCTACTGCACAATATTTGTTTGCCTATCCCATAGTTCCTGTACATGGCCACCCAAGAGGCTCATGAAGGAACAGTTAGAGACAGTAACTCCTGCATTTCCAGCTTCCATTTGCTGCACTCCGTAAACATGTCAAACCAGTGCCACTGCATGCTAGCAAATGTAAGCAGCCAACCAAAGAAACCTGAAGGGTTAAATTCCCACTGAAGATGGTGGGGGTTTCAGTGTGCAGGGGACCTACTGGTACCTCTCCATTGTCATTGTACTCCTTCTTCACTAACAATAAGACAGTTATTGAAAGGAAACAACACCCCCTTTGTCAACAAGGCTTTGCTGTTAGAATGGTTTTCATAGCTTAAAAAATGCTGGGCAAAATTGATCTCAGAGGAGGATATCATCCCTGTCCAGCCGGCAAGGATAGATTACCATCAGCTCTCAAAAGCAGCAGTGTATCTTTTCCAGCCCTGTGAGCCAAGCAGATGGATGCCTGGATGGACGGTGTGGGGGTAGCCATAGTAACCATCATCCCGTGAAGCTCCCACTCACATTTCTCTATCACAGCTGGGAAGAGAAGCCAAGAGCCTGCTGGGGTGCAGATATCCGGTCAGACCTTCAGCTCTCAGCTCCAGCCGGGTTTTTCCATTCCTTTTCTGCAATTTTCTAATCTCACCTTGCTCATCTACACTTTACAGATCACAAATAAGTCCCGGTCCCTGGGGATGACACCTCATGTGAGCGGCTTCCCCAGCCTGGCAGCCCACATCACGAGGGGATGTGTACTGGCCACTTTCTCCCCCAACCAGCAGCAGGAAGCCCACACCTCCTCCAAGCAAGACAAACACCCCTGGCTCAACTCTGTCTCATTCGAATACAACTAGGTTGCTGCACCTTGGCTAGCCCAGTTCGCAGCCTGCACAGCCCAGCACCCAGCATTCATCAAGAGGCACAGGGCGACATGCAGCTTTGTTCTGTACCCATTCTCATGGGACTGCTCTGTTATTAACTGAGGGTGTTATCCATCCACATCTTGCAATTTAGGCTTTATCACTGTTTCTACCAAGAACAAATGTCTAATCTCAGTAAAATTTAGTGATACCTGAGGCAGCTCTTCTTATCTCTCTCAAGGCACCATGAAAACATTTTATCAGATACCTTTTGAAAAGCAAATATGACAGCAGACATTACGGTGGGCTACCAAAGCATGCATCCATCTGAGAACCACAGAGCAGGAGAGGCTGCAAGGGGCCCTCGTCACTGTTCTTTGATGCAGGCTGTACTTTATTGAATATGAGAATCTGATGTGAGATACTGTTGAAAGCCTTGCTAAAGGCAAGAAGAATATACTGTTCTCTCCTCATTCACTGAGCCATCAGTTGACTGAAGGAGGCTACCAGGTTGGTCAGGCATAAATCCATGCTCACTGCTCCCAGTCACCCTCTTATCCTCGTTATATTTGGAAATCATTCCCAGAATGATTTGCTCCATCGCCTTCCTAGGGATCAAGGTGACTGGCAGGTAGCTCTCCAGATCCTCTCCTTTGTCCTTCCTGATGACAGACCAGGCATCTGCATTATTCCTGCCCTCAACAACCGCCCTCACTTTCCATGATTGAGAATGGCCTCACAATGACACTGGCAGTTCCATCAGTACTCATGGGTGCATTCCTTTGGATCCCTTGGTCTTGTGCGTGTCCAGATGGTTTAAATGTTCCCTATCTGATCCTTTAAACCAGCAATAAGTATTGCTTGCTCCAGGCTTTCCCTCTCGTTTCTGGAACCTGGAATTCTTGAAGGTGAGTCTTACCTACAAATATAAAGAAGGTAAATCTTACCCACCCAGATATCAATGTGGAAACCTGTGAGTGTCTCCCAGCTTCATAATGCAAACATGCTAGAATTGGCAAGTGGTTGTTGTTTTTTTTTTGTTCAGAGACCCCATGAAAACTTTTACTTAAATTATAATAATATAAAGTAATTGCCAGTGACTACTATCGACCTGGTTCACCTTCAGGAGCTTAATCTGCACAGCAGTCACCTGGAGACAGTCAGTATTGCTCTGTGCAACTCCACCTTCCAACCAGCTCTTTCATTCTTGTGTCTTAGCCAAAGCAAAATTAAAGCATTTCCCATTTAGTTTTCCTAACTGTGAGAACTTGTAAATTTAAAGCTTGAAGATAATGAGTAGATTAGTTTAAACAGCATGTTTTAAACAGCCTAATCCAACTGTTCACAGCATACAACTTAAAATACCATTGACTTTATTAGCATGTGCTGCAAGAGCTGCCATCAATTAGCAAATGCCTTCCAGTTGTCATTTCCTTTCTTTTTGCCTTTGTGAAAATCCAGAATTGGCTAGAATATGCCATCTTCACAAATGGGAAGAGGGCAGGTACAGAGGTTTGAAATTCACACACCACCCTCCCATAGAGTGGCAGACATCCCTCCCATCAATGCGTACACCCCAGTGACTGCTGTCCACAGAGAAACAGAATTAGGCAAACAACTGGAGGCTTAGACTTATTCCTGTATTTACCTCACTAGGCACGTATCTGAAGTTAAGCCCATTCACACATTAGAGAAATGGTGCTTTTTTGCTTTACTCTTTGCTTCTTCCTCTCCCTGCTTCACCTGGGTCTGGCTAAATTACATGCACAGGAGTATTAAGCAAAAAGCACTGCAGAAAAGCTTACAAAGAAATGAATAATTCTGTATTCATAGCAGGGTTTGAATAATGTGCCTAGAACCACACGCTGGGAGAGGAGGAGAAAACCAAATATTGAACAGCTGCTCATTAGAAAAGCACGAGCCATCCTGAGCCTGGAAGGCACAGGCGTTGTGGGGGCGAAGCACTGCATGTCCATGTAATTAAAGGCTCTATCAGAGTGTCCCAGGAGGCTGCAGTGAAGCTGCCCAGGCTTTGCAAACCTGGCATTTTTTTAATGGAACTGCAAGCAATTTTCTGGGGTCAAAAAGCAGGAATCTAGCATTCCAGACCACAAATTCTGCTGTGTTTTCTTCCACAGCTGCATTCTGGGGGGAGTCAGGAGATCAAATGAATGAAGCTCAGCTTCGGTTCAGCTGCTGCAGCTGAAGGGGAGCTGGCAGCAACCTGTGCTTGATGTCCTCTCGCTCAGATATGGGGCTGGGGCAAGGAGCTCTATGCCAGCTTTAACCTGGCTTCCTCTGGCATCTGGCAGCCAGAAGAGCACACTGAAAGTTCCAGACACCAGTTTGGCACCTCCAAGATGTTGGTGAGGCCAGTGGTAGGTTTCCATGTGCCTCACCTGCACAAATACAAAACATCCTTCTGCCAAGATGTTTTCATGCAAGCGAAACAATACAGCAGCGCTACTTTGGCAGCAATTTAAAGATGAAAAATCATCTTTGAACAAATACTCAATAAAAAAAAGTTCATGTTTGGTGGGTATCTGTCACAGATGTCAACAATTCACTGTAGAGGTTCATTAAAAAAAAAGTGTATTTATTATATTGAGTAAATACGTTACCATTCCTGCCTTAAAACCCAATGACTAGACAGGCAAGTAGTGATTTGACTGTTGTTTTTTATGGAATCCGGGTACGTAGATGACATGACTGATCTCCAGGAGTTTTGGAGAAGGGCTAGCAATGACTGATGGACTGTAACCACCCTCAAAGCTTTCCACACAGAAACACCAGAAAAGAAGGCATTTTGTAGTCTGCTAAGATACAAGAATACCATAAATGTGGACCAGAATTAACTTTCTGAGGCTGTAGTTATCCCAAAACAATTTTGACTCACATGAATGAAAAATTAGCTTTAAAAGATAATGAAGTCAAAATGCAAAATGATCCACTAGAAAACTGCTGAGAACTCCTTTTAAAAATTGATTTTCTGCTGCCATTTTCTGTGTTTAGTTTTACTTGATGGATCTCAACACTTCTTAAGCTACCCAAAAAAAACAACACTTTCCTGCCTCCATCCTACCCTGATTTAGGTGGGTTCAGGTTCAGTTTTTAGTCTATAGCCCAAGCTGAGGCAGGTGCAAAGTCATCTTTCTACAGGGTTACCTGGAGAAAAAAGCCTTGCCTTGGAAAACCCCCACTTTCTAAAACATGAGATATTTTTCTGCTTGCCCAGGTCCCTTCAAGGAGGTACACTGGTGTCCCAAGCCATGGGGCAGCAGCACAGAAGGCAACACGTGCAGGTAGCGTACCATTGATGGTATGCCAGCCTGGCTATGATGCAAACACACTTTGAGTAGGCAGGCACAGTACATCTGTGCTGGCTTCACTACCCATAGAGCATACATAGAGAGTACTCACCTCACCCACAGATACTGCCAGAGACAGCTCCTGCCTTACTCAAGTTGGTTGTCCCCTGTAAGCCAAAGCCTTCTTCTGTCTGAGTAAACCTTACAGCTTGGGCACCTTCATTCCAAGGCCATAAACTCTGTGCTGAAATCAGAGGTTTTTTTGTCTTCCTTTTGCCTTCATCCCCCTCTCTTTTCCTTTGTTGTCGTGAATTATGAACCTGCAGGGCTGTTCTGCAGCAATGGATTTCCTTTGTGACTAACTTGAATTTAAGGGAATAAATACTTTGAGTCTACCTATAAATAAGAATAAGTAGGAGTGTGTTTATATATATAAAGCAATATAATTGTATGTGTATATATACATAGCAGGGTAAGTGCCTGTAATGACAGGTATGTAGATACAGCAGAACAGCATGAAACTGGAGGATAATTTATCTTTTAAAAAAAAACTATTAAACTCATATATTTCATTAATGCATTGAGCATCTGGAAGAGCAGCCAGAACAGCAGCTCATCTGAACACCAAGGTCAGAACCACAGACTACCTGCTGGCTCCGATAGCTGTGCAGAACATACTCCCAGAGAAGGGAGTGTTGGTACCATGGCCTAGGGAAGCAGATGGCCACCAGGATGCCTGTGTGACTTTGTAAACACCTTCTTGGCTCTGGGCACCCTGGACTAGTGGTTGGCGACCCTGCCCATGGCAGGGGGTTGAAAATAAATGATTACTATGGTCCTTTTCAACCCAAGCCATTCTATGATTCTGTGATTGTAGACACCTTGTGAACACCTGGAGCCACCAGGAATTTCCCTTCTGCAGCAATGCACAGTTTATCTTAGCCATGCAACATACAGGTGAGATCCAGCCTCAGCACAACAGGCTAATGAATGCAACACAGACCCTGCTAACAAGGCAGCTTGTGCTTCACAGTCTCCAGTGGGTCAGACTGCCCATGGGTGTGAAGCAGCTCAGCTGCAGGAGTCACCCGGCTCTTCTGCTTACAGCAGGAGGGAGCCAAAAGCAACAGTGAGCCTTCAGCATGCCACAAGGAAAAGAGAAAAAAGAAAATTATCTCAATCCAAGTCCTGAATGCATTACTTATGAACACATGTAGACCCATGGGAACTACAGAGTCTTTGGACTATTTTCTTGTGGGTTTTTTTCTTCTCAAGAAAAAGTCTATGTTATGGTATCATAAATAAATAAATAAATGAAATTATTTCCGTCCTGTTTACAAGCACCCTTTAAGTGTTGGAAGGCTGTGATGAGGTCTCCTTGGAGATCTTAAGAGAAGCAGAAGCAGCAGTTCTTATCTGTAGTTATTACCTGTGCATGCTCAAAGCACAGAAAATTCACTAGGCTCCTGCCCTGGGAAGAGTTTGGGATGGGTCCAGCTAGGATCTGGGATGCTGCTCTCAGCTCACACACATATGCCCAGAGAGGTTGTGGGTGCCCCGTTTCTAGAGGTGTTCAAGGCCAGATTTGATGGGGCCCTGGGCAGCCTGGTCTAGTATTAAATGGGGAGGTTGGTGGCCCTGCACGTGACAGGGAAGTTGGAACTTCATGATCCTTGAGGTCCCTTCCAACCCTGGCCATTCTGTGATTCTGTGATTCTGTGAGATGCTGACTGTGAGCACAGGGAAGGTGCTTACTGGGCTGTCCCTGTCTCACCACTGTGACACTTTGCCTGCACACCCCTTGGGCATCCCCCAGATTGGGAAGGACGCTATGGTCACTTATGTCATCATCTTCATGTTCTCTTGGAGGAGAGATTTTCTGTGACTCGCTGCCATACTTGACTGGTTGTACCTTGCCAAAAACAATAGCTGTCTTCAACTTCCCCTTCTCTATGCAAAAAAAGGAAAACAAATCAAAAGCACCATTTTCAATGCAACTGCAAATCCCCATGTAGCCTATTTGTGTCACCTCAGATGAGAAAACAAATTTGGGCTATCTACCCAGTCCCAAGCTTGCACTGTTTGCTAGTGCAAAGCCTGCCCTTATTGCGTGCCCCAGAGTAATTCCTTCTGACTTCAAACAGGTCCCAGGCTGGGCACAATGACTCCTGTGGGCTCGACACTAGCCTTTAAATCGCTGCACAGAGTCACTCGATAAGCTGTCGGCAGTCAGAAATGAGTCATTAGTATGCTGCCAACACAGTATTCAGTGACAAAACCCAGCTGCCTCTGTAGTCAAGAATGCCATTTCTTCATCACTACTGTAAGTCTTATTAGCATAGAAATCAAGTGTATGTATGTAATTGAATTTCTTTGTCGCATCCTAGTATGAGATTTTACATCAATCCTGATTGTTACTAAATTTGAACTAACAGCCCATATTTGCACTTAAGCAACATCTGAAAGACTACACAAAGAAAGACTTCCCTAAGTCAACACGTCCCTGCCAACAGCAGCTGTGTAAAGGCAGAGGCAAGCAATATTTGATTTTCCCCCCAGAGCACCATTTCCCCTGGAAGCGTGGCCTGATGACAGCATGGTTCTGGCAGTAGCTGCCTTCCCTGGGAAGGGCAGAGCTGCAGATCAGGCTGCATTGAGCAGGGGCCGTTCCCAGCAGGGCAGTCTGTGTTTGTGTGTGTCTGTCAGGATGCTGCCATGTGGATTGCTGTTGACAAGGTAGTGGGATAATACTGGGAACAGTTCATTTTAGGTCACTGATTAAACCAAACTCATGGAATAAAAAGAAGTGATAAAGCCAAGAGGGGAAAACCAAAAGTGCGTAGGTGCATAATTTCAGGATTAACATCACCAAGATAGGGACCACTGCTCAGCAGCAAAGTGAGCCTCAGGAATACAAATTTAGGGGTTATCTCTGCAGGGTTGGGATATGCTGGGTGAGGGCTAACTAACAGCAGGCCAGGTATGGCAGTGCTGATCTCTTTAGGGAATGTATTAATCCAGATTAACCATATAGCTATATTTTTCTATATTTTTCTACCCTAGCTGCGGTAAAAGCCACAGCCATCTGACAAGGGGGAAGAAGATGGTGATTAAAGAAATGAAATATAGTTTTTTTAAAAGATAAATGAAATATTCCCTCCATGTATGATGACCGTTGCAGGCCCTTCTTGGGTTGTGTCGCTAACAATTATGCTGTAAACTGCATGTCCCTTCAGCTCTGCTACTGCAATACACTTTACCAGCTTCAGTGGCCAAAATCAAGTAAACTGGGTCTACAATGCCAGCAGCTGTTACCCATCAAGTTAAGAAACAAAGTCTTCTTACCCTCGTGGTGGCCCCAGGCAGCCCAATGACAGAGAGGAACAGGAGCTGTGCTGCAGCCGAGTTGCTCTGTAAAATTTTACAGTTCAGTTATTGCAAGATCCTGGCATGAACTAATTTCCCCCAAGATGAGCAAATAATTTGAAGAAGTATAAATGTTACAGCACTGAGGACTTTTGCAAAGCAGAATTTTGCACTTAGATTACTACCTTTTATTATTAACAGTGACTGAAACTCATCTGAGGCAATAGGGACAAAATGACTAAAAATACTAGATGCATATTTTTCCCAACACGTCATGATGTTGTTATTATGAAACCAGTACCATAAATACTGGTGAGAGAAGGAAGACACAGAGTTCACTTCAGGGTTCAGAAGTTCCCATTCAATGTTTTTCTTCTCAAGCTATAAGCCCCAAGATCAGGAATCTTCCAAATCAGTCAGGAGGAAAGGCTGAGCTCCCTCTTCCAGTACCGTGATGCAGCAGTATAACATAAAGCAAGAAACACCCAGGGGCAGCTAATTCACATCATAAGCCACAGCCCCCAGCCTTGCTCCCTCTGTGCAACCCTGGGATGAGGGCAGGCTAGATTTTCCCTTCTGGCAATCACTGGGAATGGAGGGAGTGGGACAACCATGCGGGGGTGGTATTAGCTTTTCACTGGAGTTTTCATACACAGTTCTGAACAACTGTACCACCTTTGTCAAAATTGCACAAATCGCAATTTGTGCAACCTCTATAAAACTTGTTTTTGTTCCAACGCCGATTGTTCCATTTTTCACTTCTCCTAGGCTGCTCTTATGCTGCCTATTTAGTGCAGGCTCTGTCCTTTTCAGTTTTTCACTAGATCTCATGTGCACAAGGTAGCAAGCTAAGAAAACTACTGGATTTTAGAGACTGACTTGATGGTGACTGCAGGGCACTATCAGCCACTACCCCCACTGCCTGGTGCCTTCCCCTGCCACCCAGGCTCAGCATCACCAGCAGCTACCAGCAGAGCAAGGTGACTCACACAGTGCTTTCCAGAGGCAAGAACCAGCTTCAGCTAGCATATGCCTGCAGTTTCTCTGCAACAAGCCCCAACCAGGCACTTCTACCAAAGTGTAATCCTAACTCTGATCTCAAATAATTTGGTGTTTCTGGCAGTAAGTGACATAAACTGGATACTTTTGATGTCATTATTGCCTTTGTTAGATCCTGCTGCAGATGCTAGCTATCCTCAATAACACGTGAGTGTCTTTTCTTCAACAAAACACTTAACATTAGCTGATATCATTGCAGTCTGTTTCTATGGGGACTTTTCTCTTTTTTGGCTAGTTTATTAATTCAGTAAATATTTAGAATCCTAAATGCTAAAGCATTGAATAACACTCCCTTTTGTTCAAAACTGTTTACAGAAATAGGCACAATTATATCAGGATTTCTAGTTAAAACTCACTAGAATTCCCAAATAATAAAAGGGAGGAAAGCAGCAGGAAATTTACAGCAAAGTTCAACAGTGTCTCAGAGACCCTGTAAATGGAAGTCTAACAGAAAATCTGTTCCAAGTGCAGGAGTTAGAAAATACAGAATTGAAAATGAATGCTTGAGACCAAATATCAAAAACTAACATTTAAAAGGATGGGGAGAGGTTGCCCCTAGCACATGGCACAAAAAGT
Source organism: Perdix hodgsoniae (assembly GCA_035772895.1). NCBI lineage: Eukaryota > Metazoa > Chordata > Aves > Galliformes > Phasianidae > Perdix > Perdix hodgsoniae. The sequence continues at coordinate 7,640,602 of JAPSGF010000006.1, read as the reverse complement.
CAGGTGATACATGCAGTGCATCTGCAGGGGCACATCTCTTAGGTTAACGCTATGGACAGCACCTGTGCAGGGAGCGGTTGTGTTGAGCTCCCACCACTGTGTTCAGGGCCTTCCTGATGTGCCCCATGCTCATGCACCCTCCTGTCTTTCTCCTGCCTGAGAGGGACCAATGCCCCTGTCCAAAAAGTCCCTGCTTGGAGGAGTCAGCAGACCTTGACAGCAGCCACCTGACAGGGCAGAAGTCCCAGATCTACAGAAGCTCAGCATTCAGCACCATACAGCCCTGCTGCAGGTGGCTACCATGGTGGGTGGTTTACAGGCAGTTCATCTGGGTCCGTAGGAGTTGCAGCCACCTCCAGCTGCCCAGTGAACAGTCCTGGAGCAGCTGCACTTGCGCCAACTACAGCTGGCACCTCCTGTCCCTCCTTATTAAAGAAATCTGTTGCTATTTAGAGAACATCTGGAGTGAGCAGAAACAAAAGGGGCAGAGGAGGATGCTGAACAGCCCTCCTTGTAAGGATCTGGGTAGGAAGGTTTGCCCAGCACAGACATAATGCCATGGGACAGCACAAATTCATGACAGTGTAGACACCAGACTGGTTGCTATGCTTCTGAGCTGAAAGGCAGCCCCAGTAACTCAACAGGCTGGCAGGCAATTCCACCCTCAGGTGTCCAAGCTGAGGTCAGTGACTGTACATCCTGAAATTACTTTGACTATGGGACAAACACTTTCCAGCATATTGAATGACAACCCTTTTCAGGCAGGACAAACCCTGGGGACTCAGTTCCACTTTAAAAGGAAGCTAATCAGCATGGTTTACAAAGCGCACACATGGCTTCTTTGAGCTGGCTTATCAAGATGGGTCTTTATGGGAATGTAATTTACCTTCTCACAATGCAGGTCAGAGAATGAGGCTCTCAATGGAGAGACTTCCTCTCTGATGACAGACTGGGGAGGCAGCAGTATTGCCAGCTTTGATAAGGATGCAAAGTAAATAGTGAGGAATTCACATTACAGCACATGAAGCACCCCTTTCACCTGGCACCACAGCCAGCCAGCACAGAACAAAGAGCCAGCTTCAAAGGGCTGAAGCACAGTGCTTCCATGCTGTGTAACACCACCGCTCCCCCAGCTCAAATATTTCCAGGTAACCCACACTATGAATCCACTGCAGTTCTCTGTAGGGATAATAAATAATTATGCTCTTCTGCCAAGGTATGCATGGCAACTTATAGGATCCGATGCTCCATGGATGCATTTGTGGGTGCTGAAGTTAATCCTATGTACTACTGAGGAATCTGCTTTTCTTTCATGGTGCAAAAATTTCATTCTCAAAACAGAAAAGGGGCACTCCTGGCTTGCAACACTCCCTCCTCCTCCTTCTGACCCTTAATTCCTATCTGGTTTCAAATCTTTGCATTCCTTTTGTGTTGAAAAATATCTTACAGAAGGATTCAGGCTCTTCCACCCCATCTCATTTACAAGGGCTGCGGAGGGCAGAGAGAAGGCGCTCTGGGATGCACTGAATGTCAGCAGCTCCTCTACCATGTGAAAATAAAGCACAACAAAAACTGGCATATGATATCAGACTCCTGACCCCACACCCTATGTCTGAAAATAGCAGCAGGTATCCTGTGATCAGCAACATAGTGTGTACCTTGCTACTCCATCTCAATGTACATCACTGTGTATGCATCAAAATAACAAGGAGAGTTGAAATTAATTAGGATAGTGTCTGTACCTGAATCTGCTGATTCAAAGCTGCATTAAGCAGCTGTAGTCATCTAGGCCCGCAGATGTCTATTTTAATCATCTGCCTTAAAATATCAGCTGTTTTTATGCCTTATTCTGAAGTTAGCATGCCTCTCAAAGACAGAGCTGTTTTCTCCAAATGCTGTCATCCAATCAACAAAAGCAAAAACACTCGGGAAAGAGGAAAAATAAGAACCTTTGCCCAGACTCATTCCCACAAATCTAGTACGGCTCATGACTGATGCACCTTGTGAGGGCATAGCTGCAGAACCTGGGCCTGCTGTCTAGATGAGACCAGTGGAACACTTGTTCTGAAACAAGGCCTGAAATGTGGATGGTTAAGCTATGAATCTTGTAAACTGCAGATTGGAGTTGGCAGAGATCCCTTTTCTCCAAGTCTTCCTCATTCTCTTCTGTCTTGCTGGCTGAGAAACATGCTTCTGTACAGCCCAGAAGTTGCTTCTTTCTGTGGTAAAATATTTTGTCATGAACAAGGTCAAGCACCTTTACTAAATAGTTTATTAGAAAAACCAAACAGAAATGTTTTCATTGATAATATTTCAGCTCTCTTAAAGACTCACTTCTCTCCCTGTGCCACACTGCCCCCAGTGTGGGCCATCCAATGTGTGCTGCACTCATGCAGTAAATAAGCCATCCATAAGGTACGTGAAGTTTGTGTAGACATGGAGCCATCATCTGCAATCTTGTTAACTGTGATTGTTATGGTCATTAGAGACATATTACAGAGTTTGTGTTTAATAGGAGCTTCCATGGGTTCTTGCAGCCAAGACATCTGAGTTCACCTCTCCATGCACAACTCTTCACAGTACTCCTAAAGGAGTACTAGCGTGAAGCATGTCATCTCATGCCCCCATTATCTCAACTGGAGCATGTTTCTCATCCACAGCCCCTTTCTGTTACTCATCATTACAAAGCCAAGGCCTTTAGCTGGTCTCCTTCTCCTGTCTGCGATAAGAAGGCAACATCCAATAGAGAAAATGGGAGAAAAATATCTTTAACCCTTAACTTGTCCTTGGACCTTCCCTACAGCCTAGCTAAGCTAATCAAACTGAAAAATGTAAGCACTCTGCACTTGCATTATAGAGCTTTTGTGCTTTGAACTAATGGGAAAACAGTGGAGTAGTAAAACTTGTGTTTTGTTTCACTGAATGACTACACATGGCCCCTAGTTTCAAGGAACCTCACACATCTGGCTCAGACATGGAGCAACATGCTCTCTTTCCCTCTGGTGACTCAATTCACAGCTCCTCAAGGAAATATTACTTCTAATACTGGAACAGAAAAACAGCCTCATAGACATTGTTACAATCAGCTCTGTGCAGAGGAGCTGGTGAGGATGAAGCAGTGAAAACACTGCCTGGGAGGGGAGAGGAATGGCTGGGGTGGGAGAGGTGTAGTGGCCATGGACAGGTGGGTCATTGCTTGTGACCTGACAAGAAGCTCCCCTTTGGCCTCTGCCACAAGCTGGTTTCATGCTCACCCTGGCCAGAGCTGATGCCTATCTTTCATGTTGCAAAAGCAGGCGGGTTGGTTCCAGCCTTCATGCCACAATTTGCCCAGGGGAGGCCACCAGCCCCAGTGACTGGAGCTGCAACCACAAGCTGAGGCCTGGCGAACCCTCTGCTTGACTCACAGTGATCTTCTTTATTGTGATGACTGCCGTCAGACCAGGCTCGAGGCTCTTCATCTGGCCAGCGAGGCTTTCCAGAGGGCTCCCAGCCCTTCAGAAGACACTTGGTCTTAGATGGGTGGGAGGAGGCGTGCCCTCTGCAGACAGCAGCCTTTCCTAGCAGCAAAACAGCTGAAGTGAGTTATGGTTCAACATGCAGCGGAATGCAGAATTGTCAGGCTCTTGGCATGTGAGTGACTGCCACTGTATCTCTGAGAGACAACTCACTAACTCATTCTGAGTGCTTTTGTGCTAATAAAACTCTGCTTTTGCTCAAGAACAGGTCACTGCTGCGGGTTCAGAAATCTTTGTTTTAGCTTTTGTTTTGAATTTTCAAAGCTTGCTTTGTCAGTAAAAATGCACGTTCTCCTGGCAGTGGCTCGGAAAACACTCCAGATGATTATTACACTGTTACAACACATCCCGTTAGGTGGTCCTATCTGAATACAGTAGACAGCTGACGGGTGGGGAGGGGAAACTGATACAGCCTCCCCATGAGGTCTTGCTGCCTGCCTGGGAAATAAAGGACACCAAAATATAACTGCGTGGGAAGGACTTCTAAGAAGAATTTGTCCCAAACCATTTCTGGAAACAGATGATAACATTATTTACTCAAATACAGGAAGCTTGAGATTGCAGTGAATGACGAAAGGCAAACACCAAGACTGAGGGGGGAGAAATATGTTCTTTTCTCTACTCCCATCCCCCTGAAAAAGACAGAAAGGAAAAACCCACCACCAAAGCCCTGGTTTTGAAGCCACACACTCACAAGCCAACCAGTCCTTCTCTGTCTATGTGCATCTTACAGCCACCAGTCCCCTTTGGATCCTAGTGCCGAGCGCTATTTCAAAAGTAATACACGTGCTACCTCACAAGCTGTTGGGATCCTTCCCACAAAGCAAACACTGCTGCATACATACCCTTCTGGCCTCTCATTAGTTAAACGGGGGTTGCCCTGAAACCCAAGAGCAACAAAACCCATCCAATGAGAAAGGCTGGAAGCCACAGGGTGTGCTTCTCAGCCTGCCCATTTATTTGTTTGCTTGTGTTAGTATTTATGTAAATTTCCAGAAATCTGGATTGAACTCTGGGAGCTGGAGCCCTCCAATACGGGATCCAGCTGTTTGAAATCACAAGGAACATATATTTTCACCATCAGTGTAAATCCAAAATAAAAAAAAAAGGCAAGCAGCCTAGCTAGCTGAAGGAGAGAGCAAAGGGCGTTAGCTCTCACTGAATGGCATCCTATCTCCTTGTGTATTTATATATTTATTTATGCTGTTGCCTGCCCTGTAATAAATAAATAAATATTTTGGAACTACAACAATGCAAAGTGCCCCTCAGCCTCTGCTTACAGCCCCCTAGCCACCGCCTGTGCCAGAACTAAGTCAACCAAGAGCAGCATAGGTTCAATGTGTTTTCTTGTAGTGACAGCCTGATGGATTGGGATTCAGCACTCTTTGTTTATCTCAGCAGCAGGAGTCTGCTAGGGGACATGTACCTCCTTACTACCAGTCTGAGCTTCCCCAAGGCTAAGACAACTTTCAGGGCCCTCCCAAACCTGCAGACAGTCACTCTGGACTTGGCCTTGAGTAACACTGGCAGTATACCTTGTCAGTGCAAATGTACCTTTAACCATCTCCAAAAAAATCTGCCAGGTTAACTTTGTTCCAGAAAGCTTCAGCCAGCAATGAGCCATAGTGTCAGTCTGTGTGTTGTAAAAATTAACAGCGGTGTAGCATATGTTTGAGATGAACACACCAGTGCTACTGGGCACAACAGTGCAGAGCAGCTGTGGTACTGGTGACCCCAAGGCCCCAGCTGCCACTCATAGTCTTTAGGATAGGTTAAAACTGTCCCTTAGGGACATCTTATGGATATAGGATCTCCACAGAAGACATAAACATGCCTGCTGCGGAGATCAGCCCTCCCAGCTAGTACTTTGTCAAAGGGGGAAAAGTTAACCTTCTGAATCTTTCTTTAAGCCCCAAAGAAATTACCAGGTTTTCAACAGTGTTTTTTAATTGATAATCTGTGAACATCACAACTTTTATGATAATAAAAATTTTGATAATCTGCTTTGCACTAAGATATTAAATGGGGTTCATAATGCAAAAACCTCATTGCAAATGGGGGGAAAAAAGAAACAAACAAACAAAAAAACCCCACCATCTTACAGTGCCAGTAAATTCCTGCCCTTCTAACCTAAGTGAGCTGTACAGTAAGTGCAAATATGTGATCCACATTTTCCACAAGGATTTTTACACAAGCACAAAATGCTCTGATGGAAAGGAATAAGCAAGGGTGAAGCTGGCAATTCAAAGGTTAATTACTGTCATTAAAAAAATCCCACTTCAGGCACACTGGCTTTAAAGCTAGTTGGAAGTGGCCCTCTAAGAGGTGGAAGCAACGGGCAGCCATAAATAGAAGCTCTCCAGCCGATGATATAATAAGTGTGATATGATACGAGGCCCGTGCTACAATCCCACTGCTGAAGCACCTCACAAAACAAGAGAAGGGGCAAACCAGTTCAGTGAACTTGCAGAGCCCCAGGCCTAGCAGGATCACTTATGTCTGGGGCACTTTCTGCCCTGGACCAGCCCAGCCTGGGCACTGCCCAGTCAGTGGGGCTGCTCTGCACACAAATGAGCCCTGTCCCTCCTTAGCTCCCTGACAATTAAAATGATTCAGATCATCCCTGAGCAGACTATGCAAACATATATTTTGCTAGTCCTTTTCCCAGTTAAACCACTTCAATGACACCTCCCTTAAATGATCCTGCGACAGCTGTCGTTGCAGAGAATCACTAAGGAATAAACTGCAACCTTCATTAAATCTGAGATAAATAGAAAAGAAAAGATTTGAACTAAAATGCATCACCAGCTCAGATACTAATTAAAACCTTTAGCTTTTAAAGGAAGATAGAACTCAAAATTCTGCAGCACCCGAAATTCATGCAGATGTTACTCAGCCTCTTCTCTCACAGCTATCTGCTATTGCTTATTCCTCAGCTAAACAACAGTGCCCTTAGCAGAAGTCGTGTGAAAGGGGCTGATGTTAGACAGAGAATGTCGTTGATGATATGGTTCCAGGGAAGAGTGAGATTTCTTTCATATTCTTTCATGGCTGTGGCTGATAATTGCTTCCTGTCTTACACCTACACAAAATCCATGAATATAATTACAGTGGTGCAGAGCAGGGTTCAATCAGAAGGCAGTATTGATTTGTGTATAAATCAAAAGCCATCTTCCTCCGGTTGTATTTACATGAAAAAAAAATAATAGGGCTTTTCTGAGAACGCTGCATAATCAAGAAGGAGTTGCGTGTTTCAGAAAAGCTCTTTCATAGAGTGTTTGGCCAGAAGGGAACAGTATGATCCATCTACATTTATCTACATATTCAGGCCGCAGGATTCACCATTTTCATTAAGCTTGGATCTACAATGGAGTGATTTTGAGAGGTAAAAAAAAAAAAATCCACCCATTTGAGTATATTTTAATTGAACTGTTTCATTTTTATTAACAGGAATCATTACTCTGCTGTTCTATGCTACGACCATCCACTGACCATCTCTCCAATAATGAAGGGAACTTATAAGCAGGAGGGGCACTACATTTTTACGCAGTCTAATAGTGATAGGACAAGGTGGAATGGCTTTAAACTAAAAGATGGAAAATTTAATTTAGATGTTAGGAAGAAAATCTTTACTCAGAGGGTGGTGAGGAATGGTAGAGGCTGCCCAAAGAAGCTGTGGGTGTCGCATCCCTGGAGGCATTCAAGGCCTGGTTGGATGGGTTCCTTGGGAGCCAGAGCTGGTGGGTAGCATCCCTGCCTATGGCCAGGGGTAGGACCTGGATGGTCTTTAAGGTCCCTTCCAGCCTAAGCCGTTCTATGATCCTATGAGCCTGCTGCCCATAGCAGAAGCAGCTATAACACAATGGGGAGCAAGTAGTTTGGGGTGCACAGTCAGGTGACCATCACTCATTATCAGAGACAGGATACCAACTATCACTATATAGGTATCCCTACTAGGGTAGAGAGGAGCCACTGCAGCTTGCTAGCTCCCTCACCTGCCTCCCCTGGTAAGTAAGTCCTCATCAAGACTGGAAGAGGTGACATTAATTTTCTAGCAAAGACAGCATCTTGATGAGGGGCTTAACCCTTACAGCTATGAAGTCAAAGGGGAGGAAGCAGAGGAAAGCCAGGATTTTGTATTGTGCATACAAAGTGCAGCAGTGTCACAGAAAGGCATACCCCATGCACGAACTGGAGTCCAGCCAGGATCAGCCCCTGTTCAATGCTCCATGACCAGAGAAAGACAGCAAACTGACTTTCTGCTCCTGGAGACAGCTGAGGAGAACACAAAGCTATTTGCAGCTAGATCCGCCCTGCTGAAAGCTCCCTTCTCCACATCAGTCTTTGTCAAAAGTCTGTTCTGTGCACTGCTCATGTGTAAACAGCATCCCCAGTGTAAATGTTAACCTTGCCCTGGAGAAAGAGCACCACACTCCTCCCTCCCCATCACCCAGGCTTCGTAGCCAAGCTTGCTTGCCTAGGTAATCCTCCACAGTTTATCTGAGGGGAGCTTTAGGAGAGGAAGCCTGAATGGAGACTTTTCTACAGCTTCAACCTGATTTGAATCCCCAGTGCTGGGCTGAGGAAGCAGCAGAACCACGCGGCTCAACCCTGCCCTGGAGCTGTGGTGGGCTGTAAGAGAATGAGACAGCATGTGCTGCTGTGGAAGCATTTATACAACTCAGGTCTTGTGAGGGAAATAGAAGAGGGTATGCAAGCAAAAAAATCACTCTACCCTGCTACATGAAGTCCATAAACCTTTCTTTTTCACTCTCTCTGAAATAATGACAGCAGCACAGAATAAGACCATGTTGGTACGTCTGCTAAACATCCATCACTGAGCACTCAGCTGAAATTAGCTGTTCTGGGAGCAGTCACAGTGCTCTGACTTTGCCTGGGGCTACCGGCAATTAAAGTTCATTTTTGTCAGCTGAGAAGGAATCAATCAGAACTGATGACTGCATTAATGTTATTCATCATCCCCTGAAGATTTGTTTCTGGCAAGTTACCTAAATAATTAATATTAAAAGTGATTTCGTGAAGCTTTCTCAGATGTTGTAATAAATGTATACTAACAGTCTGTTTATGAGGCCACACTGCAGAAGGATTAAAATCTGATCAATTATGACATGCCTTCAGCCTTGAATGGTGACCTGTTTGAAAAAAATCCAATCTACACAGAGTATAATTACATGTATTAAGTTATACCACAAGCTGTTCTGCCACAGGCTGACTAGTGTTTGTCAGATTAAAACTCTGCTAGAAATGGCCAGATAATTAATCAAACTGGCTGATTTCCAACAGCCTTCATTTGATCAGTTGTCCCTCTGATCCATTTTTTATAGTCATCTGAACAAGAAAAGTTACTGCAATGGAAAGAAAAAAGCAGCGCCTTAAGAAATCGCAGAGAGAGTGCATATTTTTTTAGTAGATAAGTTAGTTTTTGTCAAAAGATGGGGTAATGCCTCTCTTTTCCCCTCGAAATTGCAATACTCACCAGGCAAGTTAGATGCCTGAGTTCCACTTCCTCCCCCAAGCTTGCTCATAATGTATGTAAGGGGTCCTAATTGCAGCCCCAGGGGCTATGCTATAGCTGAAGAGAGGCAGTGGGGAAAACACTTCCCCCCATTCCTTCTTGCAAAGCAAGGCTGCTGTGCTGACTGGACTTGAAAGGTGATCAGGCATGACACAAACCAATCAAGAAAAGGTCTTGACTGTGGAAAGTGAAAATTTCTGTGTACGGAACCAAAGGGAAGACAGTGACCTTGTGAAGACAGACACAGATACCCAAGTCCTATTATGAATATGCCATTATTCTCCTACTGAATCAAGAGGATTTAGCCACAGAGCTTACGAAGGTGTTTCAGAAAATCACTCAGCAGCAGATGTGCATATTGATTTATGTACCGACCTGTGTAATTGGACACTGACTGCTCTCAGCACGATAGCCTAAGTTGCAAGAAGGTGATGTTGCCTTCTGCCTACAGAATTAGTTAATCTCCATCTGCTGATAAGCATACAATTCCAGTCATCTTCTCAAAAGGGAGTTTAAAAACCAGCCTGATAATTTAAACACGAAATGTTTATGAATATTCACTAAGGGTAGCAGCTGAATTCACTTTTTGCTGTTATTGTGTCTTCTTCATTTCCTCTTCCACAAACATTTGTTGAATTTGCTTTCTGGCAGGGTTGTTCATTAGGCATTCATATTCTACTGTTAGTGAGTATTTACTAAAACTGTTAGTGAGTATTTACAAAAAGCAAATTTCACGCATGTCACCACAAATGTCTGCACTATGAAATGCTCACCTTGCCAGTTAGCAGTCAACTGTACATCATGTGTGCTCACTGTGGCCCAATCTGAAGAAATTCTGGTAATTTCACCTTTATTTACTCAAAGTATAGGGTATGTAAGATGTGAGAGATTTCCAAAGATTAACTAGGTTATAAATGATCCACACAGCATTTGTTTTTGTTCAAATGCTGACCGAATTACCCATGTATGCTAGATATTAAATTCAATAATTTCAGAAATTCAGTTTCTTTATTAAGAGTGCCCTAAGATAAGGGCAGTATACATGTCCCAAATGCATCCATTTGTTCACAGAAGGGATTCTGTGTTCTGCTTATAAACTCCCTATGATAACCTCTTCCAGAATAGTTAAAATGTGTTTCTTTCCTAGTGAGAAAGTCTGGGAACAGGGAAATTTGCAGGGGGGGGGAAGGAAAAGTTATTCTAATCTCATTTCCTATTTTTTTCTTCTTTCATATATTTTTTCCTTAAAAAATCTTACAGTGAAAGTTTTTACATGGTGACTGCTACCCGAGAATGAAGACATGGGAATAGTATTTTTTTACTCTCATGGCCATTTCTGCCTATGAAACTGATGTATGCTGTTCCATTAGCACTACAACCATGAACTGTCACAGGAAATTTGGCAGGTGCTGAGGACATTACCTGTGAGTGAGACGAGTGAATGAGACAGGTAATCTACTAATACTTCAGTCCAACCTTAAACAAACAAAAATATCAGCCTAGTTTTGACTTCCAATGCGTGCTGCATTCATGTATTTTTTTAAGTGTGGAGTGCTCAGCAGTTCCTACTGAAAATCTTTAGGGAGGTACCAAGACAGAAAGGTAAACAGAGGCTTAGCCTTACTCTCATGTTTAAATCCTGGCTGCAGGAAGCACGGCCTCCCGCCTTCCAGCAGCACAGCCCATTGCTCTCAACTGGGCTCTGCTCTCTGGAGGAGAAGCATCACAGAGTGTGTGGTGCCTGCTTTTGGCACATGGCTGCCTCAGGAGGAATGCGGCCTCCATTGAGGTTGGGTCTGATAGGGCAGGGCTCACCCACACAGGGGCTGAACAGATCCCTGCTCTTGTGGGCTGAGGCCTATGTGGCCAAAACATCTCTTCCTTTCCCATGGCCATGGGGACCTGAGTCCCAAGAGCACAAGTCCCACAAGGAGAGAGGCTCAACGCAGAGATGGGGACAGGGCAGCAAGCCAGCCCTCGGGCTCCCTGTGCAGTGATGCAAGGCAGGAAGCTCAGTGAACCCAGAAAAGGAGAGATGGGGCTCAGAAAGCCCCTTGTCTGTGAAAGGGGAAAGCCAGAGGTGCTGTGGGAATATGGGGAACTACAGGAGGGGACACGGGAGAAGATACGGATGGGCTCTGTGTCTTCTATTATTATCTTTCTGCAGGGATGCTCTGCTGTTTAACCACCAGTGCCACACAATCTTCATTTTATATGTGCTTAAATTGTAAACTCTGACCTCCAAATGTTGCCTAAAGGCAGCTCTCTCTGTTTCCCTTGTATCAAAACAAAGGAAACAAACCAAACCATACAATTAAGTTCCTCTGGCCTGTTGTTTGAGTGGGAAAACTCAAGGAGGTGCATGGGCCGGGCAGGCAGGTGCTACAGGCTAGGCTTTGCTGGGTGCTGTGGGTAGGGCAGTGCCCAGTACCCTGAGTCCAGCAGGAGAGGGTCACATCCTGCCCTGCTGCCCCACTAGAGGCTGAGCCCCCAGGGCAGGCAGGTTTCAGCATCCAGACATGCGGGAAGGAGCACAAAGAGGCCTTTTATCCCACTGCAATTGCAACATTAGATTGCAGTTTTATTCCCAAACATGAGTCGAGCTCTCGGCCATAGGCAGGCTCTTTAATCAGCCCTGGCAGAGATGAAAAGGCTGAGAAACAGAGGCAGTGTCTGTGCAAGAAGGGCTCATTTACATTAAATAATTATCCTGAAGGAGAGAAACAGCAAGGGAGTGATTTTTTAATTACAAAAAATAATTGCAATCTGGAGAAGCATACAGTGTCTTAGTTACGTTCCCTGCAAGTTACTTATGTGCAGGAAAACCCAAACAGCAGGTCTGAGAGGTAAGAAATATCTGATAGATGCTATTTTCAAAACAGAATTTCATATGGGAGGGAAGACGAGGAAATAGTTCTGTGCTGCCGCAAGGCTGCTGCTTTCAAGTCTCCTCTGCTTAGTGGGATATAAAATCAGTACCACAAAAATAAATGCTAAAAATACAAGAGCCGACACACAAACACATTCTGTAATAGGTCAGGAATGACTGCGGGTGAGCATTGTGTTCATGTGTGTGTGAGATGGGGACACTGCGCTGTCACACAGACATGCCTGTCTGCTGCCAGCCTGGTGTGCAAGTCGGCACTGCTTATCCTGCTGTGTTGCTGTTCATTGATTAAAAGACAGAAAGGATTTGTCTCTTCTATATTCCCATGACCATTACTTCCAACCTGAAGTGAAGAACAACGGTACCAAGTGCTCAGATTAACAACATATTTTTAAGTTGTAATGAACTTGTGATAGGCTCTGCAGTGGATGTTGTGCTTCTGGAGGTGGTGGCAGTGCTGAGCTCCTGGTACACAGTACAGGACATAGTTACCAGCAACGTGAGCACTGTGCTGCCACTCCTGAGGAATGTGCCAAGACTGGGGGAATCCCCCACATTTGTGCCACAGAATCAGGGCGATGCACGGCAGCGTTACGTGCAGGCAGACCTGTCTGGGAGGTGACCCAAAGATGGGCCACCGCCCTGCGCCCTGTCAGCAATACCAAGTGATGGCATACTTCATCAATGCACATAAACCTGGCGATTTCTTCCCTGGTAAAAAATATACAATGCTTGTTCCTCCCATAAGCTAAAACCAGCTGCAGGCTTACAGCCGGGTGTCTCCTCCAGGTGGTGATTAAAATGGTCGCTAACACCTCACAGAATGTGTAGACACTGCGTAGCTTTTGTGTTGCATATAACAGCAGAAAATACATAGGCATAGTGATACAATTATATTGCTTTGCAGAGTAAAATAAATTCCCTTAACTCTTTCATAATCCCATTCTACATTTTTGCTTCTCTCTTGAATTCACAGTAAACCTTATTTTCAGACCCTGCAAGCTACTGTGTTGAGAGACTTACGGGCTTGCAATAGCAGATATACAAACCAGGCATCTGTAAAAATGTTGCTGAAACATGACCACCAGGAGCACTAATTTACATTTACAGCTATAGAAATAGGATTTGGTGCCATGGACTGCATCAAATACTCAGGGCAGAAGTTAGTGTGCAGAACACTTTAGGCTATGGCATCTGGCCAAGGATGGATGTATCCCTATGGGCTCAGAGAACACTGAGTCTGCCTGCACCTACTCAACACTTTACAGCCTGCCAAGGACTTCTACTATAGGAGCAAATATGAAACCAGAGCAGGGGAGGAAAAGAAACAGGGTGTATCTGAGAGAACAAGAGGAATGGACATGTGGGGACACTAAAAAATGACCAATTCTGTTCAGCTTAGAAGAATAAAATTGCAAGTCTCCTTCATATGCCTTTTCAGACCCAGCTTCTAGAGACAAGCCCCTGTACTCAGGAAAAGCATGTTCAGAATGATATGTTTCAGATGAATTGGATTTAAAACAATTATGCTTTCTACTAGTTTAAGTCTTATTGTTCATGGGTTAGAAAGATAATTCCCTTGATGCTTTATACAGATAACCCTCTCTGACCTCCATAGTAGTTAATATGGTAAATATAAGTGAAGATACATACAACTGATTCAATTGATTGCAGTTCCTGCAATTTGTAATATACCCATAAATTAATAGAAACAAAGTCCACTGTAGCCATGGCTTCCAACAAGCTACTTCTTGACCTTGTTCCCTTCCTGTAAGGAAAAAAGGAAAGGAAAAATCTACCTTTTCCTAAAGAGAGCACAAGACAGGCTCCCAAACACAGAGAGCAGTGCAGCTGAGAGTTCCTCTTGCAAATTTTCTGCTTCCAAGGACTGAATCTGCACTCATATTCAGACAAATGATTTCTGAGGTCAGCTCTTAAGACTAAAGCTTTTCAGCTGTTTCAGATTCTAATATAGATCTACATTTCCTGTGTGGCTTGGCTTGCAACTTTTTTATGGTAATGCATTTTATTGCAAGACTTCTGACATTCTCAAAGGATCTGATATGAAAAACTGAGGAAATTCTTATCTGTAAGGTGTGAGATAAAATATGTGCAAAGCTCCCAGCAGAAAATGTTCATGAAAGAGTTAGTAGCCCCTGTATGCCTGTATTTCTAAGCATGGGGGAGCCTAAGCTTGCTTTGTTTTCTGATCAATCTGCTTGCATTTGTATTCTCCCTTGTGGATATCTGCTGCTTGTCTTGTCCGCATCCCATGAGCCCCCTCAGGTGTGCTCCTGCTTTCTCCTCCTCGGCAGGCAGTCTGAGCATTGGCATTTGTCACCCCCCTATAACATTGTACCAGTGATGCTGCTTCCTTTCAGAAAAGGTGTCCCACAGTGCCATCACCAAGACATGCAGCGTACACAGGACAGGAGGGGCCATGTGTGACCAGTGTTAGGACAGGCCTGAATGCATGGTGCAAACATGGGATTGGGTACAGCCCTCATCTAGATCTGAAGGGGCAAGAAAAATTGGGCTTACCAGCATAGAGGAAACAACCCACTATTTCCCAATGGACAGAGATGTAAAAGTTTATTGGTTGTGATTTCCTGATTACAAAAATGTTGGAATAAGTCCAGATATGGTCATAACTTCAAGCAAGACACTGAACTATTCCTCAGACTGCATGCAGATGTAGTTCTGTTCTTAAATATTGGACTAAAATAGTGGAAAACTGATATCTCCAGAAGATGCATCACACATAATCAGTGATATTTTCAAGAAATTGGGAGTAAGCTTAAAAATGATAGATCCAAGCAAACAAATTCTAGCCACGTTTTAAGGGTAGATGAAGAGATTAGGACAGGAGACAAGCTATGAAATATTCAAAATACTTGAAGAGTTGGAGTAGGAAAGCTGTCTCATCTCCAAACAATATGAAATCATAAAGGCCTAGATTATGCAGCACTGAGTCCTACCCTGGAAGCAGATCCACAGAAATGAATAAAATGAAAGTAACAGGATTACTTAAAGGCTTCATTATTATTCACCAGAAGGATGCCAAAATCTGGTCTCAAATAAAGTCAGTTCTGTTTCTTATTCTTATTCATCTTCTGATATTATTTGCAAAGCTATGCTTAGTCGTGCTGGCCAGTTTTTAATTAAAACTCTAGTATTGTGCTAATTTGACTGGTCATGACCTAAATGGCACAAAAATCTGAAATAAGAGGAGAAATGAACTGTGGCTAGCTATATTATCTTCTGAATAAAACCTGGGGTTTCTTAAGTTCATTTAATTTTATACATAATTTTTAATTAATTAATTTCTAATACATTTATATTTATTAAATTTTAGACTCCTCTGAAGGCCAAGCACGGGAGAGTATAGGCAAGAGTCAGAGGGTCACAGATGCATGTAAGGACAAACTACTAATGGCTTCATTAAAACTCCATTTTGTAGCTGCTTACAGACTTGTTCAC
Source organism: Perdix hodgsoniae (assembly GCA_035772895.1). Lineage (NCBI taxonomy): Eukaryota > Metazoa > Chordata > Aves > Galliformes > Phasianidae > Perdix > Perdix hodgsoniae. The sequence goes on along the minus strand of JAPSGF010000006.1, from coordinate 7,625,181 downwards.
AAGTAAACATGCTGAATGATGGTAAGCAGCAGCAGATCTTTCCTAGAAACAAGAGATGTGGGTTATTTTAGTAGGTTATTGTTGAGGCTAATGCATGATGTACAAGGAAGTGAGCGTGAGATAACAAGTTCAGAATAGACCATGACGGTTCTGCCACACTGGCTCCATGGTATCCGATGAGTAATGTCCATCCTTATCAATGTGCCGTGTGATTCATGCCCAGCGCTGCGCAGCCCTTTCTCTTAGCAGAGTCCCAATGCTGGCAGGCTCCACTGCCACTGCCAAAGCATCTGATACAGAAATTTTGTGCAAAACTGAAGTTCTTCTACTATGGAGAAATGTCAGCTCTTCCACACTGCCAAGGTGGCCAAGTACATAGTATGAATTACTGCAAAGGAAGAGGTCAGAGACAAGAAGCACATGGAGAAGGGAGTACACAGCTGGAAGGTGAGAGCCACATCCAACTGGACCTTATTGTCCTTGTCCCAGTGATGTGCATGCATGGCCACACATTAAACCCAGCTGGTCTAGTGTGGAATATTTCTCCACAGAAAAACAGAGAGATGCTGAAACACTGCATGCTTATAGCCCATATATCACACCATGTGTGGAAAGAAAATTATTCAAGGCCTGAAAAAGTCACAGCACATTCTAACTTGGAAGACACCACCCATGTTTTCAGTGCCACGGTAGACATGTCCTTAGTGTCTTCAGTAGCAACACAAATGCTTCCGTTACATAAAAATATCGGAAAGGTTATTTATTTACTTATTCACTTGGCAGTGTATTACTCTGGATAGAACTTTTTCCTGGGATCAGGCAAAGCATCAAAACCAAATACCTTTTTTCTCAGAAACTATTTTTTTTTCTTCATCTGATCCTAGTCTCTGCTTCTCCTGTGTGCTCTCATTCCCCTATCCTCATAATGCAAAACATGATGTAGAAACTAAGGAAAATCAGATTATGTATCCAAGAGGATGAAGAACTGCCCAGACCCTTTCACAGCCCAACTGCGAGCATGGAGTAAGTTGGAGGGAAGCAGCACAGTCCAGGTTGCAAGTGTGGCATTTATACCCAGAAATTATTTTTCTTACTTAAAAGAAGTTTCTAGGTGCCTTAGTTTCAGCTGGGATGAAATTGTATTCTTCAGAGTGTCTGGTCCTAGGAGAAAAACAGTGTTGATAGCACACTACTGTTTAGAGCTGCTGCTAAGCAGTGTTGTACAGAGCCAAGGCCATATGCAGTGAGGGACCAAAGGAACTGTGAAGGAACAGCATTAGGACAGATGATTTAAACTGGCCATAGGGACATTCCATGTCATGTGACATCATGAGGAAGGAGTTTTGAAGGGGTCACCAGTCTTGTTGCCCTTCTTTGAACCCACTCCAGGGCTTCAATGTCTTTCTTGCAGTGAGGGGCCCAAAACTGGACACAGTACTCCAGGTGCGGCCTCAGCAGAGCTGAGTACAGGGGGACAATCTTCCCTGTTCCTGCTGGCAGCACCATTTCTGATGCAAGCCAGGATGCCATTGGCCCTCTTGGCCACCCAGGCACACTGCTGGCTCATGTTCAGCCGAGCATCAATCAATGCCCCCAGGTCCATTTCCTCTATGCAGTCTTTCAGCCACTCCGCCCCAAGCCTGTAGCACTGCCTGTTGTGGCCAAAGTGCAGGACCTGGCATTTGGCCTTGTTGAAACTCATCCCATTGGCTTCATTCAGCCCAGCTATCCAGCCTGTCCAGATCCCTCTGTAGGGCCTCGTTACAACCAGGCAGATCGACACTTCCAGCCAACTTGGTGTCATCTGCAAACTTACTGAGGGTGCACTCAATGCCCTCATCCAGGTCATCAATAAAGATATTGAAGAGGACAGGCCCCAGCACCAACCCCTGGGAAACATGACCAGTTGCCAGCTGGATTTAGCTCCATTCACCACCATTCTCTGGGCCTGGCCTTCCAGCCAGTTCCTTATCCAGCCAGGAGTGTACCTTTCCAAGCCACGGGCTGCCAGCTTCTGCAGGAGAAGAGAATACTGTGGGAAACAGTGTCAAAGGCTTTGCTGAAGTCTAGGTAGACTACACCAACAACCTTTCCCTCATTTACCAAATGGGTCACTAGATCATAGAAGGAGATCAGGTTGATCAAGAAGGACCTGCCTTCGTGAACCAATGCTGGCTAGGCCTGATCCCCTGGTTGTCCTGCACATACCACATGATCTCCCTCAAGACAATCTGCTCCATGACCTTCACTAAGGTCAAGCTAACAGGCCTGTAGTTCCCTGAATCCTCCTTACAACCCTTCTTGTAGATGGGAGTCACATCGGCAAGCCTCCAGTCTTCTGGAACCTCACCAGTCAACAAGGAACGCTGATAATGGTAAGTGGCTCGGCTATCACCTCTGCCAGTTCCCTCAGCAGTCTCGGGTGAATCTCAACCAGCCCCATGGACAAAATGGTCCCATCGCCATCATGCAGCATCAGGTGTTTGTGGTGGGCGTCGGCATGACCAAGTTTGCAAAGCCCAGTGAGAACAGTGTTGATTATCCCGACCTGGCTAAAGAGGCTGGCCAGAAGGCTTTAGCTGATGCTGGGATTTCATATTCAGTAGTGGAGCAGGCCTGTGTGGGTTATGTTTATGGTGACTCAACCTGTGGACAACAGGCCATCTATCATGGTTTGGATTTAACTGGCATTCCTATCATTAATGTTAACAACAACTGTGCCACTGGATCTGCTGCTTTGTTCGTGTCCAGACAGCTGGTAGAGGGAGGTTTGGCAGACTGTGTTCTGGCACTTGGCTTTGAGAGAATGGCAAAAGAATCCCTTGCTTCAGGTTTTTCAGACAGAACAAATCCAATGGACAAACATTTAGAAATCATGATAAATAAATACGGCTTAGCAAGTGCTCCAGTAACACCGCAGATGTTTGCAAATGCTGGCAAAGAACACATGGAGAAATACGGGACAAATCCAGAGTACTTTGCAAAATTTGCATGGAAGAATCACAGCCATTCAACCAACAACCCGTATTCCCAGTTCCAAAAGGAATACACATTAGATGAAGTCCCGCAGTCTCGCAAAATTTTTGCTTTCCTGACTGCCTCATAGTGTTACCCAGCATCAAATGGTGTTGCAGCTGCAATTTTAGCTAGTGAGGATTTTGTGAAAAGGCATAAGTTACAGTCTCAAGATGTGGAATTCTAGCCCAGGTGATGGCTACTGACTACCCAAGCACATTTGAAGAGAACAGTTGTATGAAAATGGTTGGTTATGATATGACTAAAAAAACTTCAGAAAAATATTTAAAAAAAACAGGCCTAAAGCCTACTGATATCAATGTGATTGAACTCCATGACTGTTTCTCAGTTAATGAGTTCATTACCTACGAAGGTCTTGGACTCTGCCCAGGAAGAAAAGCGTGTGATCTGACTGACAGAGCAGACAACACTTACAGAGGAAAATGGGTCATTAATCCTAGTGGTGGCTTGATTTCCAAGGGACATCCCTTTGGTACTACAGGCCTGGCATAGTACGCCAAACTCTACTGGCAGCTATGTGGCCTGGCCGGGAGGCAGCAGGAAGGTAGCACGGGGCAGGTGATGCACAACCTGAGCCTCGGCAGGGCTGTGGTGGTGATGCTGCATGCCATGCCCTTCCCTGGAGTCGCTGGTGATGGCCAAGTTATGGCTGTGCCTCTTGGCCCAGCTGTTGATGGACAAGTCACACTTGTTCTTCAAAGAGATAGAAAAGAAGCTCCAAGAAGAAGAGCAATTGTCAAGAAAATTGGTGGGGTCTGCCTTCAAAATAAAAGACGGTCCTGGTGGGAAGGAGGCAACTTGGATAGTAGATGTGAAGCATGGTGAAGGCTCAGCAGCAGTTAATGCTGATGAGAAAGCAGACTGTACAATCACAGTGGCTGACAGTAATTTGTTAGCTCTGATGACTAGCAAAATGAATCCTCAGACAGCCTTCTTTCAAGGCAAACTGAAGATTTCTGGGAACATGGGCATGGTATATAATCAATGAATGTACAGATGTTATAATTATGAAATACACCAGAGAACTTGGCTAAACAGGTTATTACACCAAAAGAGAATAGATAGAATGCTTACTCATGTCCTGTACTCACTCTAAAACTCCAAAGAAGGGATCTCCAGAAAAGATCCTTCTCCACTGGTAGTCAGCTCTTAAATGGGTCTAGGAGAGGTGGAGCCAGGCTTCACCCCTTCCGGAAGCACAGGTGAATTGCTTTAAATGGCAAAGATTTTTAGGCTAAGTTTAAGGCAGTAACTCTTGCAAATGGTTTATGGTCTGTATTATGAAAACAAATGTTTCTTTTAATCTAAACAAAAATTTATGAAACTCAGAGTTGATGGAGGCTGTGTATTGTTGTTCAGGTTAGTTGGTAAGAGAGTGAGGAAGGTTGCAAATAGTTTGATCTATCACTTAAATTTGCACTTTTAGAGGTCTATAATAGGAGATCATGCAAATATTTTCAGACTTCTGTTCTAACAAATCTGCTGCTGCTTAAATTAAAATGGTCTTGTATAGGGGGATCTCTAACAATGTTTTTAAAATAGCCTTCAGGACTTTGCTATAAAATACTTTTCTTATTACTAGTTTGGAGTTAAAGCTATCCACAGGTAGGTAGCAACTAGAATGTTGTTTTGAGATTCACAGAATTTGATAATACTTAACCTTGAACAAAGGTAAGTTTTGTCAGGAGAGCAGAGAGGGAATATAATCAGTGTTTACCTGTTTTCTCCTGAGAAAATCTGATGTTGATCATTATAAATTTCTTATCTGTAAAAGCTTTAACTTCTATTTTGGGAACATGTATTCTGGTTGGAAGTTTAATAGAAAATTAAATATAACTATTATCCTTTTCCTTTTTTCTGTCTTAATAAAGAGTTTTATCTCAAGGCAGAAGTTGTACTTCATATTTTTTTCAATTTGCTCCCTCATCCTACTGGGAAAGGGAGGAGAGAGCGAATGACTGTGTGGTGCTGTGACATCTGCTGGGTTAAACCACAACACTAGGTAAAAGAAATGGCAGGATATATTGACAGTCTTTTAAACTAGATGCTCTCCTTCATGAGTTGTTTCCTCAGAAGCTAAGGGGCCGAGGTACACAATTGTATCATTACACCCGCTTTTATGAAAGGTACAAAAGGACGTTTCTTACAAAGTTAATAGTAGGAGAATGAAATAATCTCCTTTTTTTTCTTTTTTTTTTTTTTTTTAAACAAGAGAATAGTTTCGTTGTTCTGCCCATACACTTTATTTGTTGAACTGACATCTGTAATAGTGAAACAGAAGAGGAAGGGGAAGCGGATGAGAGAAATAAATGAATTAAAACATTCAGGAGAAGCTTTCAGAAAACACTGTCTGATTATGAGTAAACTTGACATAATCTAAGCAAAAGCAAAATCATCAAACACTGAAGGAGAATGCCCACTCTAATCTGGTTGCAAATCTTAACCTCTTTCATTCATCACCTTTCCCACAGTGTTATTGCAATCTGCCTGTAGGGCCATTCCTCAAAGACCCAATCCCCCTTTGTGTACACTGACAAAACTTCTACTTCTCTCAGCAAAAGAAGGGGCTGTTGTCACCAAACCAATACGGAGAGGCCGAAAATTTGGATATCTCAGCAGGGGTGGGCAGTCTTATTTTATCTTCCACCTGGATTCCAGAGAGGTGTGAGCCAATGCCTCCTGCTTTGGCTGGAGAGGACCAGCACATGTTCAGCTCAAGCATCCTAAGCATTGCTGCAGCTAGCATGGTCCTGCCACCTCCGCGGGGGGATAATCCACATGGAGTAGGATGTTCAGGAGGCCAGCATAAGTATGACTTTGTGGTGCTGCTGCTGCTGCTGGACACAGACCCTTGTGGCAAAAATGAGGAGAAGGTAGGGTAGAACTGCAATGGAAAAAAATACCCTCCATGTTTCAAAGTGCTCCTGATGAAGGGAACAGCCCTGCTTTCCTCATGCCAAAGATCTTGCTGAACCAGCAGGACTGAGGAACTTGTATAGCTAGCTAGGAGAATTTGGTGCTGTGCAAGGAAGCCCCCCAAGTTTTTCTGGTATTGCTGAGCAATGTTTCTGCTTGTTAAATATTGTCTGGGTGTAACATGAGGGTTAAGTTAATTAGCATGTACATTTTTGTGTGGACCAGCTGTCTGCTCCGTCCGCTGTCAGAAATGAAAAATCCTCTGGGAATCTCTGTAAGAAAACACACTTTGTCTTCTAGGAACAGAATGGTTTTCTTTTAATATCCCCTTCAACTCTAACTCATTTAGCTTATAAACTTGACAGCAGATTCTGGCCGCTGATGTATTGTTTTCTTATGTTAAGCCTTTTTTTCTCTCCTTCCTCCTCTGATACCTTATACTCCCTGTTTAAATGTGAGACACAGCTGTCTCTGCCAGCAGGAGCTCACATTATAAAATCACAAAGATTTACACAACAGGTGTTCTACCAACCCACTGCACTAACATTTTCTCCATGCAAGGAAATAATATACTGGGCTGGGATAAAAAATAAATCAAATTAAAAGAAGAAGAAAACATTTGCTGGCTGGAGATTAGGCTTGGCGCAACTTCAGCTTAAGAGCTGAGGCTTTCTCTTTCTGTTACAGGAAATCGAAATGGCTTGCATGGAAGCATATGGGTGAAATTAGTCAAGCAGCCTACACATGAAGAAGTGACAACCTTGGGACAAGACTTAGTAGAAAGAGGATAACTGGGAAAATCTTCTTTTAAATTACACGCTTATCAGTTGTCTTGGTCCACTTTATCAAACCATTCAGACACTTTCAAAACAACAAGAAGGCCACAAATGAACATGTTTCAAACTCTTGTAATATTTAGGACTCTAAGACCTCTCTAGTGTATGATGTGACAGAGATTCTTAAGTCTACTGGCTTTTGCATCTGGTAATTCCTTCTGAAAACCCCCTGACCACTGCTCCAGCCCAATAAGCCCCATTGCTGATCAGAGTTCTTTGGATCCCCCGGAAGCCAAAAATACCTACTAACAGTTTTCAATATATGTTGTGTATATATAGCATGTATATATAAAGAGGCAGTCTATGTATAATGTAGAATTCTTTTATATTTAGACATGTGATACATAATATTATAGGACAAATGCCCCTGCTGCCCAGCAGTTGCAGAAAGAAGAACGCTCTGAGTGGTTTATTCAGTGCAGGGAATAAATATTCACAGTTGCATACAGTATGTATAAAAGAGACACATTTGACACTTGGTACTCAAGATTTCGACTGTATCAGATTAACTCTCAGTCAAGAGACCAGGGTTATGAGCTCAGGAAATGCCTGAGCATTTATCTGCATGCTTTGCCCTGGCAATGTATGGGAAGGTAGAAAATAGGGGCAGCAAGAAAAACAGCCATTTCACAGGGGAAACTTGATGTGCAGCTTCTCACTTGAAGTTGAATCTGAAGGCTTGAAAACCGTTGCAAGCAGAATTTCCCTCCTGGGCACATCTCCCCATCTCCTGTCTCCCGCACGGCCAACACCAAGTGCTAACTCACAGCAGCCCACAGAGGAATTCCCTTGCTCCATTCATAGAAGGTCAACCTTCCCTGGGAGCTGTGCAGTTTTAAAACAGATGGGATGTTTCACCCTGCTTTCTCCGAAGAGATTTATGACAAGAGATTTCAAGCAAAGGAAGACAAAAAGCTGAAAAGGAAAGCTGGAAGTAATCATCATCGACCTGCACAGAAGATGGTTGATCCAAAAGTGATCATAAAGGAAAAATAACCTAGTGCTGACTATGACTATGCATACAAGTATACCTAGTGCTATTAACATACTTAAAATGCAAAGGCTTGGCACTGTCTCCAAATAAGAGGATTTACTATCAAACCATGTGAAGAAAAGCATGCCAACACGCTATCACAAAGGAAAAAATCAAAATGCAGAAGAATGTTGGGAGTACAGTCCTGCATGCTACGGACTTATGGGTATCCAGGAGAGAGCTAGAGCCTTGTTAAGCAAACAGCCACAATACAGCCTGGAAGAGCACTGTGCAACTTCAAAATTATATTCCTTTCCCAGTTATTGCTGATGCTTTCAATAATGCCTTCTTTCAGTAGGCACAGGAGGCCAAAACTCCAGAGTTACCATGCATTTGAGCAATGATATCCATGAGCTCCTGAGGGAGGAAAAAGAGAAGAGTTTCCAGCAAAACATTGCCTGTGAGGATTCAAAACCCTGCTGCAACATGTGCTTCACATTCAGGCTTTTCCTGAGAATTATGGATAACCATTTTGAAGATACTGAAGATACGTGAGAAAGTTCTGAAGTCTTAAACTGAATGGAGGGATTATATTCTTTAATACTATGCCACAGAGCTCTAAATCCCTGAGGATGAATGATACCTTCACACGAATGTGACAATTACTGTTGTGATTTGGAGGGACGCTGTTAATCGCAGTGAAGTCATCAGCATTGAAAGCATCCAACACAGGACATTATATTATTAAGACAACCATTGTCTTTCTGCAGTAACTGGAGATGGCTATGGATTACTCGCAGAGGAAACAATATGTCCTTCAAATGTGTGAAATGCTGAGAATTCATGCTGCTGGTTATTTTAAAAATAAGGAAGTGTCAATCACTGCGAGCGGGCAGCAGCAAAATCCGCTCTGCTGCTGGAACTGCACTGGCCTTGCCCTCTGCTCTCACAGGAGATCACAGATGGGCATTTCATCCCATGTTTCCTTCCTTCCACACAGCCTTCTCTCCCGGCTGAAGCACAGCACTGTTTCTGTGCAGGACCTGAGAGGACGGTGTTGCTGCTGAAGAGACTTCTGCTTGGAACTGGGGCAGTGTGAAGATCGCACAGGCACACGGCTTTCTGAAGCAGCCCCAGCAGCAGCGAGAGAACAGTGTCACATGTTGCTGCCTCTGCTATAGCTGCAAGCTCCCCAGCCTCCCCTCAAAAAGCCCAGCATGTCTAGGTGAGCATGGAGATGTATGAAAGCTTCATCAGGAGCACTCACAGAATTGGTTGTTTTCCCTGAAATCTTGCCATAAATTGAGTCTCCTGAGTGAGAGGATGCAACCTCAGGATGGTAAAAGCATTACCTTGGGTTGTGCACAGCCTCTCAGGCCCTTTAGTCTTACATTCTCTACCACAGAGATGGGTTTGTCAGGGAACACCAGCATACTGGTGGCTCCTTGAAGCTAAGAAGTTCACTAAAAGCCACAGGCATTCCACTTCTGCAGTTCTGCTCCAGGGCACTCTGCAAGGAGCAGAGCTACATGACACTTGATTTGCCATGTGTGCAAGCCTTTGCAATACTTCTAGGAGAAGCACAGTTTCTTACATACCAGGTATATGGCACCCACTGTACTCACAGTTTTAAATAAAGAGTTTAGTGACCAAGGATGGCAAACGGTGATGGCAACTGATCTGCTACCTCTGAGAGTTACTTGCTGACCTGAAGGTCTTTTTCTTGGGGAATGTCACCACTCTGCGATGCTCCTCCATGACTCACTCTGCAAACCAACCTCATTGCCACAGCCAGGAGGAAATGATTCATAGCACTGGCTTTTCACCCTTGCCACCCCAGCAAAATGAGGTCTGTGTGTAAGCACTTGCAGAACTGGAGCCATGGGAATTAAAACTAGATAAACCATCCACTGACAACAGCGTCACGCAAACACTTCCCTGCCTGTGCTGATGGTGGAGATGTTTGCAGTGAGCTGGGCATGCTCACAGAAGAATGGATTTGGGGCGAAACAGAGCAATTGGGCAAGAAGGTGAGTCAGAACAGGGGAGAAGGAGATCTATTGCTCTCTGCTTTGCAAAATGCTATGAAGCTTGTAACTCTTCTCAGAAGCGTAGACACAGTGAGGGCTAATAACAAAAATATCCTTCATGCCACAACCAGTCTGTGGGATTCACAGCACAGCAGTCATTAAAGAATAATACTGCCTTCCTTGTTATTACTTGCAACATCCTCAAGGCATAGGATGCCCAGCCCTGGTCAACCATCCTGCTGTTGCCATGCCATTCAGACACAAGACAAGGGACTCTGCCCCAGAGTTTTGCCTGCCGCTCTCCTGGCTCTGGTGGGGAAAGAGTATGTCTTCCCTGTATTCCCAAGGAAAGCACTACCACCTCCAGCCAGACCTCCCACCAGCATTTCCCAGTTTAAACATCCACAAACTGATTTATGTGGAAATATGAAAGAAACCAACATGAGACAAGATTTCCATTCCTTTTTCACGTCCTGTTGGGGTCGACCTCTGCCACAACAGAGAGACGTTCCCAGGGCTTGCAGCAAGATGAGCACAGCTATGATCAGAGACAGCTAATTAAACTGGCAGAGCCATTCCCAGGAGCTGGCAAGCGTGACTTTCTCAGTTTTAAGTCCATAATATGATGAGCTGCCGTAAGGAAATATAATAACGGCAAAACCTTCAGAATCCTTTAATGAGAATGGCACTAATGGCAGCTGCCAGCTACATGCTACTCCTTGTTTCCAGACACAAGAGACCTCCTTGTACAGTCACCACAACTGGGCCCCAAGGTCATAGCCCATGTGGAGCACCAGCTCAACACAGGTACTGTTTATGTGCACTGATGGGGAGAAACACAAATCCCTCACACTCTTCAGGACAGCTGGGTTTCACAGACTCACAGAATGGTTGATGTAGAAAGAGACCTCTGGGTCCATTTGGTCCAACCCTCTGCTCAAGCAGGGACACCCAGGGCCAAGGTGCCCAGGACATGTCCATATTTTAAATTCCCAAACAAGATTTAAAATGAGTTCAAGCTCCATTAGATCAGAGAAATATTTTAGCTAAGTCATTTTTCTGAAGTGTTTATAGCTGGGAATTATCTTTGGACTAAAACATTAGGACATGGCCAGCTCCAAACATAGCAGGCTGCTGCAGTGCTACCAAAATTATCTGGGCTCCTTGGCTTAGGGACACCTTTGGGTGTCTTCTTCCCTCCTGGGTGGAAGCTGGGGTACTGGGAAGCTCTCATGGGGTTCCCGTGCTGTGGGAATATTCTGAGCAGGCACTGGCACGTCAGGATGCATACAGGTTTCACTGACAAGAGCAGGCTGAAGCTGTCATTGCAGACTGCACATTCCCATTGCTGCATGCTCTCTCCCAGGATGCTCTCTGATGCTGCCATGTTTGCTTTTCTCATGTTTCTTTTATCGCAGGCAAACAACTCACAAAACTCTGTTAACAACAATGTAGACGTTGTTGAGAAGAGGCTAACGCCTGTTCTTGCTGCAAGGGAATAAGCAGTGAGAAAGACAACAGAATGCAATCACTAATGAGCAACACCAATTTTGTTGCCACTGACCAATTCTGACTTTACAAAAGAAAAGGGGATTGTGTTGGAATGGCTGCTACAGGCTGGAGCCCAGTCCAGCTGTCCCTTTAAGGGGCCCATGCACACAACTGGGGACCATTTGTCAAATGAGCTCTTTCTTCAGAATTTCAACAAGCATTAGGCACTGGGCTCTGCCCATTCTCCTGGGAGCCCATAGGCCTCTATTGTCAGAAATCACTGTATTAAAGGATGACTGTTTAAATACCTGATGTTTTTTCTTTTTTGGTGCCTAATTCTCCTTTTCATGCAATGAAGAGGCTAAAATAAATTGCAATGAATGTAATTGATAAATATATATTTTAATTTTTATTCTAGTAATTGAATGGACAGAAAGGATCCCAAACTTCTGAAAGGACAAAACCCTCACTGAAGCTAATGCAATTTTGTTACAGAACTCTGTGGTGCCACAGCTTCACCTCCAGAGCTTTATTCTTTCTTTCATTAACTGCCCTGTTGGCTCACTTTGGCTGTTCTTTTCTAAACGTTTGGGCAGGTTACATCAACAGGGAGCCCCAGGAGTGGCATGGACAGTACCAGGTGTCCCATAGGCTCCAGATCACTACAAAGAGCTGCTGCTTTTGATGTCTCAATGCTTCTTCAGCCATTTCACCAATACATTACTCTCGCTGAAGGACCGGGACTCTCCATGTGCTTCTGGGCAGGCTCAGAGTGAAGGGCAAACATTAATATGTAGTGTGTCCTTCCCCCACAGTCCTGTGCGATCAGGAGATGGTATTGCCAAGGAAGCACCCAGCTAATGAGAGCAGTGGCTGTGAGTTGTGTGGCCTCCCTGGCTGTGAGCTTCCCATCGGTCTGCCTCATGACTGCCAGCAGCACACTCCTATTCCACAGTGAAGTCTTTGCAGGACACTAGGAGACAACAGAGGAAAAACCTGAGCAATTTCCCCATACCCCCACCAAGGCCATGGTTCCTGTGTAGGCTCCTGGCCTCTTGTACCTACCATGTAGCCCTCCCTTCCCAGCTGCCACGGCTCGCCCTGGGGTGCTTATGTTGCTATTTCTGTGCAAGTCTCCATGCACATGGACACAAGGGCTTCAGCCTCAGGGCCAGCTGCAAGCTGAACTGATCCCAGAGCTCTGCGATCTTCCAGCAGGAAAAAGTCAGCAACAAACATTCCTCACATCCTAAGTTGCATGAAAATTTAGGACACTGGTGTTTCTCAGAGGGGCATTAACATCTCTGCCTGTTCAGTGCACTCACTTTTCCTCAGCCCTGGTGCTTTATTTGCACACACCTCTGAGGGTGTGAAAGCCACCACATGCTTCTTGGAGCAAGGCACCAGCACATGTATCACACTGAGTGAGTTCCTGGTCCTCCAGCACGCATTTCTCCATGAACTGGGAATTCTTTAGATTATAAAAGCATTTTTCTTTTCAGAACCAGTCCTTGACACCATGAGCCGGCCTCTTCCAGGCAGGGATTGGGGAGCTGCTGGGTGTAACAGCAGCTGCATATAGTCAAGGTTAAAAAAGGCCACCAGGCACAAGATCAAAAGAACCATTAGGAATATCACATAAATAAGCAGTGCTTTTAGACCCATGCTTGCTTTTAGTGCACCTAAGCTCACTCCTGCCTGCAGCACAGAGACAGCAACGATAGGTGCAGAGGCAAAGCTGGATTTGATTTTCTCTCAGAAGGCTGCCTGGCCACAGAGGCTCAGGAACATCCAATTAACAAGCAGATCTCACAGACAGTGGCTGTGTACCTGTGGCAGACCAAGAGCTGCAGCACTCATACACAACACAACCCCATCAGTAAGGCATGCAGCAGCTGCCTGCATCACGGTGTGCAGAGCTCTCCCAGCTGTGTGTTAAACACAGAGATGAGAAAGAAGAGGGCTGGAGAAAAATTATGCATAACTGGAACTCAGCAAAACTCCATTACTTGTCCAGAATTCAGCTTGATTTAAGATTTTGACTTCATTCAAGTGAGTACATTGAGAAAAATCCTGAAGCGAATGCTCTGAAAATAAACCATTACATCTTCAGAAGATTCAGTACATTAAAACATTAGGAAATTAAAGATGACAAAACGATCTTTGTAGCCTTGCCAGCTTTGTGGATATGTAATCTTTCCTTTTATGCAAGCTTCACATTTTGTTAGAGTCATGTCATTGCCCAGAATAACAATTAAATACTGCATTGAGGATACCTGCGTAAGCACTTACCATTGTGCACTGAGCCTCAGTAGCAGAAGAGACTGCTGTAGAACTTCAGGTAACGGGAAGATGATCAAGCTGTTTAGAATTTTGTTTTGGAAAGAAAACACCTTTTTTTTTGTAGGTGGATGGAACAAGGAGAATTAAGGAAAACCTGGGGGAGAAAAACTATTTCCTGTTAAGATAATTTAGCTTTACAGAATCACAGAATCATAGGAGTTGCAAGGGACCTCTAGAGATTGTCTAGTCCAGACCCCTGCTAAAGCAGGTTCCCTGCAGTAGGCTGCAAAGGAAAGAATCCAGACTGGTTTGAGTATCTTCAGTGGAAGTCTCCACAATATCCCTGGGCAGCCTACTCCAGTGCTCTGTCACCCTTACTGTAAAGAACTTCTTCCTCGTATTAGTATGGAATTTCCATTTTTGAGTTTGTGCCCCTTACTGCTTGTCTTGTTGCTGGACACCATTGAAAAAAGCCTTGCCTCATCTGCTTGACTGCTGCCTACTGGATGTTTATAAGCATTGATAAGATTCCCCCTCAGTGTTCTCTTCATCAAGACTGAACAGATCCATGTCTCCCAGCCTTTATTCATAAAGGAGATGTTCCAGGCCCCTCATCAGTTGGCCCTCCACTGAAATTTCTCCGAAGTTTCCTGTCCTTCTTGAACTGAGGAGCCCAGAACTGAACATAGTACCTTAGATGTGGCCTCACCAGGGCAGAGTAACAGGGGAAGATCACCTCCCTCATTCTGCTGGCCAGGCTCCTTTTAATGCCCTCCAGGATACCACTCGCCTTTTTGGCCACAAGAGCACACTACTGGCTTGTGGCCAACCTGTTGTCTACCAGGACACTCAGCTCCTTCTCTGCAAAGCTCCTCCCTATCAGGTCAGTCCCTAACCTGTACTAATGTGTGCAGTTATTCTTCCCTAGGGGTAGGGTTCTGCACTGCATGCTGAACCTCATAACGTTCCTCTCTGCCAAACTCTCCAGACTGTCCAGGTCTTACCAGCACCAGCCTTCTGGCGTGCCAGCCACTCCTCTGTTTTGCATCATCAGCATTTAACTATGGTGCTGCTTGCTGCTCAAAATGCACCTTTCCCTATTGTTCATGACTGGTCCACATGTCCAGGGAAAGGCTACCACTATCTTCTGTCAAACATGCATCTCTGACTTTTGCTCAGTTTCCCCTGCCCCGCGAATACTAGTGGCAAGCACAAATACTCCAGACCTGCATCCAGGCTGGCAAGGACTCTGTCTGAAGGGTAGGGGAATGCTGTCTTTGAGATGTGACTGAAACATTTACTGAAGTGTTTGGCTCCGAGCACCTTCCCCAGCTCCAGCTTGGGTCAGGCTGGCCAAGTTGTTTCTAAAATCACAAACTCAGCAAACCTGCAAGAATGAAGATGATTTGGAAACACCTGCTCAGCTTTCTGGAGGAGTCCTTGTTCCTCTGGCCATGCTAGCATTCATCCAGTATGTGACAAGACCACAGCAAACAAGGTCTTTTCTCTTCCATCTACACCAGTGCCTTTGCAGCAGTGGCATGGAGGAAGGCTTCTATCATCGGCTCCCACCCTCAGTGACTGAAGCCTCGTGCCCAGCTGGCTCAGGACTAGCGGAGAGCAAGGCACCAGTCCCTTGTTCATCACAGTTTCACAACACCAGATGGCTGTGAACCAGGACAAGCTGCTTAAGCTCTCAGGAAAACAGAGGAACAATCTCCAAATTATAGAAAGTTGAGTGCAGTAGCTTCACTGGGGCAGCAGCTCCTGCTCCTTTCAGCTGTACCTCTCAGCTGCCTGTAGGGTAATTCTTGAAATCAGGAGCTGGCCCACAGATTAACTGCAGAAATGGTCATAATTTCATCCCAGACACATCCATGCACTCCACTCATCGATTCTCTTCTGCTTTGTGGCTTTTTCTTAGCACTAAGAATGGGACAAGAAATGACTTATTGTCACGACTGTCATCACTGACTTAGTGCCCTCTCAGCCATTAGATGTTCTTTGTGATCAAGCATTCCACTTGCACTCACAACACTGCTACCACTGCTCTGGGCTCCACTGTATAAAAGATGGAAAAAGATGCTTGCTCAAAGCTTAGGAAGCA
Source organism: Perdix hodgsoniae (assembly GCA_035772895.1). Classification (NCBI taxonomy): domain Eukaryota; kingdom Metazoa; phylum Chordata; class Aves; order Galliformes; family Phasianidae; genus Perdix; species Perdix hodgsoniae. Next base: position 7,609,509 of record JAPSGF010000006.1, on the reverse strand, counting down.
ATCAGAGACTGTCCCTCCCTGCCCCCTTGGCTCCGGAAGGACAGTGGGACTTATTTGGAGATCCTGCAGCCTTTTCCCAGGCTCGCTGTGTGCCCCGGTGAGGAATGCAGACCATGCTTCACCAGGGAGTGAGGCTGTCAGCATGACTTCCCTGCTACTGATGTCCCAATCATCACTTCCACACCAATCACCGTGCAGCCTCTGCCTTGTGACAGGAACTGTGACTCTGCTTAGGAGCCAAGCACTGGGAATGGGAACCAGGGAGACGTGGCTTAGTGGAACAGGAAATATTACCTACACATGATAAAATGAAATAAGTACCAGTGCACAACCAATCTACTTTGAGGCAACACTCCTTGCTTGGCAAAGAGTAGTAGCAGCCTCCAAAAAAGCCAATAAAGAAATAGTTCTTCCAGTTCAAGGCTGATAAGGCTGATTTTTTAAAGAAGGGAGTAATTTTTCTCCTCCTCATCTTACTTTGCATACACAGATAAAGCCCCTAGCAAGGTCATCTGCGTGTTGCAGCAACTGCTGGCAGAAGAGGGTAAGAAGTGAGCTTTTGGTCCCATAGGGGACTCATGAGGCAGTTGTACAAGCACAAGGTGTGCCCTGCAGTGGAGAGCTAGGAGAGTGTGTTACTACAGCCTTCCACATCAATCAAGTTTTGCTTTGTTTTGTTGTCGGTTTTCATATTGTTGTCGGTTTTCTTTTTTTTTTTTTTTCTTTCTGGTGGAAAATTGTTTGTTGAGATATGCATTTCTGATTCAAAAAATCTCCCTCACAACTCCTGATTTTGGTATGGAATGTTCAAGTGATAGTAGAATGGTAATAAAACAAGCAGGAAAAAAAAAATCAGTCTCTTCTCTTGTTTTTTGTGTGTTTTAGCTAAGGCAGTTCCAGTGCTAGAAGAGGTGCTCTAATGCTGGATCGTACCTGTACCATCCCTCCAAGTTGTCACAGGCTGATAACCTCTCTTTGCCCTTCCAATCTGTGGTAAACAGAAGAGCTGAATAGCTCAGGCTATTGGGTAATATGCGTAATAACTTCAGTTCCCTTCACTTCTGTGAGGGTATTTGCTCAGCAACTGCGACTGGCAACGATCGGCAGTGGCAGCCACCCAAGATGATTCCAAACCCCTCCTGGAAGACAACCATGCAGCCTGGCTGTGGCCTCCTGCAGGCACCGACAGATCCCACACCGTGGGCCAAGCCCTCCTACCATCCCCATGATGACGGAAGGGCCCAATGATCAAACACCACCATTCTTCCCGGTGGTCCTGAGCACCTGGCCTGTTCTTGCATGACCTTGGGCCCCAGTCCCACATCTCCCCTTCCAGAAAGTGGAGATACGATGGACAACCAGGCTGAGGGCCCTGTGGGGAGGAGCTATCATGACCATGAGCAGCTATGGCCTGCAGGCCCAGGTGCCCAGAGCATGCCACAACATGCAGGAAAGCTCTTCTTTCAGAGCGTCCCGGCGTGGCACCACAGCCAAAGACAAGCTGTGTTGGTGCTCTGAGAGAGCCCAGCTTGCTCAGTGCTGTGTATTCAGCTTTGCAGGAGGCAGTAGTGCAAAAGATGCACCAAGGGACAAAAAAATGGTCAAAAATGACAGTTAATGAAATAATCACCTCCTAAACAGTATATGACACAATACTTGAGTCTCCTGCAAGTTATAATCAAAACCATATGTACAGTCATAAATATCAGAAATATTTACAAAACACTGACAAGATCTTAAAAACAAAAGCAGTGATTTCCTCATCGTGCTGGAAGCATTACAAAACGTGTGGTAAATTGTCTCATTTAGAATATTCTACAAACCACAGAGTACAGTATGTCTCATTGTAACAGTTAGTCACCCTATATGTATTTACTGGGGCACTTCATCTACTATGGCTGATTACAAACTACTGCAAGACAAAGATGATGAAGCAGAGTCAATAAAAAAATTTATTTATGTGAAATCTGACGTTGTCACATCATCATTTTGCACAATAGATAAACCAAAACCACCACTCAACCAACCATTTTCCATGCAGCTAGTGGCTGGCATTGGCTATCTCTCAGGATGACTCTGAAGGACAATACAATTGGCCGGTTTGCAGTGCCTGTGATTAGTCCGTGCTGGGATGAAAAATATCTGATTTTTTTTTCCAAAACCCTAAACAAAAGACCTATGGCTTTTCCCACAAAGTCTCTTTAGGACAGATTTTAAGCGCTGCAATCAAACCAGATGGTTCATGTAGAACATGGGCTTTGAGTCTGTCACAGCCAGTAAGATGATTTCATTCCCAGCCCTTTGCCCTGGAAGTGATGCCACTTTCTCTGGAAATTCAGCATGCAGCATTAGGCTGAAACCTCATCAGTAGCTGAATCCCACTGTGAGGTCCCAGACACCTCCCGGGTCTCCTGGGTGTCAGAACAGTTTAGGAGTGTTCAGCTCTTAACTTCAACACCAAGAGCAGAAGGCAATGCTGTCAGCATCAGGTAGCAGCTGTGCGGTGTTTCCAGGGTCCTTATCATACGAGGCAAAAATCTCTCAATAGAAAGACTGGGAAAAAACCCAAAAACTTAGCAAGAACACCAGAGCCTCCACGGTACTGTTAGTAGCTTTGTAACTTAAGAAATAAAGGCTCCAGTGAGCAGTCTTTGCAAAAGTTGTTCTGAAAATAAATAAATTAGGTAGGTGAGGAAAGTCATTTAGGCATTTGCCAGAAAAAGGCTGAGATGTTGCTGCTCAGAAATAGGCAACCAGGCAAGCGAGGCTTTGTGGTTAGTAATGATTTGGGTTCCGTTAAAAAGAAAATTGTTTAATTTTAGCACTGCTGTGAATTCAATGGATCTGGAAGAAACTGCAAGAAATCATTCCAGTGTAGATTTAGTTTGAGAGGAATAAAAGCAGTTCAAATGTGTCTTCTGTAATATTTTATTCTGTTTTGAAAACATGGGCATTATTCCATCTTCTTACTGCTCTCTCTCTCAGTGCATTAGGAAAGATGAGAGGCCAGAATGTTAGCGTAACACTAATCACTGCATGCCACTATTGGCACAGATTATGGGCAGAGATCTTGCTTCTGAGGTTGCATTCATTTGTTTTCTAGACAGAAGAGGAAAATGAGCCACTATTCCTACTATCAGCCAAAATCAGTCTTAGCCTGGAAGAAAATCCTATTGATTTCAATGAATTTTGAATCGGGCCCACAGATTTTAATTGCTGAGCCTTGGAACTTATAGATCAATGCAGATTTCATCCTATCTTGCTTTGGATCAGAAAAAAAAGACTTGAGAAAACCTTTTCAAAACAATATTCTCCAGGAGGAAAATAATGGCCCCTTTTCTAGGTCTACTGCACGCGTACAACGAAAGTGTGGGCAACCTTACTTCACATCATTTTAGTCACAACTTAAAATGGAGAACCGCATCTTCTATACCCCTTTGTAAAGGCATCATCCTGGATGCAGGAACAGGAAATGTGTCAAATAATGAAATTCTTGTTCCACTGTATTTATATCCTTTTAGAGATGCTTATTTATTGTTGTTAAAAGCTCATAAGGGACATCTTTAAAAGCTATAGTGAGCACTTGAGTAGGCAGTAAAGCCAGAAATACTTAACTGCAAACTTTTCAAAGCTGCTGACAATCAGTGCTTGTGAGAGTTTTATTCTTTAATATTTGATGCATAAGCAATGCCTGAAGTTAAAATACCTATAGTTCAGGTGTTTACTAAGGAAAAAGAGAATCTTCTACTCATTACAATAACCTTCTTATGGCAGAGGCTGCTGACACATATCCAGGGAAGGCAAGCAGTTCCAGTGAGCCCAGGTCTATGTGCTCCCTGGATAACTGAAATTAATGTGCTTTCAGATAAGGCTCAGAAACCAACACCTGTTGCGTTTCAAATTCAAACATACCACATAGGAGTCTGAGACATCAGAACAGCCACAGTTCTGCAGAGAGCCTGAAGTAACAGCAGCCAGCCCACGTTTTTCTCTTTGCACCTCATTTCTTTTCACCCAAAGCTGTAAGAAAACGTGTTACTGCTAGGAAGGTACACCCAAAGTTGGAAGTGGTCTTCTGGACTACTTTCAGGTTACTTCATATTCAATCTCAACACTTCAGATGCATAAGGAAAGGGCAACACAGCACACGTCATGCTTCACTTTAGATTCCTGCTGTTCTATGAGGTGAGGCACTCATGGTTTAAGATTACGAGACCCAGGACTGTGTCCTTAAGGTCTGTTGCGCGTGGATTGACTTTGAGGCCAAGTAGACACTGCATTACTTAAATTGGTGGGACTGGGTGTGGGTGATCACATCTCACAGGCAGAAGGGAGTCGAGGGCTCAGAGTTTCCTAACTGAGCTATGTATAGTGGCTAAATGGGTCTTTTCAGATCTCTTCACAGGTTTTTAATACAGGTTAAAAACATTCCTTTTAGGCCCTAGGACACAAGAAAAGCTTAGATCAGACCTTATTCATTTTTAAGCGAAAAAACAGCCCAAATAACTACTGGTCCAACACAGTGAGAATTCTTTCAATAGATACCTCTTTATTTGAAATGGAATGCATCTTGAAAAATATGAAAAATAAATCACATCTCTCAGAAATCATTTATGAGTCATATTTACACACAAGTTTTTTGATGATGCTGACATTTCTGCTCACAATAGGTTATGCCAGAAAACATTTGGTACATCGCTGCAGCTGTAACCCAGAAGCTGGCATGTGCATACCACGAGCCATAAGAGAGGAATTACTTCAGGATGTCACAAGGACCACATCCATTCAATCGTTCTTCCCCCCCCCCCCCAATTTCTGTATTTTCTTGGTACAAAACAGTCGCCACAGCTTGAATTTTCTTGTTGAAACTTGCCCCTCAGCCACTCTTTTCTCTTTTAAAATAAGACATACAATTTCAACCTCTGATTGACAATTGTCAACAATTTCGTTACCCATACCACACATATCAACCATACAGTGGTTGTGTGCGTTTGTTTGTTTTCTTTTTTGTAAGGGGATAATGACTCCCTTTCTTGCAAAGAATCTTCAGGGATGGCTATTAGAGCCTTTTCCTATGAGGCATGACAGACAGTACTTAACCGTGCAGCTCCAATGAATACTGTGCAGTGCAACAGAGGGAAGCCAAAAAAGCAGAACTATCTCACCGCATAACATCAAACCAGTTTCTGGGTCTAAAATGGCTATCAGCCATGGACACTGGGGAATTTAGAGCATGAGAAAGCGATGGGGCTGACGACATCAGACCGTGCAGCCTCCTTAATGCTGACATGGCCCAAGCCACATGGTGCAGCTGTCCCCAGGGGACCCTGGCTGATCTGCTTCCCTTTGGTTTGCAGCAGGAGAGGAGTTGCCAGGAGACACTGGGTGTCTTTGGCCCATTGGTTCAGGCTGAGACACAGGCACAGACCGAGGTGGGTGCTGTGATGTGACTGTCTGACTCTGGTGTTTCACAAAGGCAATGCAGTGGGCAATGGTAACAGGCAAAAGTTTGTCAGTGAACTCGGCGGTCCAAATGGCTTTTGGAGAGCATTCTTCAAAGCAACTTAAAACAGGAAGCCTGAGGTGAAATACAGCATTGACCTTGAACCATCAACCTCGACATTTTCAATTTCCTTTGCTTTTTCAACCTTCAGTCTCAATTACATCACTGAAATTGTCATCTTTCGTTTTCAAACTACAAACATCGCCAGAAGAGCAGTGAAATTTCAGCTTCACAGCAGATCTGTGGACTTCGGTGGAACCCTGATGTTCTATGTTCACACAGAATATGGCTATCTGCCTTCACCAGAGAAATGTGCATGTCTCTGATCACGTAGGAACGTTTTTCATCACGTACGTTTATTCTTCAGGAGGCCAACACATTTTAGTAGGTGAGCTACCAGCGATATGTCTATCTGGAAAGCTGGATTAGTTGCTCAGCACACCGTAATTAATGACTGAAGAGAGGAGCCAAATTACAAATTACAGCCTATTTTTAAGTCTCTGACTAGCTCATTAGAGAATCCCCTCGCAGCTCTAACATCCAAGCATTAGCAGAACGATAATGGCAGATGTACAGAGATGTGGAAATTGGCTATTGTGATTGCCAAGACAGCGATTCTAATCCTAGAAGATGCAGGGCACCTTCAACTTCAATTAGTCCCCAAGTGACAGCTCTGTTAGGACAGCTGTAACCTGCCCCCCCAGCTTGGCCATAGCGCTTTCAAGGCCAGGGCAGGGCCAAGTACAGAGGAGCAGCCGCAGAGGGGTGGGCAGGACTCAGCACCAGGTCTGTGTGTCCGGGGATGCAACCCGCACACTTGCAGCAAGGGGTGGAACAGGAGAACAATAAGAGATCACCATTTGCTCCATACAGGGCTGAGCTGGAGCTGAGGGTGCACAGTGGGCCCTAAAGGACCACCTTGTGCAGCAGCAGGTTCCGATTTCTCCATCAGTGTCAGCTCAGAGCTTCACCTTTAAGTGCTTAGAGAACAGCTTGCACCATGAGACTGCAGGGTTTTACAGACAGACCACGTCTCAGTTACACAAGCAGAGAAGTCCTGGATGTGTGGCTTCAAGAGATCTTGTTTATGTTCACCACACTCGTGAAGGGGCTCGCTGCCGTTCTCCTCACACATCAGTTACCACCAACAGCTCTGAGCCCACAACAAGGCTGGGCTGTGCTGCTCCCCGCTCCCCAGCTCAGCCCCATTCTGCACAGCACCCAGGGCCAGCAGCTCCCCACAGCCAGCTGCCAACAGACCCTACGGGATGCACCTTTGTTCTCCAACTTCATGGCTTTGTCAGCGCTCACAGAGGCAGGTCACACGCCTCTAAATACCAACAGAGCAACTTTCACCTTATGGAACGGTGATCAAAATAATCCATTTGATCACTACGACGTATAGAGGATGAATTTAAAACCAGGGGCTGCTCTAACGCAAGACGTTTAAACACTGACATGAGAATCCAACCAAGGTGGAGCGCCTGCAGCACGCTCAGAGGGAGCCCCAAGAGCTAAGGGACGCTCCTAACACTCCCCAGCAGCCTCAGAGCCAGGTAGAGCCCGGCTGTGACCCCACACCATAGAGACGGGGCTGGGGCCCCCAGCTCACACACCCATCAGATGGGTTTCACCTGGCAATCACCACCCGTGACTCTTATTGAATAACTGAGTGTGTACAGAGCACTGGCATTGGCCACCGCTCCTTTATATGTTTTGAACAAGAATTCTTAAATCCTGTTTTTTTCCTCTCATAGGAGAGAAGAGTTTCCACACGCAGCGCAGGTTCCAGCCACGTTCCAACCACGCACTGCATGCCCCGTGTTTGCGGAATACGGTGTATTTGGGGCACAAATGAAGAATTCTTTCTATCAAATTGCGTGTGGCCAAACTACACAGAGCTTCCTTAGGCAGCCAGCACAAGTATCTCGTTCTTTCCTTTGCTTTTTGGCTACGGCCTACATTCAGAAATGCCTTGCAAACAAGCCTCGGAAAAACAAACAAACAAACAAAAAAAAAACCCACAACCTAATAAATAAAACACATTAAAATAAAGTTACAGTACATCACGTCTCCCCGAAGTCCCGTCACACCCGAGGTTCCGTCCCGAGGTCCATAAATAAAAGAGCTGAAACGCTTCGGGGCCGCGCCCGGCTCCGTCCTCAGGCGCTGCGCTCGGTCCCGCCGCGGTCGCTGCCCCGCGCGGTGCGGCGCAGCAGCGCGGAGCGGATCGGGGCGCCTTGGCGCTAGGCGGAGTTGGAGGCGCTGCGGAGGCGCGGGCCGTGGGGCTGCTGCGCCAGGTGCTGCTGCTTCTGGCGGGTGGAGCGCACGGCCAGGATGGCCTGGCGGTTCTTGTACTGCACCATCTGCAGCGTGATCGCCGCGTTCCAGCCCTGCTCCTGCGCGCACCGAAAGTCGATCTCCTTGCCCTCGGCCATCACCACCGTGAAGTACACGTACTTGCCCTTCCGCTCCACGCAGTCCACCGTCTTCATGTTGGAGAAGTGTAGCTCCTTAATCTTGGCCGTGGGCTCGGTGCTCGGCGCTGCGGGCGGCGGCTGCTGCTGCTGCGGTGGGGGCGGCTGCTTGGGGGGCGCGAGGAGCAGCCCCTCCTCGGTGAGGATGCAGCGCTTCTTCTTCCAGAGCTGCAGCAGCCCGTCGCTCCGCTTCTCCAGCACGCCCTCCTTCACCGCCTTGCAGCCGCTCTCCAGCATCCTCCCGGCCGGCGGCCCGCGGGGGCAGCGCTCGGGGCGCAGCCGGCACCAGCCCAGCACCCTCCGCCCGGCGCCGGCCCCGAGGCGCAGCGCCCCGGCCCGCAGCGAGCGCAGCGGCGGCCGCCCGTGGCGCGGCGTGGCGGGAGCGCTGGCGGAGCGGAGCCGAGCTGTGGCGGAGGGCTTCTCCCGCCCCTCGGCTTTTGAGCGCGCCTTTCCCACCCCAGAGTGACACCCAGCGGAAAAGGCGGCCCCGCCGGCAGCGGAGGAGCCCGG
>JAPSGF010000006.1:7566174-7600619 GCA_035772895.1 Perdix hodgsoniae | reverse complement strand
AGCCGCCGCCCGGGAGCCCCGCGCCCGGCCGCACCGCGCCGCCCCGCAGCGACAGCGGCTCCGCGGCTGCCGGCTGAGAGCGACGGCCGAGCGCGGCCCCGGGGGAGCGGTACGGCTGCCCACCGCCGCGGGCGGGCGGCGCTGATTGGAGGCCAGGAGCAGCGGCAGCGGCGAGCAGCACCGCGGCACTTACAGCCACAGTAACTGTTCGACAAAGCGGAGCCTCACTGCCAGCCTTTAGCCTTGGTGTAGTGACAAGCTGATCACCAGCTTACAGCAGGTACGTACTGATGGAGGGATAGGGATGATTTACATTACGTTCACGCATCCCCCTCGCTGCCCCCTGCTCCGGGAAGCCCCATACTGGCAAACTTCGACAACAGACAACAACCAAGTCCGAATTCACACAGAAAAGATTCTTTTTTTCCGATTGTTGTTAGCACAGATCATTCACAGTGGTTGGATTGCCTCTCGCTTCCTTGAAAGCATGCGAGTAGAAAAGCCAAGTGAGCTACAGCAAGCAATGACCTATTTTAAAAGCCTTTGGTATCAGGCATAAATTAAAGCTATGTAAATGAAGATAGCTGACAACGCCCCCATAAACTGGATGCTGGAAATGATCTGTTACTGAACATAAGGTCATTAAAATAATATACAAAAGCAACAATAAACACTCCCTCCTCACACTGATCTTAGCAGGCAGAAAGCAAGTCCCATACAGCACAGGTCAGTAGGAGCACATTAGGAAAAAACCTCACTATTAATGATTGTTTTAATGGAGTTTCTCTCTGATAAAGCTCTTTAAAGTTTTCTTCTGCATATCTTGTAAATTATAGTCATTTCCTCTTGAAGTTCCAAGTCAATTTTGATAAATTGCTGAGAGGTAAACAATTAAGGTAGTAAAAGCAATTAAAATTAACTCTTCTAGCTGTTTTTATCTTTCCTGTGGTAACTAGGAAGAAAGTCAAGTCAGGAACAAAGGTAACATACTGGCTACAATTCAAACAAGGGGTGTGTACTGTAAAGGTCTGCTTAACTGGACAGTGCTTTTTAACAGTGCTTCCTCTTTGCAGCTCAGTATGTACACTAAAAAATGGAGTTCATCCTCACAATCGCCTTATGATTATTGTAATGGAGGCACATATATGTTAAGAACCACCAAATATTATTTGCTGTTGTCTCACTCTGCAGCTCATTGCCACCTGAACCCAAATGCCCCAAGCAACAATCTGCACTTTCAGCTCCTGCTGCTCACACACACAGCCTGCACAGAGTAAGAGCTCCCAGGCTTCTCATGTGCTTTGCATCTACTTTTCTCCTGACTGTCACATGAACAAGGACTTAGTTTTGAAACTGTCAAAGCTTAACATACATCAGTCTTATGTCAAGTCAAAATGTATTCATCTACATCAAATATAAAGGCACAGGACATTGAACTAAACCCACAAAGCACAAGCTCCTAACAATTCCCCAACACATTGCTGGTTGCTACTCCATCACTACAAGTGATGGTCATTTGCTTCCTAGCAAATGCCCAAGCCAGTAGTATAGAAACTAGAGCCAGAGCCCTACGTATTATTTCTGCAGCATTCAGGAACTTCTCCTCTCTCCTCCCCTGCAACACTGCACCATAGTATTTAAGTACATTAACACAATCTCTCTAATTTCTATGTGAGCAGTATCACTTGTTCTTGGTGCCAGTAGTAATCTGTAATTAATCAAAAGGGAAAAAATTGAGATGGGTGAAGAAGGTTGAAGAATTTCATCAACTATGTAGGAGAAGGGGACTGTGTTCATTCCACCTCCATGGTATAAAGTTCTCAGGTCCACTACGGCAAATGACGAGTGTCAGCTTTTTAACCCAGCTCTAAACACTGATGGACATACTCTGCTGATGTAGAGACTCACAACCATTTATTCCTGGTGAAATTCACCTCAGCATGTGGATCAGAAGTAAACATGCAAAACATCCATTTCAACTTGTATTCTCTACGCCAACAAATATTAACAGCCATTTTAAATACACTACACTTGACCAAAACCACCAGAGCAGTGAGAACTTAAGGGACTTAGGTTGGAGGAAACACTGACAGAGTTCCATGGCAAAAAGAACACAATATCCCAGTTTTATTGCGCAGAACTTAACCAAAAGATAACAAATGTCTTTTTCCTACATGAAATTGAAAACAGATCTTCCTGAAATGCTGTTTCTTGTAACTCCTTTTCCATTTTGAAAACCCACAATCAACATGGTTAAACCCACTAAACATCCCACTGAGGTTTTGATTTTCTTTTCTTTAAACATGTTTTCAAACCATTGCAATCATATTATGTGTTCCGGATCTGCTACCTTTCCTTAAGTTCCACTAAATACTATGTTTATTCTGCATCTGTTCCCAAGTTAGAGAAAATTCTTCTGGAACAGCTGATGCACAGATGCCTCCTGCTGTCAAACCTGAAGTACTACCATCTGAGGGAAAAAATAAAAATAAATTAAAAAAAAAAATCAACAAAGGAAACAAGCCACTTTTCCTTGAAAGAACCTATATCTAAGATCCACTTATTCCTGATTGTTTCTTTGTTAACATACAAAGTTAAGCGGTGGTAACAGGGATGCTTGGCTGTTAGGTATACTTGGTCTTCTGCATCACAAACTTCCTGACTTAAAGGCTCAAGCAGAATAAATTATGTTTGCAACTTTTAATGACTCTCACTGTAATTATTCTTTAAAGCGTGGTGTGTTTTCTTTTTTTTTATTTTTATTTTAGACCCTCAGGCAACATAAAAACTGTTTTGGGAAGTCACTGTGAAAGACTAAGCAGCCTGTAATTTTAGTGTTCTCCTGGATAACAGAACTGCAGACCGCAGGAGCATTCTATCAACCATCAACGCTTAATTTTGGAAGGATGTTAAATGTACATGGAGTGATAACCCTCAACATCATTCCTTCTATTACAGAGAAGTAAGTAGCTACTGCAGCAAAAAGGGAAACCTAAAAGAAGACACTGCTAAATGGAAGGAAGACAGAATAGCCTGCTGTTGAGAAATATGTGACAGATGTAAGTGTTGCGGTATGCCACTAAAACAATTAGACAATGAGTGGTTACTGAGCATTTTTTCTGACCTTTACCATCTCCAAGTTATTTTCCAGGAACTTAGTAAGTTCCTGCTGACAGAACACTTGAAGCCCTGATTGTGGAATCTAGTGGCAGTCTCGTATGAATTCCATCTCACTGATACCTGTTCATGCTTTATAAAGTTCACAGACTTTGAATACTGACCAAAACTATTAACTGTATTGCCCTAGGCCTTCACATTCCCTACAACCCACAGCAGTCTCTAGACACAGACCACCAGCACTGCAGCTGCTCAGGCCTGACTTTCCCAGATCCCCTTCCAATCCATAGCCAGCTGTCTTCCAAACATGTCATAAAGTGGTACAGTACATATTAGAGAGCAAAACCAGACTGCAAGAGGTTTAAGTGACATGAAGATTCTCAGATTTGAGCACCTAGCACTGAGTAAAATGTGTTGTGCATTTAGAACATAAAAGTCTGCTTTTCATCAACACTAGGATTAAACATCAAGATTGGGTGTATAGTTGCAACACTCAGTAAACATACAAAAAGTACATCAAACAAACAACAGCTAAATAAGGAAGAAGCAGAGGACACCACTTTTCCCATCTCAGCACACCATAGTTAGGTATTTCATTTAGATGTTTAATAAAACAAAAAAGCTCTTCTGCCAAACCCTCACACTCTATGCACACCCACTTCTAGTATACGCTAAGCAGATACAAATGCAGAACACCTTTATCTTTTGCTTGGTGTGCTCTGTGCTGCTTGTTCTAGTTTTCCTGCAAGAGCTAAAGGATGCAGGCTACATGCAGAAGGCTAACATGTTCAACAAAACATTTACTAAGTGATGATTTGGAAGCTATCACTTGACTCGGTTATGCAGACAAGCTTCCAATTCTTGATCTGAGAGGGCATGAAAGTGGGACTTCCCACTCCAACAAATGGATTTATTTGCTTTGGATAAGCTTTAGAAAGTAGAAGTAACTATTTTGACATCTGTTTGCAAATTTGAGAGTCTGCACATCATAAACAGAACTGAGCAGATCAGAAGTGAAAGTGAAGGCTGGGTGAGTAGCAACCATTTAACTAGACTACAAGAAAAGATTTTGACAGGGTTGCTAGCTGATGTAGTAGCTATGTTAGCACAGAATGAAGCAGGAACTGCTGTAGAACTAAATCCATCTCCTCAGAAGCATGCACAGCTCAAGCTCCAACCAGCTGGCCATCAAAGCCATCATATAGAGAAATGCCTTCATTATCAGACTGCCCAATGCACACCAAGTACAGCATTTTTGTCACCGAGAACACAGTGCAATTCTCCCATCTAACACAAGGTATCTGAGAAACAACCATTGCACAGACATTTCTGAATTGAAAAATTACTGTTAGACAAACTGATGATTAGATCTTGTGCTCTACTAATTTATGAACAAAGCCTACAACAGTGGGACTTAATAGAGAGAAAGTTTAAATATCAGCTCGAAGACAAAGATGAGTACATTACATTCCCACAGTTTCTTACATTCTGCTGTGTTTTTATCACTTAGCAATTAAAACCTTAAAAAGTTAAGCTACTTACTACATAGCTTGGGAAACATTGGTTCCAATAATCCAATTAACAAATCTAAGCTTATCAAGCTAGTTATAGAAAAGTTCAGTAAGAAAAGTCAGATCCTTCAGTGTTCACGATCTAACTTACAGTTGCCAGAAGTGTAGAAATAACAAGGAGCAGCCTGCTTAGTGACCAGAACTGGACAGAAAGCCCTCATTTAAGTTCTAGTGTACTATCGCAACAACTCATCAAGAAATTCAATTTCTGGTGACACATTTTTCTTAACCTTGAAATAGTTAGGTAACAAGGTAATTCCTGAAATACTAAATAAATACATTCTATACAGCTGGTATAAATCCACAGGAAGGGACAAGAATGAGTCACAATGCTCAAATCATTGCAAAAAGTTTAATGCTCCTGCTCCATACTGCCTTTCAGAACTGCTATACAGGGGTACTGTTGATCATGAAACTGTGTGAAGCATCCAAACAGTCATTAAACCAATACCTCAAGGACTGGCACCTCAACCTGAGCCTAAGAACTAGCTAGTCAGTCTAGAGAGCAGCTTACCAAAATCTGCCCACAGACACACATTCATAGCTCTGGATTTTGCAATCCATGGATGATCTTTAACATTTATCAGCTCCTCTTTTCAAATATTGTATCACGTTGCATAAGGTATCAAATAAGAAAGCAATTTAAATACAAGCCACCATATTTCATAAGAACAACAGCTTGAAGTGTGCTGGAGGACTTCCTACAGCACTTTCTCCATCTGGGAGACTGTTGCCAGATACTGTTAGAAAAATGTGCTAGATTTAAGTAAGGACTTCAGATACTTAGGTCCAGAAGTATGAATCCCAAAGGCCTTCCTTAGTAACTGCTAAATATCAGTTTGGTCTCTGCATACCCTGAAGTTCAAGTTGAAACAAACAGTACTTGGTTTTCACTCGATCCTGGGAGACATTCAAAGAGACAAAGATAGCCAAGTGAAACACCTGGCAGCACCAGTGTCTCAAAAGGTAAGCACATTCTATCAGGATTAATGTTATCACAAAACCACAACCACATCTACTTTAAGATACAACTACTAGAGATAGTGTTGTTCACCTCCTATTATTGTATTTTTCTATACTATGATGTATAAGTTACCAGAAAAACATTTAAAAGCATAGCTTTCACATTTGTTTTCTATACAGCTATAGATAACAAGGGTTCCTTTTCCCATAGGTATCTGGTGAGGAGAAAGATGACATCTGACAAGGGTTCTGTAATTAATCACTATAGTATTCAAGACACCAAGGAATAAAATAAAAAAAAAAGTTTTGAGCATACAAGACCATCCTCCTTTCAGAGGGGCTGAGGATTAAGAGCACTTGGGATAAGCTTCACTACATTACCTATCCTCTAAGCAAGAAACTTGCAATATTAACGTGGCCTCCACAACCTCATTCTGACATAGCAGTTTGCCTCTTGCTTGCCCTGCTCTTTTCTGTCCCTTAACTCTTCATACCTACCTTATTATATTAGTGGCAAAGAGTAGCTACTGTAGAAACACATCCATGGCTAGCTGGACTCTTCTCCACTGTCCTGAGGACCTTCCCATTCCTCAAAAAGTTATCTGCATACTTGTTTAGGTCAGAACTTCTACAGTTATGTAATGAACAAGAATCTGGAGTATATTAGGGTCCCATTGACTGGGAACACCTTGCATGAAAGATATCAATTCATAATCTCCTCAATCTGAATGCATTCAAATTCACACTGAGAACACCTAGAGACAAAACTAATGAGACAGGTCTAGCACGTGGTTCAGCTGACAGAGAGCATCCAGTATAGACAACAAATGAATCAAATCGTGCAAACAAATATAGTGAATAGAACATTAAGTGAGGAAGGAAGAATTCCTTGGCGTTTGTTTCCTCCTCTTTAGATGCTTAACACCAAGTTCAAATTAGAATACAGCCAGATGTTCTAGAAGTCTCTTAGATTACCAAGTAGATTTTGTTCAGGACAACGTAGCTCTGTCTATGCAGACTGGAAATCCATACTACTTTCTTCACTCCGGATTTCACGCCAATATTCCAATTCTCTATTAGAATGAGGCGTGGCAATATCCAAGTTCTTCATCAGATCTAGCCCCACTTCTAAAAACAACTGTCTTCTCAAAATGGCAGTGTTGACCAACCACTGAAACATGTAGCTCAGATTCACAGGTATCACACTGCAATTAAAAGATATGGATCAAAGTCTATCCAAACTACTGTTTTTAGATGCTATAGAAATTAATTTTCAATAATTCCCAATTTCTGGTTTAGCACAGTGAACTAACTGCAGCATGAGATATGCCTTATCAGTTTAAACATGCAGATTCACACCATAATAAAACAAGACTATCTTCTGAAAATACTAGGTTTTATTCACACCCCGTGGTAAACAATAACCTTAATATGATGGCTAGGTTTCTTTTGTAGATCACTATGTCACATAAAATACAAAACCCATAGCATAAACAAGCTGACAGTTATGAATGTTTAATGTGGTCTCATTGGAAATTAAACAAGTTATACTAATCTTCTCAAGTAGTCAAATTCAAAACGCATCATCATCTCCTAGTTAGTACAAGTCACTGCCATTTCTATAACAAAGTAATGAAGGCACAGCTAGTGCAAGCAGACTTAAACCCGTTCAGACTACTGGGCTGAAAAATACTTTGGTTGGTTCTTCAGGAGAGAGCTTTCTCTAAACAAATATTGGTCTCAGTTAACAGTTCTGATAATCTTCACAGCTGCAGTCTAATAGCTACATGACAAAGACTTCACAAGAACCAAACTATGTAGCAATGAATTAACATTCATGCTTTAGGGGACTTACTGCATTCTACATATTGGCAGAAAATTATACTGTTAAAATGTTAGGTAGATTGAACCTACATTTTAAACTGGTTCTTATGTGTTTGATTCCATTTATTTTTTTTTTTTAACAAATTGGTTACTTAATTCTACCAAGATACAAAACATAAGGCTGTAAGTAACTAATAGTTGTGTTTAGGCTATTACAGTGCAGGTAATCCTCAAGGCCACATACACACTGCTTCACTGCTGCTTGCATTCTGCTGGGTTTTGATCCTTCTGTTGAGGGAGGAAAAAAAAAAGAAATATCAGCTCACATATCAATACTTCAGGAATTATTCAAATTGTTAACATACTTTGTCACCTTCCAGCAGTCAGGTTTTTCTTGCTATCTATTCAAATGAGCTAACTGTCCAGTATCACTAATGCCTTTACATGTGGTAACATTCACAATGTTTTTTTTTGTGTGTGTATATGCACTGAGAATAAAAACCTGTTCAGAACCAAGTGTGATGGTATACTCTGAATGACGCCAAAACTAGATGGAGAAGGGCAATAATAAGTTGTATCAAACACTGGCACAGACATATCCACACCTTTTAAACAGTTTGAAACAAAAAACAACACAGCCTTCATTTTGATTGACGCATTTTGAAGTAAGGGCACAGCCTTACTTCAGAACCAATGTATAGCAGTGCAATGAAACAAAAATCAAGGTATGTTCTTAACACTCTGGAAAGATTTTTTGAAATAAATTACAGTTGCTAGAAAGTTTTCAAGTAGATATTACAAACTCTCCTGTACTGAAGCAGGCAATAAACAAGATCTCACAGTAACACGGGAATTTATGGAAAGGCTTTTGAGGGTGAAAAGTTGCAAGTTTTGCTCCACTACTTTTTGTTGATAGCTATTCTCAGACTGCAGTGCTTTCGTAAACTCATCTAGTTTTCAGTCTGTAATTAACTTTTAATTATCTATTCTTTTCAAAACGCTATAGTACCACTACTGTCTGCCTCTCAACAAGTCCACAGCAGTTCTCTCTGAAACTGAGCATACAATCTTGCCCTCAGTCATATAACTTGCAAAAACAATTGAAGTGGTGGAAATCAGAAGCCCAATTTGCAGCTGTTTCATGTTGATTCCAGAAGTTCCTTGAACTGGAATACTCTACTGCAGATGAAACACCCCAAACAAGTCATACATTATTATTAGTACTTCTATAGCCCACATCTTTTCCAGTACAATGTTAGAATTATGGTACTACTACTTTTAGATCAAAACATTCCTACTGAAAAATATTCTTCCCATTTTTAATCTGGAGACACTATGTTTTCTAGCACACTTTCAACTTAAAACAGCTTGACTTCCTGAGTACTGCTTTCTCTCGACCATCAGATACTTAGAGCTGATTAAGGATGTCTTTCCCTCAACTAAGAGAAAGCTAAGAATTGAGTTGCTCACAATCACTTTTCCAGTGAACTGAGCTTAGCTACTCATTTACTCTGACAATTAAACATGAAACAAAGCTGCACATTGCTCTTAGTTGCCTACATTCAAGTGCTTGGTTGTAGAGGCATTCCTGAAGTTTGACATCTGCTGCCTCAAGAAATACAGGCTCGCTATCATCTCCCTTGAAAACAAACAAAAAACAACACCAAAAAACTCACTCCAGCACAGTACAAGAACCAGATTGTGGCAAGTTCCCCCAAACCTGAGCGTTTATTACTTGTACTCTTCTTATTACTAGCATAGAACACTTACACTGCTGAACTAAACTAGAAATCTGCTCCAAGACAAGTTGACAAAAAAACTGAGCTTGATAGATTTCAGCATTCAAAGTAAAATGTCACTTCCACAAAAAGTTTCTTAGTTAAGGAAGTACAAAAAAAGAAGTTGCCTTACACCTATTAGGCCATCAGAACTGGAACCAAAACAGTCTCAGCCAAAAAACACTTACTGTAAGAGCTATTAAATGTTTCAACTAAAACTTGATATTTAGCCTTCACTAAATAATAAGAATATGAATGCATTTGCACACTTGAAGCATTCTTTTAATTTCTTACTTTTGGGTCAAAATCAGGATCATTTTCTTCATCTGCTTCTTCTTCCCCCTCCTGAAAGAAAAGAGTTGTTTGTATTTCACTAGCTTATCCACATTCAGCTTCCCAAACCATTCTCAAGGACTCTGATCAAGTTTTACTCTGAAATACTTTCACTGCCACTTCAGTGTATGCATATTGTATTGGTAGGCCCTCTACAAAACACATTTTTTGATAAGAGTCGCGATTTGATTTGTAGGATTACTTTCGTTGTTTTTTTGTTTGTAATTAAATATTCACTGTGGATCACAAGCTGTTGCATCTTACATTCATAAGTGTAACTTAAACTTGCTTTCACAGGATTTAAAAAAAAATAATGGAATTTATTCTACACAGACTACAGGAGGAATTTAAACCAAACTATTTAAACCAAAGCAATCTGTCAACTTACCTCATCATCTGCCTCTTCACCTTCTTCATCATACTAGGAAAGAAAGAAATAGTTTTGACTGTCATAAACATAGTCATTACAGACATCAGTTCATGTAAGGTAACATAAGTTGATGCCAGAAACCACATACACGGTACTATGCTTTAAGAGAACATCCTACATTTGACTGATTAGAAATAGCTTTATGAATCAGGATGCATAACATTCAATCTCAAACTATGCTCTAGCAGAGAACACTTCCTGCCCTGCACTCCTTACATGCAACACTGGGAGAGATTATTATCTGGTAATACCTCTGTCCAACGAAGTGTCTTGAACTATAAAGCAGTCCATACAGTCACTTCCATCTTCTACCCATCAACTGCTACAGTACTGGGCTAAAGGTTACCATTCTAAATTCTAAAAATTCAGCTCAATGGTGGACCCAGCTTAGCCTAATCAGCTCAATAGATTTAGTAAATTTGTCAAGTTCTTAAGTTTTGCAGTTTGTTTTTCAGCTTCTTTAATGCATCGAATTCAAGCTTATGAAGAACCTGCTTTAAAAAAAAATTTTGCTCTCATTCTCTAAAAAAAGCTCTCCTGAAAGCCTGAAGCTCAAGAACTTAGCAGCCATGTAAGTATAATAAACAGGCTGACCAGCTACATAAGTAGACTAATTTGTTCTCTGGCAGCTCATTTTTCTATCCAAGTATCGCATACATCACTCAAGCAATGACTTGTACGCAAACTTTTATTCAGACATCACTCTAAGTGGTCATCTATTAGTGCTCTTGCCACAGAACTCTGAATTCAGTACTTGGAAAATAAATTACCTTCATGCTGTTCCTTATTTAACATCCTAGCAAGTCTATCTGGAACTAAAGTTGATACCTCCCATTCTAAGGATACTGACAGTTACTATAGGAGTCAGAAGTTAACAAAAAACTTTAAGCAACATTATATCAAGGCCTTTAGCACTTCAAAAGAACATTACTTACATCATCATCATCATCTTCAATAGCTTCTCCTGTGAAGTACAATACTGATCGGGGGACAATACGCTCACGTAAGAAATGACCTATCTCAAAATCTGCAGCAAGGATTGCCTCAGCATCATCATCCTGCATAAAACAATGTTATGTTCTAAATCATAAAATGATAACTACATTTGACAACAAAACACAAGTTGCACAAATTTTGATGTGGACAGATTTACACAAATACCCATCTCATGAGTTTTTGGTTCAGGGCAATCATAGAATTGAGATTGAGAGATCAAGTTTTATACTTCAAGCATTTGCACACATTATAGAGTTCAGTGCTTGCTGCTTCAGCAAACTTAGCCATACAAAACCCTGGAGTTTAAGTTTCCTTCTTCCTCTACATAATAACCTAAGCCATTTTTCTACTTAAATGTAATATCACCCGTAGATTTTCAGCTTGCATGCACAGCATTAATAACTAAATACTAACCAGGTGAAACTTTAAGTATCTTCATGATTCTCATTGATCACCCCAATGTAAAGCACTTGCACACCTAAAAAATGTTCTCTGCTACAATAAGCTGTTAAAGTGAAATGAACTGGAATTTACCATTGTTCTAACAAAGAAAAACTATTTATCTATTTATCACAAATGTTCCCAAGTTAAGTGAAAACTGAAACAATTTAAATTCCCAAACAAATCTCAGAAAGCACACTGTATGTAACTGCCTTTCACTGGTGATTCCCTCACCCCAAAACTCTTCCGATAGACAACTTACCAGGTCTCCACTTTCAGGAACTGCGAGAAAAAAAAGAAGAAAGGAAATAAGTAAATGAATTACACACAATGTTTAAAGTTAATGTAAATACACAAATATTTTGTTTACCTTCAGGAGGACTAAAGAAGTTAAAGAAGGAGTCATTGGAAACAGTTTTTGTCACGGTTCTAACTGTTCCACGACCCTTGTGTTTCTGCTTCTTTTTAATTGTTTTCAAAGTAACATTCTTGCCTTTTTTCCAGTCTATTTGGCAGCTGGGGAAGAAAGAAAAAAAAAGGTTGTAGCTCAGAACATCTCCACTTTCTACCAATACTTACTGAAACTACCACAGTTTTAAGGAATACACTGAAAATGAAATATCAAGGTTATTTGCTTTTTACAGAGAAAAAAATTATCCCCACAGGCGTGACTGACACAAAGTATTCTGAGGAAATGCAAAGGAAGTCACAAAAATAAGGCTGACAAAGTTCCTTGACTGGATCCTTTACAGATTCAAAGGAAAGAGGTGAGTTGTTTAAAGACAAGAAGTTGCTGTCTTGACACTCCCAGTCATTGCTTTGCATAAATCATTTTCAGAAAGGCAGAGTCATCTCACAGGAATCTCTGCCAGGAGATATGATGCTTTTCAGTAACAGTGTGAATTATGGGAGATGATACAGTTTGATCAAATGTACTCAAGCAAACTAATTCCTACAGGACATTTGTAGCAAGGTATTACATTAAGTGACTGGGAAATGGAGGGGCAAGCATCACTCAGTATCAGTAAAAGCACAGTAGCATATCAGTAAGATACTCTAGTTGTTACTGCTCAGAAGAGTGTTCATAATGGATGTGTACAGAACAGACTGAATAATCTAAGGAATTATAGCTAATTTAGAACAGAAGAGACCACCAAATGTGACATTTTCAAAATCATGAGAAAATTAGAGTTAGATATGACTGTTCTCTACTTCTCAAATAGATTAATCGAAAGGTGCTTAGAGGGGCAAACATTAAACTATTATAAACCCGACAACAGCAATACAGAACATAAAAACAGACCTGCCTTCTCAAAAAACCTATATTCCAGAAATACAAAAGCTTTCGAAAATGATCAAACTAGATTTTTAAAAAGCTTTCAAGGCCCATTAAAAAAATACTATCCAGCTTCCAATTCAGCTTCAGTTGTTGCAGAACACAGTTTGCAAAGAGTATTAAATTTAACTGTATGTATACACAGATACTATTTATGTAAGTACAAATTGCATCAATGTTTAGATTATATATAGTTTTATATAAAAAATATAAATATGTAGTTTTTACATATTTATATATTACACGATAAAAAACTGAAAGTAACACTAGATGGATACATGAGGAATGGAGTCTTAGATGTTTCAAACTAATAGGCAGTTATAAGATGGCAATTGCCAATAAGTTTTAACCTCAAAACTTGAGTTCAGCTATTTAAAAGTTACTAGGTAAGGCTTACACTTGGATAATAAGGAAAAAACAGTTATACTTATGGCTATTCATTAGCACTTACCCTGTACAACCCATGATTTCTGGTCCATCAAAGGAAAAGGGATCAGAATCATCTGGCTCTGATCTCATTCTATACGTCTTTGTCAACACTTCATTTGTGAAGTAGTCATTTGGTTCAAAGTGAAATTCTAATGTGAAACTCTTAAGAAAGAATTGCAAAGGGACAACATTAGTAATCCAGCAACACATACCTTTAATTTTTAAATACTTGAAGATCGAAATCAAAAATAAACACGCAAATGAATATGTCCATCTCTACCAACTCTGAAGTGGTGCATGCACAACCTATCCTAGAATTTGCTGCCCAAATTGTACAGTAAGTATTCAGATGTTTACACTTACTATGCAGATCTTGTGTCATTGGTTCAAGCAATACATTAACAAATGAGTGCAAGATCTCACATTATGTACAGATTTCCTGGTGCTACATTATAGAGATATATTCTTATCTTTGCAAATTATTTGGTCTCTAGAAAGGAAATTATATTCTCTTATGGTAGTTATACAAAAAGTGCCTCAAATTGTCAAACTTTAAAGGCAAAACAAAGTAATCAAATACTAAGGTCAAGTTATTAACTCCTTAAAATCCAAAAGTTAAGTTTAAATTCATTCATATGGTACTTCAGGATTAGTCTTTGTACTGTTTTTCAGGGGACAAGAAGCTAGCTACACATTTTTCAGGATTGCCATAAGACAACAGCTTATTACAGATCATGTTGTTGATATACAAATGCAAGCCTCAAGATAATGCAGAAGAACTCTTGTTTAGTAGGTTAAACTAACCATAGGCTGTCCAACTTCTGAGAATTTCACTTTTATATCTTTTAAGTGTTTCAGGATAGGTTCATCATGTTCCTGTAAATAAAGAAATTAATGAAACTTCCATAAGATTAAATTGTGCACAGATTTAAGACACGGCAGAGATAAAAAGGTATATTTAGAACCAGTGAATCTCAACAAGAATCTTGTCCAAGCACTGAAATATTTTTTTTCCATGAATGTGACCAGCAGATGGCAACAACAGCAGCTCAGTCTTCACTGCAGCTCACAGCTTAAATCTCATGCAAACTAGATACAAATTTTAGTAATAGTACTATTCTAATAGTAATAGTACTATTTCCTGTAATCATACCTTACTAATGGACTTCCTATGAAAAGTTATAACTTCAACAAATAAGAACAAAATAAGACAACATTTCAAAGCACTCTATGCTCTGAGTTGAATCAGGGACCAGATGACATCCAAGTACTGGCTCAATTTTTACTCTCCAGAAGACAAGTACCATAACTGTTTCTTCTCCCTCCTTGCAGAGCACACTTGGATTAAATTCTAAAGCAACATCAAATCAATCTGGACTACTACCTACCTGAACCATATCACTGAGCAAGTCCACGTTCTTGAATACTGTCAGCCAAAATTCAGGAATTCCTTTAGGATCTTCCTTTTCTTCATCTTTTTTTTCTTCATCAAGCTTGGCTTTCTCTTTCATTTCCTCCTTGATAGAATAAAAATATTAGTTTTTCTAAATTTTAAAAACCATCCTCCATCAAGTTTGTTAACTGTCTTTAGCTGATAATAGTACACATGAAGTTTCATGCAGATGATTTAAGGATGCAGTTAATAATATGCAGTCAATCATTACAAAAATTCTCCTTTTGAGAAAAAATGTATTTATTTACTCTATTGAATCTAGTTTCATGCTAAAGGTGGAGATATTGATGAGAATTGATTATGATACTCACTGAAATTTCTTCTTCGGCATCTGCTTTCCATTCACATTCTTCCTCTGTAGGTTCATAGATTGCATTGATGATTTCACTTCGCTAAAAAATAGAACCAAGGATACTTTCATATGCTTTCATATGTTCTAGTTATTGCAATTAGCAGTACTCTAACCAATAAACTGCTGATTATAGTCTCACATAAAGCATTAACTACTTAATCAAACGCTTTCTTTTTGCTCTAGCCAAACGCTTTCTTTTTGCTCAACCCAGCAGTTCCCAATGTTCAATACAATAAAGAACCAACATTCCAGAAAGGTTACCACCTCACCTAACATCTGCTCAGTTAACACAGTGAGACTTAATATAGTAAAAGTGACTTTGTTAACCACAGAACAGACAACCTTTCTCCTTATTCTTAGCTGATATTCACATGGATGGTGAAATAGTGTCCATTCAGTTGAATAGGCACATTGGAGACCAAGGTAATTCAGAACATACATTCAGTTTATATTCCCTTTTGGTTTAACTACAGCTTTTAAGAACAAATCAGACAAGCATTAAAATACCTTGTCAAATAAGGGCTGATAGAGAGCAGCATATTTTCTTTCCAGTTCATGAACTTCCTCATAGAACTTTGCTTCTATCTGTGCACACTGAACTTGAAGATTCTTGAGAGCATTCACACGTCTTTTAACAACTTTAGGCAAGCTGAAAAATACAGTGACAGAACTGTTACAAACCCTGTATTCTATGCAAATGTTGACCTCTCCTTAACCAGCTCCCTTCAACACGTATCAAAAAAACAGATTTCACGCTACTTTACACACTAGAAAACTGAGGAAAAAAAATACGCATAGGAATTCCAATTCCAGGATATCCAAATAAAGATTGTAACCTCTTTATTAGAGAATCAAAATCTTCCACAAGTGCCAGAAAACACTTTTTCACTCCCCCAAGTCTGTGCCAACTAGTTCAAGTTTCAAAACTTGTACATCCACTACACTGGGAAATTCCATACTTTTTTAAAGAAGTTTCAGAAAAAAAAGCAGCTAATGCAAAACAAATCCAAAATGGCGAAAGAGATCATGAAATCTGAACCAGACTACCATAAGTACAATAGTGGCAAATAAAACTTGTTGTTCTGAACACAAGTCACTAGCAAATGTTACAGTCACACTAGAATCCAACCTCCAGCTCACAGCTGAGTAGAATCCTACTCCAGAAAAGAAAACTTCATTTAAAAAAAAAAATCACTGTATCCAGGTGCAGGTGAAAAGGTAAGCTATTGGAGAGTGGCCAAACAATTTGCAGATTTTAAGCCCAAACAGATAGATAGATCTTTTCCTGGAACATGTTTAGCTTCTCTGTCAGCTTTGCACTGTGCACTAGTTCTTTAAGAGCCCACACAACCATCTTTTAGGATCCCAGATTCCTTCTGACTTCTGTGCCACCTCAATGGTGGGACTTTTTTTTTTAAACAAACTTAAAAAAACATTTGGTAAGACACATATGAGGTCCCTGTAAAGCATGATTTAGATCAGCATCATATGTTAAGGTAGCACAGATTCAAGTTATACATTTTTCAGCTATTTTTCCACTGTAAGTTTGGCAAGTACTTGGTATAATGGCAAAGCTGCAATGCTTTGCAAGAAAAAGCACTACGGGACTTGGAATACATGAAGAAATGGTACAGTATCTTAGAAAACAGCTGACGGGAAAATGCCAAGTAAATTCATGTTATGACTTCTGTTCACTTCTTACATCTAGGACCTGAAAGATTAGTAGAGATGAATTAACATCTGTCAAAAAAAACAATGTAATAGATATAGAAAGCCTTATTGTACAGCATATAGAACACAGTATAAAGAACCTGTGTACTCCTTTGACTCCATGCTCTTCCTGGACCTGTAATTATTAGCGTAGGCTATTAGTTGTCTGTACTTTTCATCTATGCTACTGCCTGCAATAAAGGAAAGTGGTAGGAGTAGCAGGAACAAATCCTGTTATTCAGTAGCCATCTCAGCTAACATCAATAGCGACACAGGATCCTATCAGTCAGATAGTTCTGTGCTTTACAACTTGTGTGCATGTGGTAAAAAGTTCACACAATTAGAAATCACATGGAGAAGCTAGATAAATCCGTTAGAGCAGATGCAGTAAAGAAAACTTGAGTAAGCAACAGATTGTTTCAAATTCTGATGCATAAGGAGTCTACATTAAGTACTGATACAACATACCCAATCTGTGGTTATAGCATGACCACAAGTGACCACGTACTTGTCCATGTTTCAAATTAAGGCAAAGCTGAGAACACATTCTGGGAAAAATGTCTGTACGTATGTATCATGGTTTGAAGAGTTAACTATTCAACACCTCTCCCTGCCCTTGGGAGAAACACAAAGACAGGAAGAGAGGAAAAAAGCTGATAGAGATAAGAGAAATGGATTTATTAAAAGGAACACGAGATAATACAGAGTAACTAGGCGCAGTAAATAAAAAAGAAACAAAATAAAACTGAAGGAGAGAAATTATCAGTCTGAGTCCTTATCAGCAGGTCCTCACGGCTGGCCTCCCAGAAAGGCAAGAGAGCTCTTCCTTATCACACGGAGATGGAAATCATGTGAAGGCTCTTGGGAAGACGCACTACATCTCAGTGTATCTTCCTCTTGGAGAGTCAGAACTCACGTGAGGCTGCTAGAGAAACCAGGAAGTACAGCTCTGCAATGCAGTGTGCATCTGCACCCAACAACCTGCTGCATGATGTCATGATAAGGAATATACTGATAAAAGCAGGACAGAATGACATTTTGCAATTGCATGAAACATTATCAGGCACTAAATATTTTTGCATTCTTTTCTTCAAAAAGGCTCAAATAGAAAGCCTTCTAATTTGAAATGCATTAATGCCTGATTGTGTTTCCTGCTACCTCAGCAGCACAGAGGTTTCTGATTATTAAAGACAGTATTGTTCAGAAAGTGAAAGCACATTTATATCACTCTGCTCATCCTGAATTAGAACAAGTATTTACCTCTCTATATATCCTGTAGAAGTTCCTACCAGACCATCAAGTCTTTCCTGAAGAGCTGCAAGAATCTGAGGATTTTGCATCATCTGCACAGTCAACTGCCGAGCTAAAATTAAAATGAAAATTCTGTAAGTGAAAAGCATATCTTCTAGACTAGGCTTGAAAGAGATTTAAATACTAAGAAAAAATAGTAAATTTACTTTATATTATTCTAAGAAGAATTATTTCAAATGTCCCCATTTTAGATGCATGGATTATAGAATCACTAAGGTTGGAAAAGATCTCCAAGATCATCCAGTCCAACCATCCACTTACCACCAATATTTCGCCACTCAACTATGCCTCTTACTACAAACAAGTCCACCCTATCACTAGAGTTGGAGTTTTCGTTCCATTTCAGATAAATGGAGAGAAACAAGACTGCTTCAGACTTGGGCATAGAATTGGTTTACAAGTCTATGCTTACATATTATTTCTTGCAAAAAGAATAAATTATTCATTAGAACTGTTTTTTTTTTCCTGAAGGAACAGCACAGCAATCCAGTCAGTTCAGTCTGACATATTATTGATCACAGAACAGTGTTAAATTCTTGATCTCTATTTTCTACATATTTCAAAAGTAATTTGCCCTAATGGATAACTATTTCAAATCATATGGTAGAAATACATTTTGGAAAACACAAATTGCTAGCCTCTGTTCCCATTCTCCATATTAACATCAACCCTTTTATTTTAGCTCAAGAAGGTCTACACCTCAGTAACCTGCAGAAAGGAACTTAAATTCATTTTTAATGAGAATTTGTGATCATTTATAATCATGTCGTTTTGCCTTCTTCCGTCATCCTCGACATTCAGGTATGCAAACAAGTATTTTGTATTCTTTACTACGCTTTTATAGCATTCTTTTAACTGATACCTTCAAATAAAAGCAAAGCTTTTCAGTCCTTCCTGAAGTTACATTTTTTGGAATGTGATTCTCTATTCCTATGCCCTTTGCTAGAGTAACTACATGAATATTCTCTTCTGCTTTTATGCTCTAGCAGTGAAATTACATAGTGAAAAGAATTATATTTCAATCGACGTCCAAAAAAGGATGCAGTTTATATTTTAGCAGTGGAAGCTGTAATTATGTGTTAATCCACATTAGTCAACACCACCCCTCTTGCTATCTACATTTTCACTGGTCTAACTATTTATTAGTCTTACACTTAAAAACCTTCTCAGCTGTGCCATCTGAATCTGTTGCCAGTTATTCCTTGCAACACTGACTTGGTATATACATGATACACATGGCATGTCAATACCAACAGTCTCATTCTCTTTAACTGAAATCCAGATATTCTGTTTTGCAAGTTCTTGGATCCACAAACATTCTCTGACATTTTTCACCAAAAGCAAGAGTGCTTCACTTCAGCGTTTACTGTAAGAACTTCAACATATTTAAGAATAGAATTAACCAGGTAAAGAAAAAAAGGATTAAGATCAGCAAAGCTTAAATTATGCGTGCAAAAAAAATTACTAGAAAACTAGCAAAATAATTGCTTGATAACATCATTTCACAAGTCATTTAAGTCCCCTAGCACTGAAACATGTTTCTTACTTAGAAACCTCAATTTCTCTCCAAGATTCATATAGCGTAATTACTCCTCTCAGATCCTCATGTACAATTGCTGGGATTAATTACTAAAAATACACATTACTCATCTCTAGATTCCTTTGGGACACTTGAGTACTTACCATTTAATTAGTGAAAGCTTTTCTTTGGCTACCCTGTCTTATTCAAAATTTTGCAATCCAGCTTTGAAAACGCTTTCAGCACATACAAAGCCTCTAACCTAATCTTAAGGAGAACTTTTTTTCCCCAGTATTACCATTCTGCTTGAGCAGTCATGGAAAGGGGCATTATCAGTGATCCAGACTATCATCTCTTGTAACAAACTGTTACTTTCTCTTTTGAGTACTTGCTCTTCAGAGATAGGATGAAGGATTTATTATTTCTAAGACTGGTAACAACACTTCAACTCTGATCTCAAACAATTTAGCATCAAATTACTAAAAAATGATCAAAATGATATATATGCAATTGATTTTTTTTTGAAAGCATTTAACTGCCATTAGATTTGGAACCACATGATAACAACAATCTTCTCTTTTCCAGTTATATGTCCTTATAGGTGGCCAGCACTGCTCGCACTGTTACTGACCATGACTAAGATGAGTAATGCAATTGAGGCAACAGAAAACACAAAGCTGAAAAGAAGTCATTGCTTCAGAATTCAAACAGTGGTGTATCAGTAGTTATGATTCAGCACTTCCCTTTAAAATATAAAATCCTTTTAACATTGATTAGAAACCAGTTCTGCAGCTACTTAAAAAGCCTTCTTTTCAGTGTTACCTTTGCTGTTGGCATCTTCACCAGTTTCTTCTTCTTCCACATCTTCAACATCTTCCATATCTTGCTGATCAAGTTCAGACTGCTCTTTGCTGTTAGGAATATTTAATAATAGGATTGAAAAATTTGTGACTTTTCTTTTTTAATCTACAACAAGCTTAAAGAGGTCAAGTTAGAGGTTGCGTTGGTAGAAGCAAACAGATTTTTGTGGATTAAAAGCTGATGCTCAAAAGTTTTAATAGCTAAAGACAAATTTGCCTTTATAAATTCACTGTCACTTTTAGACACTGTATGGAACTAAGATTTTCAGGATTTTGAAGATTCCTTTTCACAGAAGAATTCCTTCAACTCCTATCAGCAGGAACAAGTTAAGACTCCCGTTCTGCTCTACACATCTTTGTCAAGCTGTGCAGGCCTTGAGAACTGAGATTAGGTTCACACAAACAGTACTTCAGACACCACAAACTACAAGCAAAGTACAGAAAAAGCAACACGCAGTAAACCAATATTAGCAAGTAACATTATAAATTTTCCCTCCAGAATTCCAACTAAGTAATAAGTTAATCAGCACGAGGAACCCAAGCTCCTCCCTGTGCTCTAAACTGCACATTTTGCCACAATGACAAGGTCCCATTGTAGTGGACCATGCCCCTCAAGTATCTGAAGATTGAGGCTGCCTGAAGCATAGGAAAGGACATCCAGTTACAGTCTTGGTAACCTACAGGTTTTACTTACTTGTCAATATCTGCCATTCTCAGATTTCAAACCCTAGAGGAAAAAATGCAAGAACAATATTAGATATCACTTACAAAGTCTATGGGCAAGTGCCATAACACTGAAAAAGAAACAAACTATGTTGGCTTTTAGAAATAAGTATTGTATTCTAAAGAGTGGCATACATCACATGCAAATGTTTTGAGCTCACTCTAGTGTATACAGACGTTCTGAAAAACATCACTGTGGTTTAGAACTGATGGATCTACTGAAATTTAAATACCAGCAAGATGAGACATTGCATTTTGTATCTGTACTAACATCACAGATGGAAGTTAGTCTTGTCTAATTGAAAGTAACAAAATTATGAAATAGAATCCAAGAAAAGTGAAGCAACAAGGATGCTAGAAACGCTCTGGCAACTCTTTACTCACTTTCAGCACCTAACTGCAGACTCAGACAACTCATAATGCTACCTTTTAACAATAAGCATGTATTTTTGTGAACTCATTTTTAATCCCAACTTCACAAAACCCATCCAAGTAGTTCCACAAAATATCCAGAGAATTGCAATGTTATAAAGTCAATTTGATGCCACTGTTCCAAGCTATTTAACATAGCAAAATTTCACAAACTGAATTACCAGAGTTTTCTCAACACCACAGTGTCACCACAAGCATGTTCAAGACCCACTAACTACCAACAGTAAACGATGAGAACACTGTAAAGCTTGCATACAGTGATATGCCTGTGTTCTTAAATGCATAGCAGAATGGATAACATTTTCCATTTTCAATATGGTCTACAAAAGAAGATGTTTCTGGTAGCTTCAGGTCAGAAATAATATTATACACAAGAAATTAAGAAACCATTACTACTGTCTTAGGCCCAGTGGTTTAGGAGGCACCAAGTACCAAGAATAATCCATTGGTTCAAGAAGCATAGAAACCACCACGTTAGAGTCTTCACGTTAGCTGCCACCCAGTTAAACAAATTTATTTCTAGAAATTCAGCTCCTTATCATGTATTCCAATGAGAATTTTAACTAAAGTTGGCTTTGCTTTGTTTGAACTGACAAAAAAACGTGTAACATGAGCATAATCTCCTTACAATCAGGATACTAAGGCTCAATATGAAGAGATATTGGAATCTCAATTCTCCCAAATTTAAACACCTACATTCTAAATAAAACCCAAATGTACTTTTCTGCTTTTCAACAGTTACACGGAAAGGAAGCATCCATTACCTTCCTGACAATTAAGCATCTAGGAGGTTGCACATAATCACAGCAATTCAATTCCCTAGTTTGTGGAAAAGCTAAAGAACCAACTGTCTGTCAGTCCACTACAGAAAAATACAGTATTTGCTACCACACAGAATGGCAACACTACTGTAAGCCACACACCCAACAATTCGGTAAAAAAATCAAGGAGTTCCAGTTACATTTCTGATTTGTTTTTAATTTTCATGTGTTTCAGACAAAGTTTGCCCATTCTGTGACTTCAGGTTTACACAGAGATACAAGCTGCCTATAAAAGTTCCATACAGTCTCCTTTGCATACCATTCTCAGAAGAATGATAGCATGGACCGAAGACCTACAGCAACTGAGAACATACAACAATTACAATTTAGATGTCTCTGCATTTCTTGAACACCACCACAGTTAGCATTGTTTCTGACTTGCTAAACATTTTAGCTATGCTAAATATACAACTTTTTCATAATGCACTGTTAACTTGTTCTTCATTCAGTACCTTTTCTAGGATACCAGTGGCCTCAATTTGTAAAAGACCACAAAGTGCCCAGTGAACCTGGCTTTTGTGCATTTTTATGCAAAGCTGACAATCACAGTAACTATTGCTGTTCCTTATAGATACGTTGCCCATCTCCATTAAAACATCACCTCACTTTCTATCCTTCAAACGTGTACCATATACCACACAGCACACGTGGTCTTCCCAGGCCAGCAGGCTAGGTGAAACAGCAGAAGTACCTTAGACACGTTTGCTGAAACAGACTGACTTCTATAGTTCAATAAAGCTTTTTCTTTTTTTAAGAGATATCATGAGCTATGAACACATCAGGCTAAGAAAGCCTTTTAATAAGTACCCATTTCATCTGCAACAGCAACTACTCGCAGATATCTATTTAAGAACAATGACATGGCAAAAATTTCCCCATAAACTCTTCCAGCTTTCAGCTATGTTCAGAAAACAAACACGTAGGCTTCAGAAGCACACATATTTAACAGCCCTATAATTATTCTATTTCATAAACTAGTCCTCATCCTCCCCCTGAAATCATGCAGCTGAGCTGATGTTATCACTCACATAAAACACTAAAATCCTGGTTTTCTGTTGCAACAATCATCTCAGAGTTCTTACATGAAATTCTCTGGAGCGTGTCCAGAGAAGGGCAGTGAAGCTGGTGAGGGGTCTGGAACACAAGTTTTATGGGGAGCAGCTGAAGGAGCTGGATTGTTTAGTCTGGAGAGGAAGAGATTCAGGGAAGACCTTATCACTCTCTAAAAATACCTGAAAGGAGGCTGCAGTCAGGTGGGGAATCAGTCTCTTCTCCTGCATAATTAGCAATAGGATGAGAGGGAATGCCTTCAAGTTGCAGCAAGGGAGATTCACGTTGGATGTTAAGAATTTCTTCTCAGAGTGAAGAGGTGCTAGAATGCATGGCCCAGGAAGGCAGTAGAATCACCATCCCTGGGGGCGTTCAAGAAGCATTTGGATGTTGTAATAAAGGATATGGGTTAGTGGGAAATGGTGGTGGTAAATGGACAGTCGGGCTCAATGATCTTGGAGGTCTTTTCCAACCTTGGTGATTCAATGATTTTCTTATACTAGGCAAGAGTGGCAAGTGAAGATTCACCAGCAGAGTCCATGTTCCTGAATTTCCTTGCAGGTCCTTGTCTTTACAATTCTGAACTACTATCTAACATCAACAGCCTTCATCCTTTCACTATTCCTCTTTCCAAGACCACACTGAAAGACCATGCTAATGACTACACTGAAAGCATTCACCTCAGCACAGAACCCTGCAGAAATCTCACCTTAACCTACCCAGGGGCAGATGCACAGCTGTCTGCTTCCTAGTTCACATCCAAGTACTGCAAGTACCTTTACCAACAACAGCCTATTTTACTCCAAGACTATTGACAAAGTTTCTAAGTTCGTTTGCAAATTCAAGTAGATTATATCAAACAGCTGTCAACTTCAGAGCTTCCCTTCAGCATGTTTATATCTTCACCTATTTTTCCTTTTGCTTTCCTGACATTGCCTTTTGTCATACCTTATCCTTTAATCTGTCCTCTGCTTACACAACTCTGTATCAGAACAGTTGCAGTCGGAGATTTCTTCCCCAAACTGAGGAGGTACCACTTCTGTCATGGCACTTCATCTGTTAGCTACAGACAACTGTGCTTGTGTTATGAGGCTACCAGGCACTATGCCAACAGAACTATGTTGGCAGACACTTAGACTAATCTCTGCATCCCAACAGCATGGATATAGAGCTGCATCACATTTCGTTTTATTGTCATTTACTTAAACAAGCACAAGCTTCTCTACCAACACAGCTCTACTGGTGAAAAACTGTAGAGGCATGCATCTCTCCAAAGCTAACTCTTTGGATGTAGTACTCCTAACACTTGTCTCTCCACAAGAACGTCAACACAGCCCTCCTCCCTAGCTTTTTTCATAGGTACATTTAAGACTGTGAACAGCAGCTGCACCTTGATATGCGTGGCAAGAATAATTCACTGGTATCACTGCTTGAAGCTGCCCTTGGGAGATGCACAGGAAGGCTTACAAACACTAACAGCATAGCTTCCACTTCTCAAAATGCAGACAGCAAATATATATAAGTTTGTTTTTTTTTTTAAGCACAAATCAGGAGGTTATTTCCCTGTTATTTGAACTGCTGTTGCCAGAAACACTGAATTACCAAAAAATACAGAGGCTCCAAAGCTCCACATGCATACAGTAAAAATAAAAAAGGGGATGAGAAATGCTGATCTTCTCTCCACGGGACTTTAAAGACAGCACATGGGAAGTTAACACTACAAAAAGGAAGCAAAGAAACACAAAAGCAAAGTACAGTACAAGCTTTCTAAAGGGTAAGGTTTCAAACTTTCATACAGACGGCTTGAGCTGCCATCACAATGTGCTCTTTCTCTAAACTGAAAGGTCAGGAAACTGATAATCAACCAGAAGCTTGGACAGTTTTAGTAACTCCACAGGATGTACTCAAAAAGTTAGAACCCCCTTAAAACCTTGAATCTTATCAAAATTCTATCAAAGTTCATTGTTTGTCATAATGCTTAAAATACATTTTACTTTCAACTTCTGTTATAACATTATTTCTTAAAAAATAGTCCTATACATGTACAAACTAATAATGACATCATCGTGCACTTGTCCACATTAACCTAAAAATCAAAAGCTATTTCTTCACAAAGTGACTTTGCACAAGTGAGGCTTTAGTGAACACTGAGTCCTTCCCAGGCAAACCACCTGAACTTCGCCGTGCCCCAGCCTCCCTTTACCCTTGCAGAAAGCAGCCTGAGCTTGCACAACAGCATCAGCCATGTTACAGCTAGAAGCGAATGTCCTGGTGAGAAGCCCTTCCTTTCTGAAGACCAGCTCTGAGCACCCAAAGGAAGAATGTAGCTATTAGATTACCTGACATCCACTCAGCCTCAGGGAAGCGAGTCCCAGCAAGGTGAGCTGGGAGCCAGCTGACAGCATAGCCCTGAAGGCTGTCCATGTGTCAGCAGCCCTCAGCTGCTAGCATCTTTGTGGGTACCTGACTGTGCACGGTACCCACTCTTCCCCCATCAGGAAACCTAATTTCCCCTCTCTAGAGGAATTACTCAATTAGCTTGCAATACCAATGAGTAAAAGTTTCTCAAGTATTTCATGGGACACAAGTAGGCTTTTTGAGAATACTGAATCCAGGCTACAAACAAGTCTTGTTTGATCACATCTTTAGAAGAAGCCTACTATTTTGCCGCAACTAATTTCCTCAATAGTCAATAACTCCTGAGTACTGCAAGTCAGTCAGTTCACCCATAGTACAGCAACCACAGCCTCTTTCTGTCTCCGGTAAGCCTTGGGCAACTGAAAGCAACACATTAGCAGAAAACCTCAAACAAGTGAGCTCTGTGTGCAATTAAGAAGGTGCAATAGAAAAATAATAAATCGAGTGGACTAAGTCAAATGTCAGCAAGGAAAAGAGAGGTCCAGCTGGAAGACAGCTAGTTGTATTAAAAAAATAATAATCAGGATTAATTACTGTGAGCTGCTATTTGCAATGCATGCAGAAACCAAAGGTGCCAGACAAATTACATCACACCAGCCAAGTTCAACTCACTAAAGACTGGGAAACTCTAAAGGAATACATTCTCTGATGGTTCTTTCAGGCTGCTGTTCTTGCCCAGAACAACTTGAGCATTTTTCTTTACATAAACTAGAACCAACCATCCCCCCAGAAATGAAAAGGAGCATAGAGTTCCACCATAAGACTATTAGTAGAAGCTTAAAATAATTGTTTCAGGTGGGTTGCCTTCATTGCTATAAGAGGTTTGTAACTCCAAGGACCTCAGATGTCCAGTGCTCTTTCATTCACACAAACACAGAACTAACTGGTTCAAAAAGTACATGCTACTCTAAGATGCATAACTTTGCACCAAAATGTTAAGTACCAAGACCTAAATATATACATATATAGATTATATTATATATAGATGAGATATATATATACATATATATCGTTCATTTCACAAGTGTTAGTAGAAGCTCTGGTACCAACTGTCAAGTAGAAGAGCTGTTACATAGGAAGGGATCACAGCTCAGGAGCAGCTGAGGGAGCATTTAGCTTCCCTTCAAAAAGGAACAACTGAATAATGTATAAGATTTAAAAAAAAAAAAAAAGCTGCTTCAAAAGGGAATTAAGCAGAAGACCAAATATTTTCTTTGTACTTTTGTGATCAAATTCATGAAGTATTTATTATCCATTTTTCATTAGCATGGAAAGTGGTAATGAAACAAGAGGATATCGCACACATTGTAAACATGGCATACAAACTTATTACAAATAGATATTATTCACATTACAGAGAAATGTCTTCCTGGGAAAGCTGAAGGTCAAAGAAATACCAGTCTCAACTGAGATGAGGAGCCCTGCACTAGAACATCAAGACAACACATCTGTTTGATGAAAGATGTTACTAGCCACTGAGCTCTCTAGGGAATATTTCTGTTATTAGTGCCTCATATTTCTTCTGCTAACAAAAGATTTCTGATTATTATTGTAGGAGAATAAAAATTAACATTTAATTAAATTTAAACCAAAAGCTAGAGTAGATAATTAAGATTGCCTATCCACATGCAAGCAGAGAAAAACAAAAAAGTATGGGATGACACTCAAGAAAGCACTAGCATATTGCAAAGACTGTCAAAGTGTGATGAAGAGACCAAGGATGTAATGGTCAGTGAAGGAATCTACGTTCCTCAGAGAAACAAGGTGCCACTGGACCCTTGCAGTCAGACCAAACCCACCTGTTCTGTGTTATTTTCTTGTACAACAATTAGCTTATGCACTATGTTCAAATAGCCATGCAGCCACTAGCCAGAAACACTCACTGCCACGGGGACAGATGGGAACTGTGGCAGAACCTTGAGTAAGACCAGTCAGAATTAAAGGGCAAGAAATTCAAATGAGCAGTTGTGTTTCACGAAACAGATTTAGAACTTATAACTGCTATGCTCACTAACATGGTAAGTACTCAGGTCGCCCAAGGGAGATGCATGTCTTTGTCAATGGCAGAAACGAGTTTCTTTGCTGACAGTACAATTTTCCAGTCAGCTAAAGCTACACATTGGCAAATATTGCCAGAAAAGCTGGCTCTGGTTCTTTTTCAGCTGTTCATACCCCTTTCCCTTCACGAGCAATGGATGAGTAACTGGAAGATTAGAAGTGACAGATATTTCTCTTGTACAGCCAGATGTGCATGAGCAGGGTCAGGAAGTGGACACACAAATGAGACACCTTTAAGAACAACTCAGGAATCAGGTAAGACAAGTTTGGAGTTACTGTGAAAACATACACTACAGCATCTTGCCTCCCGATTGACTAACATAGCAAGATTTGGAGCTCTGCACAAGAGAATAAAATACTCATGATAATGCTGACCCAAGTAGTACAGCATTATTAACCAATTAACTGCAAAGGCCTGCTCGCTGCCCTTCAGCCTGCCATTTTTGCTCTAATAACTGCTGGAGTGAAGGCAACAGTTGCAGCCATTTGCCACTGCAACTATTTCACTAGTACTTACAAGTCCCCGCACAATACATGTTGTGGCATGCAAGCAGATTTCCACTCTAAGTTTTCGACGTGAACTCCAGCTACATGATGAGAAAATTAATTCCTCAACATAAAGCAGAATGATCACATGCATAACTCATTTGTTATGAGTAACTGCAAGGCTTCCTTTTGTTTGTGTGCAACACTTCTCAGAGCTTTTACCTTAGCTAGTCTTCAAAAAAGGAAACAAAAGAAGAGTTAGCAGACAAATACTGAAACCCTCTGGTTTTGTAACATTTTGTTATTTAAGATGCTGCATTTTTATTCTTGCGGGAAAAGATACAAGTAACCAAAAAGTCTACACAAGAAGAAAACAGACTACAGAATTACAATTTGAAATCAGAACTGAATTATATCTGCAAGTTTGTCTCTGCTACTGATCTGAACTCCCTGATCATGTTCAAAAAGGCGATTAAACACACAATATGGTCTTTGTTCTGGATGCCAAGATTCTGTAGCAGAAAACATACCAATTTCTGTTTAGGATAATCTTCCCTTATTGGAAAAGTAATCCAGAAGTTTAAATTCATCTCTGCAAAACCAAAATGTGGATTTACTTGAAACAAACTAACCAGAGTGGCCTGTTGCGGTATCCTCTCTTCCATTACTGAAAAGGGGAAAACACCTCCCATACTGAAGGGCAAAAATTGGAATCTTCATATATGAAAAGATCTGGAGCTTTTTAAAGTTTTGGCCTAGTGAAAAGAAGGCTCCAGGGGGACCTTATAGCAGCAGTACCCAAAGGGGGCCTACAGAAAGTCTGGGGATGGACTTTTTAAAAAGGGCAGGTAGCGACAGGATAAAGGGAAACGGCTTTACACTGGAAGAGGGTAGATTTAGAGTAGATATCAGAAAGAAATTATTTACTGTGAGGGTGGTGAGACACCTAACAGGTTGCCTGGAGAGGCTGTGGATGCCCCTCCCTGGAGGCATTCAAGACCAGGCTGGATGGGGCTGTGAGCAACCAGGTCTAGAGGGAGGCGTCCCTGCCTACAGCAGGGGCTGGAACTTGGTGATCTTAAAGGTCCCTTCCAACCCAAACCATTCTATGATTCCAAAGGGAGTACTTCTCTATGCAGTTTATGTTGGTACAAACATAAACAACATTAATTCCTTAACAGTGCCAAACAAGTAATACACAAATCAGGTTTTAACAAAGTATTTTGGTGGCAGAGAGTGCTTTAACAGCTGAGCAAGATAAACTACATACATCAAAGCATCAACTGAAGGAAAGGAGAGGGTCAGTTGACTACTGAGGCTGCAAGCATAATCAAACACAACCATACTGACCGTTGCACTATCTGCAAGACTCCGCACTACAGCATTTGGGCTTTTAACAAATTTGATTTAGAACACACGTTTTTACAGCCTTATACAAGAAGTTAAAAAGGAACTACTTCCTTACAGTTTCATTGTTGTTTTTTTTTTTGCTGGAACATCTTATGAATGCAATGTAGGAAATTCATTCACTCTCTGATAAGCCATTGGAATAAAATATATTTAGCAGCTTTCTTGCTATCTCCAGTGCCATTTTTTTCCCCATGGAAATGAAGCTATTGCTACACTGCAAACCCCCCCAAACAACCACTTTTCAAGGAACAAGTGGGCACATCACAAAAAAAAGACAATAATCTAACTTGGATACATTCTAGTGGCTGCTAAGGGTCAGATGTTACAATCAGTATTGAGACACACAACAGGTTATGGTAGGGCAAAAGAATACAGGTGAAGGATTTAAAAGGCATTTGTGACCATACAGCACACCTGTAGAAGGCCAAGGAATTTAAAGCTTACTTAGAATCATAGAATCACTCAGGTTGGAAAAAATCTTGAAGATCATCAGGTCCAACCACAACCTAACCATACTACCCTAACTAACAGCCCTCCACTCAATCATGTCCCTGAGCACCACATCCAAATGGTTTTAAAACACATCCAGGAATGGTGACTCAACCAGCTTCCTGGGGAGCCTATTCCAGTGCTTAACAACCCTTTCTGTAAATAAGTGTTTCCCTTTATCCAACCTAAACTTACCCTGGCACAACTTGAGGCCATTTCCCCTTGCCCTGTCACCAGTGAGAAGAGACCAACCCCGCTCTCGCTGTAAGCACCTTTCAGATACTGGAAGAGAGCAATAAGGTCTCCCCTCAGCCTCCTTTTCCCCAGACTAAACAGCCCCACTTCCTTCAGTCCCTCCTCATAGGACATATTCTCCAAGCCTTTCACAAGCCTTGTTGCCCTTCTTTGGACCTGCTCCCCTCATGCAGATCAGCATTCCCTCCCAACTTGGTGTTGTCCGCAAACTTACTGAGTGTGCACTCAATTCCATCATCAAGATCATTAATAATGAAGTTAAATAGAAGTAGCTCCAGTACCAAGCCCTGGGGGACACCAATCGTGACTGGCAGCCAACTGGATTTAACTCCATTGACCACAACTCTTTGGGCCTGGCCATCCAGCCAGTGCTTCACCCAGCAGAGCGTACGCCCATCCAAACCATGGGTGGCCAGCTTCTTCATGAACAAACTTCTACAAACTTTTCAAAAGCATTTTCTTCTGAATTTCACTCAACTGTGATCTTGGCAGCAGCAGAAGTACCCAACCAACTCATAACAGCAAAGAAGGCAATACAAGAGTCAAGAGGCCAAGTCATGAAGATCTCACCAGTTCAACAAAGGCAAGCACATTCCTGATGGCACCGCTTAGCACACACATGGAACAGAAGCACTTTGACTGGCACATATTTCACATCCAAAATTGAGATCAGTAATTTCCAGAAGCAGAATATCACAGAATTACGAACTGTTTAAAGAGGCAATGTAAGCTAGTTAAAAGAAACAGTACTAAAATCTAAAGTACCATGTATTAGAAGCAATTCAAATGATTGTATTATTCAAAAGGCTCAGAAATTGCTCTGCAAAGATGCAAGTATAATGGCATGCAGCCCACTAAAGACTTCTATTCAACATGCAAAAGCAGGCAAGATCTGAATTGGATGCCTGGTGACAGAAACAATAAAAACCACGGTCGTTAGAGTTTCTGTAATACATCCTTCATAAAAATACTGTATTTGCTGCTGAGCACTGTGTCAGAGATTCAAGGCCTAGCAACATGAACATCTGAAGAAAAGAAATAGTTTGAATCTGACATTAATAGCATTTCAGAGGTGAGCAATGAATGACATAAAAATACACATGGAAGCTAAAAGCAAACAGACTGAAAACTGTTTTTTGGATGTAAATAAGTATTGTATGTCTTTGGTGGGTTTTTGTTTTGTTTTTTTCTTTTCTTCTTGACAAGGTTTTTCTTCCTCCATCCCCACCCCCAAACTTAATCTCTCAATGCTTAAGCCAGCTTTTCAAACTAGAGACATAACTAAAAAGAAGCCTTCCCTTAAGGACAGCTCATCCCCCAAGAAGCACGGAAAAACCACCACTATTTCTAAATATCTAGTATTAAACACCATCTAGAGCAAAGCAGTGGACTGAAACACAACTTCCTGCATGTTCAGAAACGACAGATATTCATGATCCTATCACCCTGTTACGAACTTCCTGCATTATTTTTAACCAGTTGATTATTCAGAAGGTCTTCAAATGAACCACCCAACAACTTCTGTGACACCTTCCAGGCACATCTGGTTTCTAGACAAATACATC
The DNA here is from genome assembly GCA_035772895.1 of Perdix hodgsoniae. Taxonomy (NCBI): domain Eukaryota; kingdom Metazoa; phylum Chordata; class Aves; order Galliformes; family Phasianidae; genus Perdix; species Perdix hodgsoniae. The sequence goes on along the minus strand of JAPSGF010000006.1, from coordinate 7,568,489 downwards.
AAGGCACCAACTCTACTCTCCAGGTTAACAAAGTCGGGTGGTGAGGAAGTGCACCATATAGATTACATTAACTACGTTATAATCACTTCTGAGCTCAAAGTAATTCACAAATGAAAACTGACCTACAAACATTAGTCACTGCAATCGTTTCTTAGATTAAACACCTCCTGTGCAACACAGTTCTGCCCTATTACTTACTAAATGGTTCCTAAAAGGAGAGTCTAGACAGAAGGCAGCCCCCAGCCAGAAGCTAACTCAGAAGACCCCACAGCTCCAGCAAAACATGGTCACTATTGAGGAGTCTTGCTTTTGGCAGCAAAGTAGAATCTTCTGTACGAGTGCCACAGATCCAAAAGCAGTATTAATTCATGGAAGAAAAAAACATCATTGAGGTTACACAAAATGTTTTTACAAATGCAGAAAAACAAACAGGTATTTGAGAAACACCTACATCTCCATTTTCAGCAACCTGTCCAGCTCCTGAAGCTTTGCAAAGAAGAATCAGATCTTTGACAGTTCTGTTTGAGACACACCATCTCTGCAGCTGGATAAAAGGACTCTTAAGATGAACTGGGTTACTGCCATAACAACAAAAACAAATAGATACTATAGACATCTTCATTATACCTGAGGGCCCACTGAAACAAACTGGCTTTCACCAAAGGTTCTGATCAAAAATTGCAGACAAAAGATACTTGTCTTACTTCCCCTGAGATTTTCCCCTACTGAAACTCAAACCCTCAAGCTATTTCACTCCCCTGAAGGGATATCATCTCTGTCACAATGAATTAAATTCCCCCTGTTACAAGTGCTTCAATTTCTGGGAGCTAAGTGAATGATTTATACCAACACTACTGACAGAACAGTAAGCCAAAGTTTGCTTAAAGATCTGCAACTCTGTTGTTACTTTAAAGGAAATGGTGTCTCTGCCTGGGAGACTTGGGTCTCCCTCAGTGCCGTGGAAATTCTTATAAAAAAAAAAAACTTCACAACGTAAACAAATGCCCTACAATGCTCTGCTTTCAGTTTCACTTGCGCACAGCTGACAATGAGAACGGGACGTAGGAGCCAAGAAAAACCAGACCACCCACTTCAGGGCGCTCGCTAAGCAGATCTCCATAACAATTCCCCTGCCTGCTCCCAGGAGCCCCCAGTCAGAGCAGCAGCACAGCCAGCCCACGGCTGCTAGCGCTTCCTGTAGCACCAGGCTGACGGCACAACCGCAGCACGCTACTTCCGCACGTGTGCAGCGCTGCCGACGCTTTGCTGCCTTGAAAATGTAAAAGGACCGGGGCTTTAAGAAGCGACGTGCACGAGGCCCTCCTGCATACGCAGATAAACAGTCCCTGATCACCAGAAGCCAAAGCACACAGTGTGCACAGTACAGGAAGGGAGACTGCTGTTATGTACCTCCCACACAGCGCTGAGGGCACACAAACACAGCTTTAGCTGGGGCCTGTGCTAGGCGCTGGTAACAGCATTCCCGGGTGCCCAAAGCCTTGAGTCCTAATGCTTTTGCTCGGCAGAGGCACCTACATCACCCAAGTCCAGCGTGTGTAAGCTCCAAATTTTATTTTGCCCTAAAAGTTAGGATAACGAGAAGATTTACAAGAGAATGGAGGCCACTCAAGCTCGTTCTCATCCATTAAGGAGCTCACCAAGAAGGTTACAGCAGAAGCTGCTGATGTTCCCCCCGGAGCACACCTACAGCCGTTTGCAGCCTCCGGCCTTCACTCTTCTCTCAAGCTTTATTTCACGACTGCAATGAAAACAAATCAGGCGCTGCCTCTCGTCCAACCGATACGGTGCCCACTGCTGAAACCCAACTCCAGCCCGAGCTGTGGACGCACGGTGCATCGCATAGCTCCGTTCCACTCTCACCTCCCTCGAGGGAAGGCAGAGCAGGGGCTGCCGGCACACCGCACGGGGCTCCAAGCACCAAATGGACACGCACAGAACTGCAGCGTGCCTGGAGACGAACCGCGCAGATGCTGCCATGTTATCGGTGTATCAGCGTGCAGAGGGTCTGTACCCACTTTCGGGCAGCGGACGGGAAAAAAACTGAGACGATGAAAGCTTGGCTTGCGAGCGTCCCGCGAGAGCGGACAGACCCGCGTGGCACGCAGGTGGACAGATACGAATCCGAAACACAACCCGGCTGCAGCTCCCCGCTCTCCACGGCGGCTCCCTCGCCTCTCGGCCACCACCCGCCAGCCGACACCGCCGGCCGCACCGGGCCGAGGCGGCGGCTCCAGAGCACGGCCAGCAGCAGCGCTCGGCCCGCGGACGAGCGGCGGGAGCGGCCCCGGCTCCCG
>JAPSGF010000006.1:7536664-7561540 GCA_035772895.1 Perdix hodgsoniae | reverse complement strand
GAAGGGAAGGGAAGGGAAGGGAAGGGAAGGGAAGGGAAGGGAAGGGAGATAAAAATACGCAGTGGTGCTAACTGAAATATTACTGTAGAATTGACTTTTTAAAAATAAGTTGTATGTGGAAGCTGGTAAATTATTAATTTATTACATTGGAGTAAATCTTTTCATAATGCATGTAAAGTAGTTAAATTGTTACACAAAAGACGTTAAGTAGAAGAATGTGGTATTTCATGTAGTGCTTGTCATCAGCCTTAACAGATCTAACTGTAACATGACAGAGAAACTCTTCACAGGCAGGTGATTGTTTCCAGTGTCATTGGTTACGTCACACGATAAAATGCCGTGAAATCTCATCTAGTGATTGTTTTGCTGTGGTCTTGTAAAGATGTGACGTATTGTCCAAAAGCTGCACAACTTCCTCATGGTTACCTTATAAATGAAAAGATCAAGGTCACTCCCTTAAAGTTCTCTGGCTCTTTGGCATTTGCAGATTTCATGGTTAGGAGTTCTTTTTTTTCTTTCTTTTTTTTTCTTTTTTTTCTTCTTTTTTTCCAGGGTAGCAGAGTGTACTATCCACTGCCAGAACTCTCTGTTACAGCTAAAAATGCCCACAGAAGCACCCCTGGCAGGAATGAGATATATATTCAGCTCCAGTCTGGGCAAGAAATAGTTTTCCTGTGCCATGAACAGTTCTGAGCCCTATGGAAAAAGTAGCATTCCAAAAAGGGAGGAAAAGACAATATCCCAATCCATGGGCTGAGATCCTTCCCTTCCCTTTTTCTCCCCGAAATCACGGATGGTACAATTCCAAACATTCTATTTATATAAATTTTGATGGCTTTATTTTGATTTTTTTTACCACTTCAGTATGCCTTCACTTGCATTAATTCTGTTTTTGCAATTAAGAATCAAAATAAATCCAAAATCTTGCATTTTATTACTTTAAAAAGTCAAAATGACACCCTGACAGTTTCAGGACATTTTGTCCCATGCTGCTTTTTAAATGCAGTTGAAACGCTCACCAAGTCTAACTCTTTTGAATGAGCAATTTCATTTGCAAAGAATTGGCAATTACCAGTTTAATCTCTGACCTTGCCCTTCAAAAAAAAAAAAAAGATTTTCAGCAGCTCTAGTCAGTGTGATCTGACACAGGAAAGTTAGTTCCTTCCTCCCTGGCAACTTGATTTCTCAGAACATAGTGAATTTTAGTAAACACAGACACACAAGCAGACTACTTACTTTTCCCAGTATATTTTTCTAAAACTTTGGGTTTTTTTCATCAACATAGACAATATTTTTGCCTGAAGACTTAACATCACAAAACATCACGGAGTACAGGTTGAAAGGATTGCAGCTACTCAACCTCAGTCAGCAAAAATCTTAAGGCTTTATATAATTTAGTGTCTCAAAATTATAGTTTGAAACACTGCAGCACTTCAGGTGGCTGACATTCAAAGACTGATCACTCACATACCTAAAACTGTCTGAAGAATGTCAAAAAAGAGATATGAACTAGCTGAAGTAAATCTGTAAGATAAGGTGGATATTTAAATCTTCTTTGTAACGTCATTTTCTATCTTTAATCTTGCACAGCTTCCTCTATATCATTGACCTTAGGCTAGAGTTGGGTGGTAGAAAGAGGAAAGGGAAGAGTGTTCAGCTAAAGATCTAAGAGTTTTTGTCAACACTCCAGTATCTGACATTCTCTCTGCTTGATCCACCCCACTCTGTTGCTGCAACCCTTGGGTAGAAAGAGCCCAACACAGGGACCTGACCTCATATCTGGGGAGGTTTGCTGCTTAGTGATTCTCAGATCCAGGATTTTGTTGAGGTCTGACAGTCAAACTATTCCCTGTTGCTCACCAGTGATGTTACTGGGGAGACCTGGAGTTTATCAAGCATTGCTTTGGACAAGGGCATGAGGGCCATAGTGGAGTGTTGTGAGGCCACTCTCAATCATCTTTGAAGGGCTGTGGCAATTGGGAAAGGTTTCTCAGGACTGGAAGAAGGCAAATGTCACTCATGGTCAGGAAAGGCAAGAAGGAAGATACAGGGAACTGTAGGCTAGTCAGCCTCATCTTGTTCCCTGGGAAGCTAATGGAGCAAATCCTCCTGGGAACCATTTGCAAACATGCAAGACAAGAAGGTGGTTAAAAGTAATCAGCATGAATTTACAAAGATATTATGCCTGCCCATCCCAGTAGCCTACTATGATGAAATGACTGGCTTGGAGAATGTAGGGAGAGTAGTGCATGTTGTCTATCTATACTCAGTGTAAACACAGCTGGTAGCTGATGACTGATGACTAAATGCATGGGCACTGAGGTTTACTGGAAATGAACTGAATGGCTGGACCCAGAAGACTGCAAACATCACAAAGTCCTACTAGGAGCCAGTGAGTGACTGGTGGTGAACCTCAGGGATCAGCACTGTGGCCAATGCTGTTTAATGTCTTCATTCACGACCTGGGTGGTAGGACAGAATGCACCCTTGGCAAATTTGCAAATCTTAATACAAAACTCAGAGTGCTAGCTGTTAAACCAGATGGTAGTGCTGCCATTAAGAGAGACTTGGGAGGCAGGAAAAATGGACTGGCAGGAACCCCGTGAAGTTCAACAAAGAGAGATGTAAAGTCCTGTCTCCGGGAAGGAACAACCCTATGTGCAAGGACAAGACTGGGGACAGCAGGGTCCTGGTGGGCCCTTACCACACAAAAAAAAGGCCAGCGGCCTCCTGCATGGTATTAGGAAAAATATGGCCAGCAGGTCAAGGGAAGTGGTTCTTCCTCTCAGCTTAGCCCTTCTGAGACACAGCTGGAGTGCTGAGTTCAGTTCTGGGTTCCCCAGTACAAGAAGGACATAGACATAGTGGATCAGGTCCAGTAAAGAGCCATGAAGAAGGCTAGGGACTGAAGCATCTCTCCTGGGAGGAAAGGCTGAAAGTTCAGCTTGTGTAGCCTAGAGAAGAGAAGGCTTGGGAGTAATCTTATCAAAGTCTGTGAACAGAAGATGGAAATAGACCAGACTCTTCTCAAAAGTGCCCAATAAAAAGAAAAGAGGTAATGGGCAACAACTGAAAAAAGGGAAATTCCACTTAAACATATGAAGAACTTCCTCACTCTAAGGGTGATTGCTGGAAGAGATTGATCAGAGGGATCATGAAGTCTCTATCTCTGAAGATATTGAAACCCCAATTGGACACAGCCTGCAGCAGCCTTTTCTAGCTGTTCCAGCTTTGAGGAAACTCTTCAGAGTTCCCTTCCAGACTTGACTTTTTTGTGATATTTACAGAAAAGCTTTGTTGCATTTGATGTTTGGGGAGGTAAGGTTAAGAAGCTATGAAAAACATCCCAGTTAAATCACAATGAGAAATGCAACATAATACCATTAATTTAAAACTACTAGAACAGCGGCACAACATGTGTAACATAAACAGCACTCACACATCTGCCTGATGAATTACAAAATGTTCATGTAAAAAGTAGACCAAAGTTATTCTCCGTGATTTGCATGGCAAATTTGCATGGAGAAAAAAAGGTTTTCCTATTTGGGGAAGTGAAAGTTGGCTATGTTATCTCCTGTTTATTTATTTATTTTAAAGAAGGACATGCTGGATTCTAGTTACAAATATAGCATTTTCGTGTTCTTTGGAAGAGCAGATTTCTTCTGCACCATTTAGTCTTATCGTCTCTATGCATTTCATGTCATACACACAGGCTCATTTCGGCAATTTTCTTACAAAGCATAACCATTTAAAAGCTGAGAGTATTGAAGAAACTGGTTTATGTGTGGTCTTGCTTTGTTGCCTAACGTTGCTGCTTTTACTTTTCTTCTTTCTCTGTCTTCCACTACGATAAACAGACCTGCCAGTCTTAAAAATTCTGTGGTACTGCTCTATTAGATTAAAAAAGACGAAGGGCAGAAATGGGGCAGCAAAATACAGGGAAGTTGCACAGGATGGATAAAGAGCAAAAGAGTGGAAGTTTGATGAGATCTGTGGGATTTGCTACCCACAGTAAGCAAAGCCTTTAAAAATGAGGGGTGGAATTAATTCCAGCTAACTTCAGATGTCCTCAGCTACAATATCTAAGCTTCCTTGGCTGGTCTTAAGAGTGGACAAAGATAAGCTCTTGTTCAGTGCCATTCACCTGACCTGCTTTAGTTGTCTATTTGAAGGTGAGATGACTTGTGCCCTAGAAATGCCTCCTTCGATCTACTAACAATACAGACTAGCTCAAATGTAAATGTGTACATTTACTGAATGTACACAAATTCTCTAGCAGTATTTTGAACACCTGAAAAGAAAAGGAAGCCAAACAGCAGGAATAGGCTGGGTGGTTTGTACTTGTCAGAGCTCATGTCAGTAGCATGGTGCCACAGAGAGCAGGAGTGCACACGGAGCATCTGGAATGCAGTTGTTTCAGATCACCCAGTATTTGTATTTTGTGTGCTATTTGCTAGTGCTGTTTTTTTCCTTTACATTTTCCACAGTGGTACCTGGATCTGAAATGCAAGGGGAATACGTGGCATCTGGTTGTTTGGCTCAAGTTTGGACCTGTCAAGGTGACATCTGCTCCCAAGGTAACCTGGTTGATTTCCGTGGCCACTTGGGTCCTTTTTTCCTAAAATGCTTTGGACTCACTTGCTGGGACTTGACGGTAGCTGCAAAATTCCTGGCATAGGCAGATGTGCAAATCTTATCAGATGTGTATGTAAATGTAAATGTCTGAAAGGCAAGAATTATGGCCAAGGTTCTTGAAAGGTCTAGACAATAGCCTTTGGCTGCTATAGAGAGTACATGTTTTGGAGGGGAGCATGCTGTAGTAAGCTAGGAAAACTTTGTTGTATAGCATCATTAAAGCACAGAGAATTTATCCAAGCAAGATGCCACACGGGTGAACAGGTGATCTGATCCAGCAGTGAAGCCATGCAGAAAGAAAGGACAGAAAACAGAATTTATAATCCAAATAGACACATGTTACAAAAACTTATTGAAAAAAAAAATCATTTTGCAAAGGTAACCTTCTGAGGCATACCAGGATATGTGGAAAGAAGGAGACAGAAGCAGTGTCAGCTGAAGTCAACAGAGCTACAAGCAGAAATTCTTATTTCCAGCAGGAAAAAAAGCAATTTTTTGAAATAATCTATTATATAAGATAATACATAACATCTCCTATATAGATAGGAACTAGCTAGGTAGCTAGATAGAAACACTGAGCAGAGCAGCACTTCTGATCTCCCGCCCTTGAAGACAAACAGATCAACATAGTCAATATGGCAGAAAACTGGGAAGGACTGTGTATGAGTAGCTGATGGTTTGCCATTACTTAGTAAGGTGCAGTGCATTTCTGCTCCAAGTGACCCGCTTGATGACTGTGTACTGCCAGCAAGCATGACTAAAGCAGATGGGGCAGACAGAACAAACACAACCATACTGTGTAAGAAAATACTTCAACTGTATTGTTCAGTGGCATTAAACAATGGCTGCATATGGCTGAGCACCACACAATTGTTCACTCATCCCCCCCCTTCCCAGTGGGATGGGAGAGAATGAAAAAACAAATTAGAACTCATGGGTTGAGATAAAACTATTTACTAAGATAGGGAAAATGAAAAGGATAACAATTATGACAGATATATCTATGTATAAAAATGTATATAACAAGTTTTATGAGAAGTGATGCACAAGCAATTGCTCACCATCCCCCTGACCACCCCCAGCTAGAGGACCCAAGCAGCAAAAGAGAGGCAGATGAACTCCCACTCCTTCAAAACTCCTTCTGCATGATATCATATGGTATGGAATATCCCTTTGACCAGTTTATGTCAGCTGTCCCAATTCTGCTCCCTCCCAGCTCTTTGGGCCCTCACTATGAATAGCCTTGGGTCTGTACAGCACTGTTTAGAAGCGGCTATAAACACTGGTGTATTATTGACGTTGTTTTTCTCCTAGAACCAGAACATAGCATTATACCTGACACTCTGAAGAGAACAATTCTGCCCCAGCTGAGATTAAGACAAAGCTGCAAACTAACAGGATGAAAAATCAAAGCAGGGAACAATTCTAGCTATCACTGAAAGACAATGAGCTGTTCAGTTCAGGATCTATGCAGGAGTGCATCTAAGGACCAGGGCAAAAATGCGTCACTCTCCTTTGTGCTTGCCATCAGCCTGACAAATTAAAAATGAAGTTCCTACTAAAAATTGTTACTGTCCTGTGTCGTGTGCGTTTACCTATATCAGAAAGTGTACGCTGTCAAAGTGAGAAAGTGCCATGCCGAGTCCCCAGGCTCCTGGGTGAGCTTTAATTTTGGAGGATTTTTAATCCCTGTGCAGTGGCTGTGAGGAATGTTCGGCGCTGCTTTTTTTGCAGGTTCTCTGGAGCGTGCAGACACCTCTCCCAGTCCATCAGCCGGTCTTGACAGTATCACACGAGCTGAAAGCAACACGTTAACAACATTTTACAGTTCAGGAGCCAGATTCATTAATTTTTTTGCTGAGTAATGTACAAAGAAGGACAAAAAGCCTACAATCATCTATCACTGCCTGTGCTTCAGTTTTTTCCAGAACACTCCAAAGGCAAAAGGACAACAACAAAACAAACAAACAAACAAACAAAAAACAACCCATAAGCCTCAGCGATGAGTAAGGCACTGAGAGTAAAGAACATATTTATATGCACATAGGGTGCAAGCAGCAAATTAGTTGCAGCTAGTGAATTAAAATTCAGGAGGCCATATATTTTTACTTCCAGAGAAGCACTTCTCCCATTTTAGTTAGGTCTAAAGTGTCTTTCATTATCACTACTGAGGTACCAGAGAGTAATTTCTGATATTTAAATACTTGTGCCACTGTATGACAACATGTGGGAGCTTCAGAAGTTTGGGCATTTTGCTCTGGAATCATTTCTTGTGAATACCCCGTGTGCTGCCTGCTGCCAACAGGGAGTGCTGGGAGGGGTTGCTACCTGGTCATGTTGGTTCAGTGACAGCAGAGGTGCTCCCTGGACTGCCTGAAGCTCTCAGGAGAAAATAATTCATGTACTGTGAAGAAGTAAGCGCTTGCCTCCGTCGCAAAATAGGAGACAAAGGGCAGGAAAAGAGATTCAAACAGAAAACAGTTATTGTTTTCATGTTATATAAAACTGCACATCTTTGCTCACAGCCCACAATCCCCTGAAGATGCACTTCAGTGCCTCGGCCTTCTCAGCCTCCATCTAGCAGATGTTTTCAGATTGACTGTAGGACTATAAGCTATGTGTAATGGTAATGAGGCGGTCTGACATTGGAAAACTGATCTGTTATTGATGACAGGAACTGAGGGCTAACTGTGCTTGGAGCTAGGTGTCAAGATGGGCCCGAGCTGCAGTGCAGAACCAATGCCAGCCCTGTGGGGCAGAGGTTTTAGCTGGCTCTCGGCTGTGGCCACCTCACATCCAGTGGCATCACAGATCAAGAGCAATGCAAGACTGAGCTCAGAGGCCAAGCCAAGATCTGGAGGCGCAGCAGTCCATGTTGCACATTTTGTTCCCAGACAAAACACTGCCAAGGCTGGGCTCAGAGCACCGGTTAGGAGTGGGAATGTGAGCAAAAAGAACAGGAAAGTGGCTGGTGTGCTCAGCAGCTAATGAGATCCTCAGAGACTGGGACGCGTCCAGGTGGCGGGCTATCGCCTGCCTGCCTCCTGGGATTTGGGAAGAATAGCTGGAGATTCAGATATTTTTGGAGTAAGCGATAGCAGACTCAGTTTAATGAAGCAGGATTCCTCCAGTTCACTGAATGTCAAGAACATACATTTGCAAAGCAGTGTTTTGTCAATTAGTATTTTACCATTCAGATTGAACTAGGGCTGGGGGCATTCCAGACATTTATAAATACCAGGAGCAGTACTTGCCTATGAATTTATCTCCCATTAATATATGATTTAATTATTGTATTGCTATCGCTCTAACACAAATAATTCCAATTTGATGTAATAAACTGTTCTGTAATGTGTAACGTCTGCAATATTCATGACTAAATATCAATACAGAACAAGATAAAAAAAAAGTACTGGAAGGTAGCATGATAAAATGTAGAAGTTTATAGCAGTACATGCTTATGTTACTATTTTATAGTATCCAATATATTGATATATGGAATGCTACTTCTTGCATCTTCTCTATATTTCTGGAATTTACTGAAGACTTGTCATATAATTCATTTATATAATCCTGCATTTACAGAGAACATATCACTTTTATAGAACAAATTTCATTATGCCTGTCCCTTCCTAAATTGAAGGTGGGAATCATTCTTAACTACATCTGTATTGCTAGTGATGGCTGGTGCTTATAAATTATTTATGTAGAAATCATATTATTATTCGTTGTGCATTAGCAGTGAATTCATGACCCCCTGATCAGCTATTAGGAAGTAATCAGAGAATTGGTACTTGGGTCTTTGACACAAAGGAAAAGTTTCTTTCAGAATCTCTTTAGGGATTTGCAGAAAGCCACTTTTCACCACTTTTGAGTTCCTTGGTATTTTACCCACAATCACTTATTCCTTTGGAGTTGGAAAACAAGGTCAGGTAGACAAGTGGCTACTAATGGCCACACTAATTTTTGGTATGTAGGCTGTGTGTCCCTCACTTAACTTAATGAGCATGACATGCTTTTTCAACAGTTTCCTGGAACTGTTCGGTTTCTAGAAGTCTCTTGATCCTGCATTCAATCTGTACTTTACATTCAGGCAATCTGTGAAAAACAAGTGTAATTTTGCAGGTGCCATAAATGAAATGTACAATGGTGAAAAATATACAAGAGGCAAACTCTATTTTAAGGCATCTCCAGTAAAACCCTATAGATATTTTGGGTAAAAAGAATAATGTTGTAAGGGCTTTCTGAAGGGAAAGGATGAGGCTGCTGTGAAAATGAAACTGCTTCCTTGTTCTTGATTTTCTTTTGCCTAATCATTCTCTATAATGCCCTTAATCAGCAACACAATACTTGTCATGTATCTTATTCTGTCCCCTTGCAATGTGAATCTGAGAAGTAAGAGAGCCCCTATTAAGCACAGTCATTTCATTATGACAGCAGCCAGCCCACAGCCTTCAGTACAGGACCACATAAAGCATCTGTCTGAGCATCCAGTAAGGATTTTCTGGATTACAGCTCAAGCCAACTTCACATCAGAGGTGAAGTTAGTAAATGAAGTTAGTAAATGAGTGTAGAGAGTAGGATTTCTGTCTGCTCATGATCTTACTGGTACCATGCAACCTGCAGAGGGCTAGCCAGTCAGCACTGCTCAGCCTGAGGGAAGAAGGAAGCCATGCACCGTGGAAGTGCAGTTACTCCTCCTTGATGACTTGAATAGTTGATGGATAAAGTAATGCCCAGACTACAGATGGTCTCAGGTCCCTAAGTGAGAACTACATGGAACTTCAAAAGAGAAGCACAGGTTGCAGTTAGATGGGAAATTCAGGCAGGATTTTAATGGCCAGTCACACTTGCAGTCACAGTACCATCAAATGTAATTCCATCCACTAAAGCATGGTTGGATCTTATAAGCAGTAAAATTCAGTGTTTTTTTCTAAACACGTGGTGTGAGAAGGATCAAAAAGAGACCAAAATACTATGGGTAAGAAATTTCTGACTCTGCTGACTTCACTGGTGCGCTCATTAGCACCTTTTCAATTATTAATTGTTCTGGTTGCTGCAGTTATTACTGTTCCATATTAATCCTCCAAAGAGCAGGAGATGACAACACTGGGTCATGATGACCTTGTCTTTCCATATGCTATGACTGATCTGGAATTTTCCAGTGAAACAACTGTTCATTAAAAAATGTGAATCCTCCAAAATCTTTGCTTTCTTTACCTCTTCTTCTTCTTCTTTTTTTTTTTTTTAATAAATATAAATATTTTTCATATATTTCTGTTCAGAATATCTTTGTGGATTTAACATGGCCTAGCTATGGCTAACACCCGTAAGGAGGCTTTGCCCTGATGATAACCAGGTCATCTTCTTGTTAATTCAAATACAGTGACAGGAAGAAGGATAAGGAAACCCCAGCACTGCATGCATTTCAGGCTGACTCAGCTTTAAGTCCAGTTTTGCCTTCTCTGGTCGCTCAGAATGAAAATAGATCCCATTTTTATAAAAAGTTAAAAATTGCTGGGATAAGAAAGATGTTTTGTGTTTTTCTGCAAGGAGAGCTAAAAAAGTATAGCAGATAAGACAACTCCAAGACTTTTAAAAAGACAACAGGGAAATAGTATCAGTTTTTGTCATATTTTTTTCGTAACTTACATTTTGCAAGATTCATAACTTGATAAGAAGGAAACTGCAGTGATCAACCTTCAGACACTATCAGCGCAACCAAATATTGAATGCAGTCTTCAGATAACTGCCTTTCAAGATACTTAAAAATCTAGCAGTGCCACCTGGTTCAACACATTCTTCTCAAAATCCCATTAAGACATAGTAAATCTTGGAATAACACACTTCTCTGTGTGCACTGACATGCTTCATTGTTAAGGAATATTTGTTTTTCCTTTTATTTTTTCATTCCCCTGCCTAAATCAGTGCTCTTCCTGCAAATTCGACAGGAACTGTTACATTCCTATGTTACATACAGGAAAATCTGCTGGGAAGTAACACACAGACTCAAGACAGTACTAACTCAGGCTTTGTCATCATCAAAGTTTTTACTTATCTTTGCATCCAAGATGAGCATACTGAGGTCTTTTGCCCTTGTGAGGAGCCATCTGGAGTACCGCATCCAGGTCTGGGGCCCTCAAGACAAGAAAGACAGAGAGCTGTTGGAGTGGGGCTAGAAGAAGGCCGCAAAGATGATCAGGGGACTGGAGCACCTCTCCTGTGAGGACTGGCTGAAGGAGCTGGGCTTGTTCAGCCTGGGGAAAAGAAGGCTGCAGGGTGACCTCATTGCAGCATTTCAATATCTAAAGGGAGCCTACAGAGGGGAGGGGAATCAACTCTTTGAAAGGGTAGATAACTGCAGGATGAGGGGAAATGGTTTTAAGTTGAGGAAGAGTTAGGTAGGATGTCAGGAGGAAATTCTTTACTATGAGAGTGGTGAGGTGCTGGAACAGCTGCACAGAGAATCTGGGATGCCCCATCCCTGGAGGTGTTCAAGGCCAGGTTGGATGGGGCCCTGGGCAGCCTGGTCTAGTATTAAATGGGGAGGTTGGTGGCCCTGCACGTGGCAGGGGTGTTGGAGCTTCATGATCCTTGAGGCCCTTTCCAACCCTGGCCATTCTGTGATTCTTTGATTCAGTAGGTTCCAGAAGAACAAAAACATTGCTCTTTCTGGTGTGAAAAGTGAAGATCAAGGAGAGCAACTACACGACCAGTGTTTGAGTTACAAGTGAAATGAGACATGAAGGTTCTAGAAAGAGGTGGTAAATGGAGTAGTATGTAGATGGATGAAGAAAAAATAGATGAAAAGCCAGAAAACAATGTGAGTGTGAAAATAAAAAGAGAAAACTGAAATCTAGTTTTCTAGACTGAGAGATGTCAGGCATTGTCATTGTTATTAATTGTTATTAGTAGTATTATCATTGCTGTTGGTTTTGTTGTTGTTTCTCTTATTTTTTCCTTAGTGATAATATTGCTAACAGTCTGAGGAACTGGGCCAAAAGTCTCATAAAACCTTCAAGAAGACTTTAAAAGGCAGAAATCTATCAAACAGTTATCCCTTCTAATTGTTAAGATGTGTCACATTTTCTATTCAAAGATTATGGGAAAATTAATTTTTGTACAGTGACTTGGAGGCAGATGTTATCTGAATGAAGCATTATGAGAGCTGATCAAATAAATGTGAGAATTCCCTTCCCTTTTCCTAGTCTGCTTTTTACACCCCCTTCAAAACTTTCAGGATTAGTAATTTTCAGATTCCAAACAGAAAGGAGGAGGAGGGGCTAATCTCTTTACTGTTGCTAAATAAAACTCTCCATGAAGTTATAAACCCTCTAAAATAACCCCATGGTTTATAGCTGGATTACAATTAGTTCAAAAGTAGTGATAAAAAAACAAACGAAAGAACCCAACATCAGATTCTGTCTTTTGTAACTTAAATTTGGGCTTCTTAGAGGTTACACTTGGCTACCAAATACCACTAACCTGCTGATGAGCAAAACAAAGCCTGATGTTGCCAGTGTAGAAACACTTTGTTTACGAGATCCATTGAGCCACTAGGCCTTGCAGCAGATGGGACTTTCGGTGGGGTGAGCCACACAAGGTGTTGACTCTTCCAGGTGCAGGAAGGATCCTCAGTGCAAATGTTTTATCTTCATTCCCAGCTCAACAACAGAGACTCTCTGGGCGGATGGTCGTATCACAAACTCTCACACTTCTGCCCCGAGCAGCACAGCTCTTTGGGAGCTGGTGTTCATGGCCTGAAGACTCTCTCAGCCCGAAACCCCAGGGGTCTGGAGTGAATCCCCTCTCAGGCACTCAAGGCAAAAACACAACTGGCTTTTAGGGAGTAGGAGAGAATGAGTTGCTTTCACTTTGAATGTAGATACTATTCAATATGTATTTTTAATTTAATTTGGTTTAAGCAGGGTTTAGAAAGCCAAGCCCCTAAATATTTCAAATTTTAAAAAACAGTTGACAGGAACAGGGGTTGTGGAAAGGAGATGTGATACCTGCTTCTGCTCAAAGGAACATCCTTTCCTGGAAAGGATAAGGAAATAAAAAGCCTCCTGATTATATAATAGAATTCATAACGTTATGTGAGAACTAAAGAAAGGTAAGAATAAGGATTTGCAATAGAACTATTTAAGAAAAAAAATGGAGCAACTGAAATAAAATGGGCATTTAGTCCTTAAAGTCAGGATATCATCACACAGAGCAGCTCCTTCCTTTTAACTCTCACAGGTCACTGCTTTTGCTTTTCGCTCATGTTCCTTCAGTTCTTTTTTATACCTTGTCAATGGAAAAAAGTTCTGTTACATAATCATCCACAGTTATAATTTTCTGAAAATTCAGTACAGAGGAATTTCTTGGACTTTCAGGTTTTGTTTATCTTCCTTTTTTTTTTACAGCTGCATATCCACATATCCCCAGATGAGAAACCAATTCCAAATGTGGGATCCTATGCAAGCTGCAAGTGGCTTGCATAATCAATCCATTCTTGTAGGAGGAAACTTCAGCAAGATGAGTTGCAGAAGTAACAGCTATCTGGAGAAGCAACAAATAACTCTAACCAGTGAAGATTTTTGCCTTTTATTTCTTTCAGCCAAGGAAGGGAGGGGGGAAGGGAAGAAGGAGGTAAAGGGGGAGCTTCTTTTCTGAAGGAAATCACACCTATGAGCTCATACTTTTTGTCTGCCTGCCTACCAGTCTGTCTCTTGCTTGTGCCATTCCTCCCACTCCATGCTGTAAGCCACTGGTGGATTTCAGCTTAGTTGAAAGCAAAGAGGAGAACAAAAAATGCTGTATAGTTCCTAACAGCTTTGTAAACCAGACAGGAGGGTACATAAGCAAGACCAGGGAAAGTACCATCTCTCAGATCAGGTAAGGTAAGATCCTAAGTAGAAGAAAGCTTGAGAATGATTGTGTTTCGAGACAACCTTCAGCGGATGTCTGCAGTTACAGTGAGTCCATAGGAAACCAAGCTCCCCAAGTTCAGTGTTAACTGTGCTCGTTCAAAAATCCTCCTTCAAATTCCTGAAAAATGTAATGTGTAGATCTGATATTGTAATTCTGTATTTTGATGGAAATGACATACATTGTTTTGAATTCCTTATCTGTCTCCTACTCTCTTCATTCTCTTCCCTCCTCTTTTCTCTGCACATGGCACATTATCTGTTATACACACACAAATATACCACAAAACCTCATCAGATTTCAGTTGTAGAGTCTTAAAGTTGAGAGTGACAGTCAGAGCTTTAGGGGAGAGGAAGACTGAGTGGGTATTTTAGCAATGGGACGGGACTCAAATAGTCAAGATTTAATTTTGCTTGCTCCGTATCCTTCAGGGCTTTTTTTCTTTGTCTCTGTAATGGGGATGATTAAATTTCCTTTCTTCCACCTTTCCTTCATCTAGACTGTAATGGCTAAGATTTCACAGACTCAGTAGGTCTTATGAGGTCTGATTCCAAGTAAACATTGGGAAAAATCCTCTCTGGCAAGGAGGAGTAGAAAGGTGAGTTCTCATTTCTGCTATCCTTATCCAGGCAATGGTCAGACCCAGAGGAAGAACAGCAGCAGGAGGACTCCCAGGTAAGAACCCAACCCTTTTCACCGTGAACAAACATCACGTGCCTCTACTTGTGCTAGTACACTATCACACATTGCATGCTGTTGCTATAAATTATTAATTGTTATAAGTGAGCAAATTCTATCTTCCTTTTTTTGCTTCATTTCATCCATTCAGTGCCTAAGATTGGATGTTGCATTAAAAAAACATGCTTCCAACTCTGAGCAGGCAGCCTTTGCGGCAAATGCAGAGATCATTCTGTCCCCATTCCCTCTTAGACTGTTTTTAGTATACATATTCTCAAAGTGGAAAGAAAATGTTTGCAACACCATGATCTGTTTACTTATAACTTGCTAAACTTTTAGATGGAAGGATTGCAATCACATCTTACAAGATAAATAGAGAGAAAGAAAATATGTTTGGAATGTTGTATTTGAATTAAATAGACATATTATCCCAGAATTTCTTCACCAGTTTTTTTTTTTCTCTCTACTGAGAGAAAAAAAATAAAGAACATGATAAATTATCCTGTTAGTAACAACATACTTGTCTCTCATATTTGAAACTATTTTTGAATGGAAGTTCTTACTTAAAAAAGATCTAATTTTAGCATTTTGATGGGAAGTAGATACCAGTTTTGCACTTAGCTCTCCCACTCACCACCCCCATTTACATCCTCAGCAGAATTTAGAGCTCAGAAGAGGTGCCAGACTGGCAGCACTGGAAACTTCGACACTCTGTTTTTCTGAAGGCTGCATTTTCATCACTACTGAGTAGGAATTTGTTGGGAAAGTTCATAGGTGGTAGGGCACCATATGCATTAGACATTTGCAAAGAGCATCTTGGATTAATTGCGGACTCTTTCCTCCCGCAAACTCTGAGTAAAGGGGGATAGAATCATAGAATCATCAAGGTTGGAAAAGACCTCCAAGATCATCCAGTCCAACCACCAGCCTACTACCAGTATTTCCCCACTAAACCATGTCCTTCAGTACAACATTTACACATTTCTTGAACACCTCCACGGATGGAGGCAGAATGGCGAGGAGGGTGAGAAAGCAATAATCCATACCAAAGCTCCACTGAATTTTGCTGCTTTGATGTGGTGGTGAGTTTCCAAAGTGAGAAGGCATTCAGAACCACTCTTTTTTTGTCCTGTCTTGGCTTTATACATAATACACGCTTCTCAACAGGACAAATTTATGTGAGCCAAGTGCCATGCTGTAGTGGCTAGACTGCTTCCTGCCAGCTTGGTTCTCTGTATCTCACCAAGCCCTGCTGCTCTGCCCCCAAGTGTGCTGATACCTGATGGCATTACAGAACAGCTGTGGAAAAGATGGAATTTTATTTTCTCCCCGGCAATTTGTATCACAGAAGAACAAAGCTGTCAAAACCACCGCTGTTGTTTCTTATTCCACACTCACACAAGAATTACGTCAGGAGCATCTGTAGATGGGAATGAAAGAAATGCACAGCTCTGCGTGCAACTTGCAGAGGAGGAGACACTGAGGAGCACAGGAATATCAGACTGCACATATGGGACTAAAGTATTTGGCACTATTCCAACATTTCTGATATCAGACAGTTCGGTTTGAGAAATAGTCCACCTCTTTCGGTGTGTTTTTCCTTATCGTACCACGTATGAAATCCATGCTGCACCTTTTTCTAATCCTTGCTGCCTTACAGAGGTGCCTTGTTCTGCTCTTGCACGTTGTGCTGTGGAACACAAAAACACAACTGGCAGGATGCTGCCCTGTACGTGTTTCCAGTTCTTGTTCTGACAGCAGATTTCTGGTATAAATCTACGACAGTGGTTGCAAATGAATTAAAGATAGACAGAATGCCACGCATTATGGTAAGCTGGTTTGTTAAACTATTTTCTGGTACTCTGTAAAAATTTTTCCAGTGAGATATTGTCCCATCTCCCAGACTGTTTCACTGAATAACACACTGCAGAGCTTAGGGGGCTTCTTATTCTGTGGGAAGGAAAATGCGTTTGTTTTCTCTTTTGTTTCCAAGAGGTTATATTTGAATTTATGGAGGCCATTTGATTTCCTAACAGCAGCCCAGAAAGAGCAACTTTTAGAAGCTGGGTGGACTTTGGAGCTTGGCTGGACAGAGGGTCAGAACATGAACTGTGAGCAACAGTTCTTCTGAAAATGGACTGAAAGATTCTTGCACTAATGAATTTCCAGAAAAAAACTGACCGTAAAATGCTATCAAGTGTAAGTAATAATCACAACACTGTCTTTAATTACAAACCAGACTTTCATGTTGATATTTTGGAGCTGTGCCTATGAATGCTACATAAAGATATGCAATATGAAATCATGAAAATAAAAGTAGGAATAGGAGATCACAGTCTGTTTTGATCAGTGTGAAGAAAATGCTCATTTTTGCTATGAATTTAAAAGACTATTTTTCAGAAATTGCTTTTTATCTCGGGGAGAAAAATACATTTTGACATTTCAGGAATGAGAAAGAGTACTGCTATTCTGGGCAGCAGTGTAGTGGCCAGAGAAAGCCTTAGAGGCAAGGTCTTTTTAACAACTAATAGAACCTGGCAAGCAAGCAAATAGGAAAGGCAAAATGTGGGCTGCTCAAGGAAGCACAGCATATGAATAAAAGACTTTTCATGAAAATATTTTAATGTAGAATACTTTTCTCCTTGGACCTCAATTCTAAAAATCTGCTTTTCCCTGAGAGGCAAACCCCTACATTTCTTACACTGCTGGCTGACCTGCTCAGTGTTGCAGCCCTCAGCTCACAGTTCTCAGGCAGTTCGAGCCCACAGGTGGATGTGTTCCCTACAGAATTACCCGTGTTTCTCCTGGGAGTGGGGGGAAAGATACATTGTCCTTTCTGGATAAATAGCTGTTTTATCTTTGACTCATCCCAGGCTTGGATGAGTCAGCCAGGTGTCGTGTTCCTTGCCTGTATTTCCAAGATCTGGACCTGACCTGCAAAGTCATGATCCCAATCTCTATGTCCTTACTTGATCTTACCCAAACAAACTCCTGCCTTGACACATTTTTTTCTGGGCTGTTTTGAAGAGCCCAGTTCTAATGCAGCTTCACTGCACAAAATGCCCTACGTCATTATTTATTTCTTTGTGTCATTGCACGGTTAAGATTTTAACTTCTGGTGAGCAAACTTCAGTTTTAGTTCACACTGTGCCCTTGCTTCCTAGGACTTACTCTTCCCTTTTTATATCTCAGTATGGGTACAAAAACATGAGACCCTCCAGGTCTTCCTTCCCACAGACATCTCAGAGGGCATTGCAGCAACTCAAATAATAAGCACTGCCTCTATCTTCATATTGACAAAATAAAATAGGCCAGCGCTCTTTCAGTCGCTGCAAAAACTGCAAAAGCTGCTGACACTGGGTAGAAGGAAATAAGACCTAGAAGAGGAGAGGAACCATGGGAACAATGCACGCAGATGATTCATTCAGACCAACAATCCTTGGCTGATGCAGGTCTGTGACTGTACAGTATCAGAAGCAGCCACAGCACCTGGTGAGGGGCTGTGCTACAAGCAGCCTCACTCCTACCAAGAGGAAAGAAACTCAAGGGTTCTGAGGTTACCGGGTGTGCTGGGAAAAGCACCTGTGTCTCTGCATCCCCCTCTCTTGGGGTGGCTCAGAGCTGCAGTGCCCTGACAAGGCAGACCTTTCCCAGGTCTGTGTGCTCTGCTGAGGACAGAGAGGGAGCTTCCTTTAGCTGCATGTTCTGTCTCATTTTTACAAGCGCATTCTGGAAAGAGAAAAATAGTGCTCTTCCTGCAGAAGTGCTTTGTCTTTGATTCTGACCCAGATCTTTCCAAACCGTCGCAGCTACAGAGCTAAGTGGAACGTAGCAGAATTCTCACTTAGCTTGGAGGACGTTGGTGCCCACTGCACTAACAGGGAAGGTTCTGAGGTTGTGAAAGACGTCTTCAAAAAGTGCCACATTCTTCAACACTTAAACTTGCACTTACGTATCACTTTCATGTGGGAATTTCCCTATACGTGCCGCCCATGCTAAAACCCTGTGATACATTCTGGTTCTCTGCAGGATACTGGTTGAAGACAAGTCATCTTCATACTCTCGCGCATTGTCCAAAGCCGATTTGAGAAACACAACAGAATGGGTGTGGTGGAAAGTGCCAGTGACATTACCCAAGGACTGACCTCTCCTGAGCTGTGAGGCAAGGATTCGGTACCAAAACTGGTATTTCAAAGAGACACCTAGGTGAAATCCTAACCCGGTTGAAATAGATAGGAGCTTTGATCAGTAGATTTCCATTTAGTTTGTGTACTATCACAGCTGAAGTGAGCTAGCATGTGTTCACATTTCAAACCCCGCAGCCAAACAGTTAGCAAAGTCTAATAATAAATAAAAGCAGGACCTTGAGGACAGCACAATCAAGTTCTGTTTCCAGTTGAACTGAAGAGTGCTTGTACAACCTTGACAAAACTTGGCATAGAAACTCTTCGAGGCTGCACCAGAGAGAAAGGCAGAGCTGAAGCTTGCAGGAGGCAGCTGCTGGGGGATGGAGGTGGTGGCAAAGGGTCCATGCAAGGGCAGGTGGTGGGCAGTGGAGAGGGTGAACCAAATGCTGCTGGTTTCCAGAGCTTAGCCAGAAAACAGCAGGTAAAATGGATAGATGAGAGGAGGCAAGTTCTCCTACCCCAGTCCAGCAAAATCTGTGCCTACAAAATCTGTGCCTGTGGCTTCAAATCCATGCTGAACGTGCAGAGCTCCACCAAGGCTAGTAAGAGATATTTGGGCCTATCAGTAGGATTACACTATTATTATTTTGTAATGTCCCTAGGAGTGAGAGCAAATGAAGGATCCTTTCTTGAATAAGCACCAATTTTATTTTTCTCAATTACAAAGAACCTTTCAGTAAAAATCATTCCCATGTAAGCGTCTCCCTCCACCTTTAGTAAGGCTAAAAGTGCTGAAGAGAAACCTCAAATTTTTAGAAAACCGTCCTAAAATCAAGTGCTTCATCTGGTCACAAGAGAGGGAAGAGAAAGAAAGAGGTCTGTCCTAACTGAACACTGGAGAATCAAGAGTTGTTTGTTGAAATAGCTTTTCCCAGTGCTTATTATGCTCTCAGAATAGGGGAAAAAGTCAAAGTATTAAAAAAAGGTTGAATAGAAATGTAGCTATTTCCATTTCACTAACCATGATGAATTTTGAAAAGATGTTTCATCTTCAGAGCAAGACTAAATTACAGGCAGGATGACAGATGGGTTTTGGGCTGAGTACAAGGCTGCAAATCACGTAAATGGCTCTGCTAACATCAGACTGTGGGGATGCTATCTGCTTAGAAATTTAGAAATGTTACTATCAAAACATCATTTATTGATTATTTTGCATAAAAACATAGTTTGATAAAATGCCCTTTCTCTGTAGCTGAAGTGTGTGTGATCTCCTCATCCATGCTGAAAAGTGCTTAAAGTAATGAAATGATCCAAACCTTGCTCTGGCAGTGCAGCTGCTCTGCCTCTCCTCCCCTCAGCAGCTCAGCAGGCTCCCACATGAACCCTTCGCTCCCTGACATTCTGTTCTCTTCCATGCTGGAGAAAAACCTATGCTGGGCCACGCCATGAACATGGGGGCCCATCCTATGTAACGTATTAAGTTCTTGAGTGAGGTCAGAGCACCAGGAGTCTTCTCGCTGAGCTGCATCAACATGAGGCCCTGCAACCCACAGCTGTTGGCAAATCCTACAGGCAGCTGAGCCCAGTGTGTGGTGTTGTGGGCTGGGAACTGAAACCTGAGGACAGCACATGCTTCTGCTTCCACGGGATTGAGTCAAGAGATAACTATAAGGGTGACCAAGACTGGAGAGTTTGGTCTTCCACAGACAGCTTTAGTGCTATTTTTGGAAGGCTCTGTGCCAGAAGGGTCCTGTCTTCATATTGTTCTATCGGAGCTTGCTTCTCGCTGCACCGTTTACTGCTGTCTGGTTTTTCCCACAATAAGGCCTGGAAATTGTTTTCCTAATTATTCTAATAACCCCACTGCTGTGAAACCTGAATGGTTCCTTTAAAGGAAGAGACCCAGTGCTCCTTCCTGCTTTGCATAGTGAGGCATCCTCAGTGCCCCAGCACAGAGAGCGGCAGGACTGCCAGAGGCTGTTCCTCTGTGAGTGGTGAGATCACAGCCTCTGGTTACATTTGGGTAAACAAGGACCTGCTTCATGTTTATCAAAAGCCTGCAGCAATTTGCTTCATCATCCATCAGTTATTATATTCCTAATAGAAACATGAATAGAGGACAGAGACACACAGCGTGTTATACAATCTTTTAATGGCACAAGACAGAAATCTGTCAGTGGTCCTCACACCTTCAGCCCTGTCACCATTCACCCTCAGGATCATTTTTTTCAGGTGCTGGCAATTTCAGAGGAGCTCAGGTAACAAACAAAAAAGTTGAGTTAGCACGGAAATGCTCTGGTTCTGTGGTACCGGTTTAAGAAATGAAGCCCGATGATGAAGATGTTATTTTAGGAAATCAGTTCAGCACCATTTTCAGGTTCACAGACATTCCAGATGAAAAAGACCTATTAGGTCATTTGTCTGTCGTTCCTGCCAAGAAAGGATTATGGCAGCCATTGATATCTGAATTTTTCTCAGTCTTTCCAGGTGCCCTCTATGCAGTAGCACAAATGTTGGCTGCAGGTTGCTCCTGCCTTGCAGCTTCTGAGGCACGGCCCTGTTGGCAGTGTTTAGGTTGCTTGTGGAAGCAGTGATGCAGCTTTCCAAAGGACAGGGCAAATCTGTGGGAAATAATGTTCATTTCTCCTACTGGGACTTCTATATTCTTGGAAGAGAATGAGAAATTAGAGTGGCCCAAGGGGTGACAGCTTCATTATCTTCCTGGTGCCTGCAAGGCAAATCAGGTTTTTCCTGATGTTGGGAAGGGATGTGTTAGACTTAGTTCTTGATTTTGTTATCCAAGACTGATTTCCTGAACTTTTAATTCAGTCCCTACAATTTGACTAGGAAGCAACTATCTTGCCTTCACATGCTTAAATATCATTGCCTCCAGGGTACTGGCAGTGACTGTTGGATGATTCTTAAATTCGGTTCTTAAATTGCTTTCAGGAAGTACATTGGTAGAGTTCAAATTGCAGAACGAAGTGTTTGCTTTGTAATGCAAATACTCAGATTAGAACAGACAGAAGCACGAAGATACTTGGAAGCTTCTTTACACTTTTGTACAGTGCTTCATTGGAGACTGTGAGGGTTAACCTGATGTGAGGCTGCCGGGCAGGAGAAGACAAACCGGCCTCAGTAGCACGCTGTTCTTCTCTTGCACTGCTGAGTCTCATTTCCTTGTGCCAATTTCTCCTTGTCAGCAGCTAACTTCTCTTCCAGATTCTTCTAATGTTTCCCTAGCAAGAGAACCATCGGCTCCTGACAGAGGTCACTGGAAAGCTCATTGCAAGTGCAGCCTCCTATCCTTTCCATGGAGAAACTTAAGTGCGTGTGGATCTACTCCCTTCAGCTAACAGTGGTGCTTTGTAAAGCTGTATAAAGTATCTCAGTGTGAGGCACAGGATACCATCCAGAGAGAACTGGACAGGCTCGAGCGGCGAGACCATGAGAATCTCATGAGGTTCAACAAATCCAAGTGCAAGGTATTGCACCTGAGTTATGACAACCCCTACTATCGGTAAAAGCTGGGGGATGTAAGGATAGAGCACAGCTCTGCCAAAAGGGACTTGGGGGTGGTGGTGGATGGGAAGGTGAACATGAGCCAGCAGTGTGCCCTCACAGCCCAGAAAGCCAGCTGTATCTTGGGCTGCATCAAAAGCAGCGCGGCCAGCAGGTTGAGGGAGGTGACCCTGTCCCTCTGCTCTGTGTGCTGAGGCCTCACCTGAAGGACTGTGTCCAGATGTGGATTCCTTGGTCCAGGAGAGGTGTGGACCTGTTGGAGTGCATCTAGAGAAAGGCCACAAAAATGATGCAAGGGGTGAAAGATCTCTCTACAAGGACAGGCTGGGAGAGCTGGAACTGCTCCATCTGGAGAAGACAAGGCTCTGGGAGACCTGAGAGCAGCCTTTCAGTATCTAAAGAGGGGCTATAAGAGAGAGGGACAGCAGACCCTTTATCAGGGTCTGCTGTGATTGGACAAGGGGAAATAGTTTCAAACAAAAGGAGTGGAGATATAGACTGCATATAAGGAAAAAGGTTTTTATGATAAGGGTGGCGAGGCACTGGAACAGGTCATCCAGAGAAGTGGTGGGTGCCCCTTGGAGACACTCAATATCAGGCTGGACCAGTCTCTGAACAACTTGATCTAGCTGTAGGTGTCCCTATTCATTGCAGGGAAGTTGGAATAGATGGCACTTAAGGGGCTCTCATCTCAAACAGTTCTATGATTGTGTGATGCTTTTAGCTAAGTGCCATGGGCTGTGCTAGCTCCTCGGCAGCACTGCCTCTGCTGCAGTGGGCAGGGGTCAGCCATGCAGGTGTGTCTGGACAGGCATCCTGCAACATGCTTCTGGGTTAGCAATGATACTCCTGAACCAAAAAACAAGTACGGTGAAGAGGCAGAGATTGATGCAATTACCCTGCCTTGCAGCACATCTAGGTGAGTAAGAAGAGCACAAAAATCTGACCAGTAACATGGACTTTTTCCAAAAGACAAAGGCCCCTTTCTTTAATGCAGTATTCCAAATTGTCACTCATTTTTTTCAGCCAGCCAAACACAATAGCAGATGGAGTTCCTGTTTCTTCTCTCAGTATGCTCACAGCTGGAATGTGCAAATCCTTCATCTCTATTTATGACAATGTTAGTAAATGTATTTACATTCAGCGATGCAATGGAGTCTGAATGGTAAATAATGATGATCTCAATGTATTAATGTTGTTGACACAGTGTTAGTAATCTGGGTTCCAATACCTTTCTGTAATGATGTAATGGAGGAGGATTTCTTTAGGAAAATACCTGTTTGGTGCATTAATATTTGTGACAAAAATATAGAACTTTACCAGTATCATCCTGCTATATAATCCTGAGTTCTTCTAAACAAGAACAGTTCATGACATGATCCTTTCAGCATCACAGAGCATGTTTTGCCAGTGGCCATTTAAAGACTTTTAAGAATTTAATGATATTTAAGAATACTTTTAAAGTCCAGTTTGGAATGGGGAGGGAAAAACAACAACAAATAAAAAAACAAAAACCCTCAAAACACAAAAACCAACCGCAACAACTTTGTCATGGATTTTATTGCATTGGATTTAGAAGCATCTATTATGAGATCACCCCAGCACGGTACATGAACATGCCTACTGGGTGTGGTGCTGATCCAAACACTGTGGGTTTGGTGGTGCAGGGAGAGATCAGGAGTGATGGGATGAACTGGATGATGGAAGCAGCAGGGACCAACCCACATGCAGCAGCCAAACCCAGGGTGAATACGTGCTGACAGTGTGATCCCTCCACTGGTACCATGGCTGGTATTTCAGGAAGGGGCAGTGAAATGTGGGACAGTCGCTATCTCCAGGTACCATAATTAGCTTGGAGAAGAAAAGGATCCAGGCAGACCTCATTGTGGCCTTCCAGTACTTGAAGGGAGCATATAAACAGAAAGGGGAATGGCTGTTTATGAGGGTGGATAGTGATAGGACAAGAGGGAATGGTTTTAGACTGAGGCAGGGGAGGTTTAGGTTAGATATTAGGAGGAAGTTTTTCACTCAGGGGGTGGTGACGCACTGGAACAGGTTGCCCAAGGAGGCTGTGGATGCCCCATCCCTGGAGGCATTCAAGGCCAGGCTGGATGTGGCTCTGGGCAGCCTGGTCTGGTGGTTGGCGACTCTGCACATAGCAGGGGATTGAAACTAGGTGATCACTGTGGTCCTTTTCAACCAGGCCATTCTATGATTCTTTGATAATTTCTCAATACAAGGAATTATGAATATAATAAATATTGCAGATTATCAGTACGTCAGTGTTGAATGTTGCCTTTGGAGTGTTGCTCCTGGCATGGCCACCACCATGTGGAGCACTGAGGTCAAAGGTTCACCTCTTCCCATCCAGGCTCTGCCTCACATGCCCTCAGAGGCAGCCCTGCACCATCACAGCCTGTCCCCACCAGTGGAAAGGAGCAGGTATTTCAAGGGCTGCAGTCCATCTGATCCATTTCAGCCAGCTGCTCTGGGAGGAGACACAGCATGACCTGGAAGTGCCAGTTTCACACCAGCACCAGACAGCCACATCTGCTCGGATGGCTCCCAGCCTGCAGTCCACAGCTCAGCCGTGTAAATGTCACTCTGCTGACTGCAGGAAGATTTTGCTCAACAAGCACATTCTTCTGCATGGATAACAGTTGGCATTCAATATAAAGAAGTATTTCAAAAATTCTATTTACTTTTTTTGGGGGGAGGTATTATTTGCTTAGTTATATTTTTGTTCAGTGTTCCTTAGTAGGTTTGAAGGGTGGATTTACAACGTTTGAATCTTTGAACTGCAAGTATCAATTGAAATGCTTCCTTATTTAAATATTTTTGCAGGAAGATATTGGGGAACTGCATTTCTTTCAAAACAAACAAACAAAAGTAGAGCAACGTTTTTCACTGTTTGGTCACTTTTTACACTTGTTTATAGAAAACTGAGAGTTTAATAATAATAATAATAATAATAATAATAATAATAATAATAATAATA
>JAPSGF010000006.1:7505857-7536654 GCA_035772895.1 Perdix hodgsoniae | reverse complement strand
TAATAATAATAATAATAATAATAATAATAATAATAATAATAATAATAATAATAATAATAATAGAGATTTCTAGCTTTGACCCAAATTAGCAAGCTGGATTGAAGTTTATGAGAATCTCAGACTCAGATTTTGGATCTCGTTTTATCATAAAATGGCCTGGTTGAAAAGGACCACAGTGATCATCTAGTTCCAACCCCCTGCTATGTCAGGGTCACCAACCACCAGACCAGGCTGCCCAGAGCCACATCCAGCCTGGCCTTGAATGCCTCCAGGGATGGGGCATCCACAGCCTCCTTGGGCAACCTGTTCCAGTGCGTCACCACCCTCTGTGTGAAAAACTTCCTCCTAATATCTAACCTAAACCTCCCCTGTCTCAGTCTAAAACCCTTCCCTCTTGTCCTATCACTATCCACCCTCATAAACAGCCATTCCCCTTTCTGTTTATATGCTCCCTTCAAGTATTGGAAGGCCACAATGAGGACTCCTTGGACCCTTCTCTTCTCCAAGCTAAACAATCCCAGTTCCGTTAACCGTTCTCCATAGAAGAGGTGCTCCAGCCAGATCACCTTAGTGGCCCTCCTCTGGACCTGTTCCAAGAGCTCTGTATCTTTCTGGTCGAATTCTCCATGTCAGTATGGGCATGACTGCGGAAAAGCCAGATTTTTACATCAGGATTGGATTTATATCAGTCTTGGATCTACACGATCTACAGAAAATCCAGTTGCTGTTTCACCTGTCTCATAAGGGATGAAAATCCTGATTTTGACAGAAGCTGATGCGCAGTCCTGAAGTGATTTTCAGTGCATTGGAAGCCAAGTTCTTACCTACAGGTAAATTCCCCACAGTAAGCAAATTTCGGAATGTCCAGTCAGCCTACTGGAGACCAGATACGGATTGAAGTTGTGCCTGTAATGGTTTTTATTGGAAAGTGGGAGAAGGGTGTGTTTGTGGCACATTCCTCATTTCTGGCTGTGAGCACACCCCTTCATCTATCTGGGCTGAAATGCCAGCTTTGTCTCTAAATTAGCAAGGCAGTGCTGAAGCATCATGGTTTGTACATCAGTTTTGACTCCCAGGAGGCTGTTTCTCCTGGACACTTGCCACTGCTTTGAGGTTTCACCACTGTTTCAGTTATACTGTCACTTGATGCAAACGGGTGTTCAGGCATGCACAGCCCCCGTGGGCAAAACAGACCTCGTGCCTCCCATGCTGCAGACACCACATGGGCTGGTGGCGGTGCCCTCCTTTCTCTCCCCATCAGAGTAGGTAGTCCCCTTTGGGCACAGACGATCACCAGGTTCTGAAGAAGTCCTGCTGACATGCATGGGCGTGAGTTTGTGCAATTGGGCCGATCGCTCCGGAAAATTTTGTTATCAAAAGAAAGGCAGCTCTCTGGATTCCTGTTTTTCATATTCATGAAAGACAGCAGAGCTGCAGAAGAATGAAAGTAAACATCATGCATAATTTAACAAATATTCACTGCAGAACTATTTCTAAGATTACCTGAAGTAGTCCCAGAAAAACATAAATAATGAATGTCATGAAGTGTGGAAACCAATGGAGGCCCTCACAGCGTTTTTGTGCTGCCTGCCCAACAGCCCTGTTCTCATGTCACTGCAATGGACACTGCTACAGTGGTGATCTCAGTGTGATTGCAGTGATCTCAGTGTGACTGTGGTGACCAGGCTCACCGGCTGGCCTGCAGCAGTATTTCCATGGGCAGCCAGGTATCTACCTTCCTGCCCTGAAGCCCAGCTGATGTTTATTGACAGCCACGTTGAAGCTGGGTTATGTGGGGTCTGCCTCAGTCTTATCACCGGGAAGCTCCTGCACAGCACAAATGGGATAGGATGGAATGGGATGGGGTGGGATGGATCTTTTCTATGGATTGAGACTTGGGGTGAAGGATGGATGGAAAAAGAGTCTGAAAGACCTCTGAAAGAGAAAAAGCATCTACCATACACGCTTGCTTTGTCATAAAAAGGAAAATATCAGAATGAGGAGTATAAAGCACCAAACAGTAGCAGGAAGCAGAGAATTAGTTGTTGGAACTGGTATTCTCTCAGAAGCAGTGTCCTCTCCCTAGGCCAACTGCTTCTAATAAAGCACGAGGAACCTTGCTGTTGTTACTGGGAGGGAGCTTCCTCCAGGTAAAACTTCTCCCATACCTGTGTTAAATGAAGGGACATTGCACCCTGGGAAATGAGAGTCTACACTCCACTCAAAACTCATGTCTTTTAATGTTTAGCAACTAATCACTTCCAACAAGATGAACAGAAATAGGAATCTTTTCACAGACACCAGGATGCCAGCACTTCAGTCCAGGTATGTCACTGGTTTGATGCTCCTAGACTTTCAGGTTGGTGAAAACACATGCTTATTGTGAAATGAAGGCAAAGAAAAGCAAGAAAACCAGGATTTAGCAGTGGGAGCACCGCTCTGTGCTGCAAGGGGAAGCTGTGCTGGGTGGCCATGGCAAGGCTGAGGAGCATTGGGCAGCCTGGGGCCTGCTCCCCTCCTGCCGCCTTGAGCCACCTCAGTGCAGTGGGAAAGCGTCAGAAGATGGAGCTGAACTGGTTATGCTGGGAAGAGTCATCGAGCCACAGCAAATAAAAGGTCACTGCCTTTCTGACAGGATTGAAAAACGTCCCTCTGATGACATGGGTGGTGAAAGAACAGAGCTGTTGTACTCCTGGAGAGGTGCAGTGGTCCTGGGGTGATTCTCTCTTCCAAGAGACATTAGAAAAATTGGTTGCACTTCTTACGTGCTGGAGAGACCAGGCTTTTCTGTTTGCTTTATTGAAGCATGGGCACTCCAGTTGTTAGAAGAATGTGGAAGTCGCTGTGAGATTTGCAGGAAATTTGATCTTACAAGGCACCTCTTTCAGTAATGCTGATGGTAAATCCTCCCGAGCACCTTTAATGAAATGATCATAGCCATGAATTATTTTTCACGGGATGCCAGATGCATTTAAAAGAGAGATGCCGAATTGTGAGCGCTCCACAAAACGGTGAACAAAAACTCCCTGATTACTTGAAAATTGCCTTGAGTTACACAGATGCAATTAA
Organism: Perdix hodgsoniae; assembly: GCA_035772895.1. Lineage (NCBI taxonomy): Eukaryota > Metazoa > Chordata > Aves > Galliformes > Phasianidae > Perdix > Perdix hodgsoniae. The sequence goes on along the minus strand of JAPSGF010000006.1, from coordinate 7,533,585 downwards.
AATTTCATTTTAGTTAAAAAAAAAAAACCAAAAACAAAAACAAATCGTTCTTCATTTACAAAGAGATATTTTGCTATTTTTTAATTAGAAAATCCAGTTTCTATTTAACACATTTAAGACCTGGGCTGAGCAGAATGAAGCGTGACAGATTCTGAACATGAAATCTCTCCCTCTGGTGTTTCCCGGCTGTGTGGGCTCTGGATGCAGAAAATAATGCCACACCTCCATGCACCTTCCTTCTGGGAGCTTGCAAGCCCTTTGCAGATGTAACTTGTTATCTGGGAGCAAGATCCTCAGGTACTGTTAGTGCTGCCGGCTTGCAGGTAGCACAGAGGACATAGGGGTTCAGGGTTGAGTCCCACTCCCCCTCTATGCTGCGCATCAGGGTGAGATGAGCACCAGCAGCACATCTTGCTCAGCCAAAGACAGCAGTTAGCCCCTTTTTCTTGTCCAGAGCCTGGGCATGGGAACCAACACCATGGCAAGGGTTGGGCAGTGACCAAAGCCATGAACCAGATGCCCCACAGCTAAGTGCACAGCCATGGTCAGCCCAGGCACAAAGTGCACAGCCCTTTTTGTCTCAGTGAGGGACACAGCTGGGTGAGAAAACCTTTTCACACAGAAACAAAGGCCTTCTTTTTTTTTCCAAAGCATGTCAGTTTTTGTGATTGAATGCAGCACAGACTAGTGGTTCAGACCACATTAAGCTCAAATGTCTTCTCTGTGCCCTTGAGAGGGCTTCAGGTCACCATTTCCCCCTGCAGTGAAGGTATTCCCTCTGCAATACATCCCAGGTGTATTGTCAGGCTAAGGGCACAGATACCCAGCTGCCAGCCAAAACACAGGCCATTACCCTCTCAAATCAGAATGGTAAAGCAGGACTCTCCCTCCTAAAAATCTTTTGCTATGAAGAAGTTATTCCTGCTGCAAGTTTCTGCTGGGGAGATACACCTGAGCTCCCGATGGTGATGAGCAGAGCCCTTCTGGGAAAAGACATTTTCTGTAATTCCCACATCATCCTTGTTTTTCTTCCAGCCTCTATTCACAGTTAATTATTGTTTCAGGCTCTACCCAGCTCTCCTGTCTTTTTCCCCAAGCAATTGCTGCAAGGCACTTGAAGGTTAATGGGCTGTGTGCTTATTTTTAGCTCCGCATCTCTTTAACACAGGAGAACCTGGTTGTTGGCAAAATAAGTTTCTCTAGCCAACAAGAGCAATTTCTGCCCCCGGTGCCCTTCCAGATATTATTTCATGATTTTTTTTTTCATTGAAGTGATGGCAAATACCTGGTGACCTGCTGCAGGAGGCAAAACGCATGGGCTCTTGCATGTCTCTGGCAGGAACCTCCAGGTACAGACTTCATGTGAGGGCAGAGGTGCTTCTAGCAGATCCTGGTGCTCTGGGTTTGCCCCTGCTGCAGGTATGCAGAAACAGTGGAAACTGGGGTTTCTCAAGGGAAAAATATTCCAAAAAAGAAACCACTCCACTGTAGAAACTGATTCATATTTAATCTATTGCTCTTCTGCCCACGGTGGGCTCTCTCATATAGAGAAAGCAGCTCTAGTTGAGCTATCAAGGAAAATACATGGAGTAGAGAGAGAGAGGGCTGGGAGAGCGAGGATGGCAGAGATGCCACACGTGGGGAGCTGTGCCTTGGTTGGTGCAGGGAGAGACCCTGTTGTGCTGTACAACAGAACTTCAACCATGGATCAAAACATGCCTTTTGCAAATTCTTCGAGTGGCTTTTAAATACCCTGTGGTATCAAGAGAAAAAGCAGCCCCCCAATACTCCAGCTGGGGAAAGAGGGCACTTTGAAAAGGCTGCATCAGAGCCAAAGCACCCCAGAAATGTAGATCTGAACACAGGGTTTAACTGTACTCCATGAAGAAGGGTCACAGGACAGCCAGGAGCAGCTTTTCTGAAGCAGCTTCCAAGCTTCCATGTTATATTCTATTTGATTTCTCAGAACGTCCCTGTAGCACAGAATTGTGGGGAATGCTGCATTTTGTGTTAAGGTGAAAGAAAAAAGTATTTAAACAAACACTGCAAAAAGAAGGCCAGCAAGCTCTGTTGAGACAGCAAGTGATGATGGAGGCTGTGACACTGTTGTTTTCTTTATAGAATTTGCCAGGCAGGCAAACCAGGGGTGGAAATCATCTGAAGCAGTGTAGATGTTCTCAGGGTATGATTCATCTCTCCCCAGAGAGGATGCCAACATTCCATCAAGGGAATTGCACTTCAGGAGGGCCTACCTCTGAAGGACCAGCCCTCCTGGGAGCTGCAAGCTGCCAGGTCTGCTCTGCTGTATCACATAACCCCAGGGCCAGATGTGTCCTACCTCAAATGGCTAGTGAGGGTGCCTGTGCCATGTATGACCTAAAGGTTTAAAGCAGGCAGAGAAAACATCCAGCCATGAGGACAAGATCATAGAATTATAGAATGGCTTGGGTTGGAAGGGACCCTGAGTATCGTCCCAATCCCCCCTGCCACTGGCAGGGCCACCAACCTTCAAATGTTGGTGAGAGTTCATGGACTTCAGCATCTCCCTCCTCCAGAGGCACAGGCTGTGAGGGTACATGCTTTGGTGTCAATGGGGACAGTAGGAAAAGGGGATAAAATCCCACATGTGTGTTGCTGAAGGGTATCTTTTCGCTTCCAGAAGAACAGCAGTCTTTTGTGGGTGGCTCACTGCACATCTCTGTGTATGGACAGCTTTGCCATGGGAGGCAACATTTCTCCAAATTTACTTTTATGTTGTGTTCAGCAGCCAATAAACTGTTCTTATGCTTTAATTTTTATATGATCCATGATGCACTTGAGGGCAGTTATGATAATGTAGGCAGTATTTTGAAAAGGGGAGCACAATTAGGGGCTGCATGCTGATAGAGAGATCTGGTGGGCTGCAGTAATGCCAGGAATGTAATGTTGTATGATGAGACATGGGTCTGCAAAAAATTGTTGCAGCGGTTACCAGTGAGTGGCTGAGATGGCACATTCCTTCTCCTGCTATGGGTATGGAAAGCTGTCGGTGCTAAGCAGGAGCTTTTTTGGAGGTATTTAGTTGTTTGTTCAAAGGGGCTACAAGAAAATATGCTACAGAGGCTGAATCCGTGCCTTTCCATTAAACACGTGTTGTGGGAAAGGCTGCACCAGCTGCTTGTTTTCCCTCAGCTGATAAAGGCAAGGTGTTTTGGCTGGGGCCACAATGGGGATGTCACAGCCATGTTCTACACCTGCCCCTTCTGCCGGGGAGGGCTCCTGGTCACCCGCTTCAGTGTGAGCTGGCCAATGCCAGCTGGGTGGCTCCTTCAGTGTGGCTGGATTTCCAGCCCTGGCACCTTGCTGACAGCAGGGGTGAAGCCTGGAGGCAGGAACAGTTGCTGCACACCCCTCCTGTAGCTGTGAGATAGTGGCTCTCTGTGGCTGGGCATGGCACGGAGATGGATGCTCTGGGTTGCTCAGGCAGCAGGTCTCAACATGTGCTCTGTAGGCCTGAGCACAGGCCACAAGGAAAAGGACTTTCTAGCAAGCTGCCACTTTGCTCAGCTGCTCCACAGCCTTATCTTCTGTTCTGAAGGACTCTGACAAAAGAAAAACACCACCTGTGGCTGCAGTAGCACTGGTTCCCTGTTAGACTCCCTCAGCCTCCCTCCAGACATCAAAGACAGAGAAGGCAATGACTGTCTCCTCTCTTTGATAGGTGTCAGTAATGAGGCAGGGAGGATCAGGAGACAGAGGATGGAGTTCAGGACAAACTTCTCTGATCTCCAGAGGGCCCTTCCAACCTCAGCCATAGTGCGATCCTGTGATAAGAGAATGAACCCAGCCCCAACAACAAGGGACCTGCTCGGGCTTTGCCCAAAGCTAAATCATGCTCTGTGTGCCCTCCTCACTTCATGTTTTGTCATGTGGCTGTGCGGGTCCTCCCTGTGCAGGAATAAGCAGGACAGGCAGCATGGGCTTGTGCCACCTCGGGTTCAGGCTTTGGCTCAGCTGGCACCTCTGGAGCCAGGTGGGTGGGAGGGACCAGGTCAGGGTGCTAGGGACTTAGGTTGGGGTAGAGCTGCTGAGGTGCACAAATGTGGAGATGCCAAGATGTGTGGTGATGTTGATATGCAGTGATACAGAGATGCAGAGATGTGAAGATGAAGAGGTCCTGCCTTCGAGCTGAAAGAGGAGATGTGAACAAGTCCCATCCATTTTTGTTTCTTCAGATTTGGGGTTTTAATAATGCATGATGCAGGAGAGTGCTGCATACAGTTATTACCCATAAACTCTGTCCAACTCACGGGCAAATGAAGACCTAAATATTAAGTTTGCCCTTAGCCCTTAAAAAGGAGCGAGTTAAGTCCCATTTGGATCAATGATTTCAAGTGAAAATTCAATAACAAAATGCTTTTGACATATTTGCCAGCTCTGTAGTTTGCAGAAGTTATCTGCTGCCACTGCATTTTCAGTTTATCTTCTGACTCCAAGGGCAGAGTCGACAGGCATGATCTCCAGGAGGGGACATCTCAGGAGGGGCAGCTGGCCATTGAGGCAGGCCTGTGGGATGGCCCAGTCACACGGCAGCCCCAGAAAACCCAGGGACTTGCAGGAGAGGGCAGGGATTCATCCACTCCTGTCAGCTCCACCCTATTTTGCCTTTCAGGTTAGGAGGAGTGTAAAGACCGCAGCTACACAGATAGAACGTGAGGTTGAATACAAAGCCTTTCTCTTTAGGGGGAGATATTTCACAGAACTAAAAGGCTTTTGATCACAATTTGGTCCACACATCCCCATTAGCTTGTGAGTCCTGAGTCTTTTCTAAGTTGGAAGCTCTTTCCTGGTGGAGACCATTCTATGAAAGCTGCTTTGCAAATTTTCCACTGTTTTATTTCTTTTTGCATTATTTTTTTTGTTGTTGAAGCAGGAGAGCTCCACCACAGATGCTCCTCCATTTATTGTTTTCTTTCCCTGCTGCTGACAGTGATTCAGATCAACTGAGGTCAGAAAAACCACACGAGAATGTAGATTTTGAAACGTCACGCTTGGTAATTAAATAAAAGTTGCATGGATATCAGACAATTTCCTGTGATTAATACTGCACTATACGCTTTATTCATGAGCTTTTTAACCAAGGAATGTATTTTCTAAATCTCCCTGCTTTTAGTTCCTTGTCCTGTCCCCATCTGCACATGTAAAAAGTCAGTCTCCCTCCTCTTTATAAGCTTCCTTCAAGCACTGGAAGGCTGTATTGATGTCACCCCAGAGCCTTCTACTCTCCAGACCAAACAGTCCATCCCCCCATTGGCCTTTCTTCCTTTTTTCTCCTCCTTTTCCAAGGAAGTTGATTTTGCTGGTATTTTCACTTCATGAATGAAATGGAAAATGAGGAATAAGTGCCTGACAAGAGGAGTCTCCTGGAGGTTTCTGCTGGGGCAGGCTGGCTGAAGGCAACCAGGTACAGCGCAGCCTCAGAGGCAAGGGAAGTAAAGGAGGAAGTAAAGGAGCTCATGGCTGAGGAGCTGGCAGCATTGCCAGGGATGTCAGCAAGCCCAGGGCTCTCCCACGAGGGCCATAAGGTGGGTTGTTCCTGGGGGACGTCACCCCGCAGTGGCAGCAGCACTGGGAGGGATGTGCCTGTGGAGATGGATGGTGCTGAGCAGGAGCAGCATGGCGGGGGACAGCGTGAGCCTTCCCCACAGCCCGGTTCCTTGCCACCTTTCCAGTGGAAACAAGTGTTACTTAAGCAGTCTGGAGGTGCTATAAGGTAATTCCCACAAAGCTAGGAAGCAGATGCTGAACAGCACTTACTGATGAATAAATGATGTGACAAAAAGGAGCAGAGTGTGTGCGCTGGCGCTTCCCCATCTCACATGCACGGCACGCTCGCCTGCACAGCACAGCTTTTCCACACCAGCTCCTCACAGTCTCGTTCTTCTTTACCCATTCTACTTTATGCTCATGCAATCCTCACAGCTACCCCTTCCGTTCTCCTACAGCCCTTTACCAAAACACGTTGTGCAGACCAGACAATTCTTTCAGTGCTGGTCTAAGCACAACTTACTCAGTGCCTGCTTTTCCACCGCTGCCGCAACAGGAGGGGCCCAGCACAGCTCTGACAGCCCTCAGACACGCAACTAATCCTGCTGCCTTTGTGTAAGTGAAAGCGGCAGGAGCAGGCTTTTAAGGGTAGAAAGTATTCCACTCAGGGTAACATTTATTCATTCTCATTTGGCAGCTGAGCTTGCCTGCTGAGAAATAACTGCTGAGGAAGAGCATAGGGGGAGCAGAGCATTCTGCCTATGTCAGTGTCAGTGTGCAGACACTCTGAGAAAACAGCCACGTGGACATCTCTGCCCCCATCTGATTTTCCTGCTCAGCTCGCAGACTGCTTGGGGTTGTTGCCTGAAGACACCTCTGTTATGGGCCTGGAGATAGCCCAGTAACAACCGGAGATGTTCGCTGTCCTCAAAGCTTGTTGCTGGATGCTCACCCTCTGGGTGAATCATTGCTCATGGTCTCAGCTTGGCTTTTTTTTTTTTACAGCAGTCTTTCTTAAGTTCAGTTATACTTTTTTTTTTTTTTAAGACAATTTGTAGAGAAAGAATAGCTGAATGAACGTGTCACCAACTTGTCACTTTCCCATTTCTCTCCCTGTCTTTGCCCTTCCTTTAATAGTCTGAACCAATTTTAGAAGAGTCTCTGATGCCCCTGATGATACATGGCCTTGGAGTCCCAGACAGCAGCCCACGTGGGCATGCTGCTCGCTGTAGGCACTGCTGATGGAAGAGTGGTGCCAGCACTGGCAGCACCAGCGAGGGGCTGGGTCTGTGTTGTACAGCTGCTCAGGAAATCCCACGTTTAGTCCTTTTATCTTTAACCAAAATAAACTGACACCCTGCTGACAGGTCCCACGCCTTTAAAGAGACATTTCAGGCTACACCAAATTCAGTTCCCATGTACAGAAGCGTGGAACACATGATGGGAGAAGGAGAGTGCGTTTCTTTGAATCCCCAGTGCTTGGAAGGAGAGCTGTGGGAAGTCCTTACCCAACCCCTGCTGTGGCAGTTATCAGTGCTGATGGGAGGTCAGGGCAGTACTTTTGTGTCTTCCATCAGCTTCCATGAGAGCAGGGGATCATAAGGGCAAATCTGCAAAATCCCCGGATTCAGTTTTCTGTGGATTACAGCCACAGAGAAGTCAAGAGAAGAAAAAAACAGCACATGAAATTTAACAAGGACTGAAAGCTTGACACGAGCCCACAGTGTGCTCCTGCAGTTCAGAAAGCCACCTGTGTCCTGAGCAGCATCAAAACAGGGGAGCCAGGAAGGAGGTGGAGGGAATTATCCACATCTGCTCTGCCCTCTGAGGCCCCATCTGGAGTACTGAGTCCAGACCTGGGGCCCCCAGCACAGGTAGGACATGGAGCTGTTGGAAGGGATCCAGAGGAGGGGCACAACCATGATCTAGAGGGCTGTAGCACTTCTATGCAGACGGGCTTGGGGAGCTGTGCTTGTTCAGCCTGCAGGGCTCCAGGGAGACTTCTCTGGGGCCCTCCAGTATCCAAAGAGGGCTAAAGAAAAGCTGGATGGACTTTGCCAGGGGGTGTAGTGATAGGGGAAGGAGTAGTGACTTCAAACTAAAAGAGAACGGGTTTAGATTAGATATTATGAAGAATATCTTTACTGCGAGGATGGTGAGGCACTGGAACAGGCTGCCCAGACAAGCTGTGGATGCCCTATCTCTGGAGGTGTTGAAGACAGGTTTGATGACGCTTTGGGAGCCCACACAGAGCAATTCTGGCACGTGGGGCAGGAGCCACTATTGGTAAAACTTTGTTTTTATACAAGGGATAAAATAGATTGGTGGTGGCTAATAGACAACACTGAGAAAATAGAGAGATGCTGTCAGGAGCTTGCTCCCTTTCTGACCCCCATTTCCTACCCATGTGCATCCCCAGCACTGCTGCTCGGCACCAGCATGTGGTGCTGAGGCACTAGGACAGCTCGTGCCAGCCAAAATTGTCCTGCTGTTACCAGACACTGCATGCCCCATGCACAGGGAAACAGCAGCACCTTGCTCTGGCACCTGTCAGCTGGTGACAGCTCTGCAGTGCTTTAATTGGAGGTGTGCTAATGCAGTTTCTGCAGCTGCTGCTGCTTGGTCTTTGCTCAGTGTGTTTTCTGAATGTCACATCAGTGATGTTCCTGCTGGTTTGTCAGGTCCATTGATCCTTTGTATAACACTTCTGTTTAGCACTTGCTTGTTGTGTCAGGACAAAACACTGCAAACCAAGCACTTCTGCTGGAGGTTAGCGTGATCTGAACAAGATCAAACCCACCTTGTATAAGTATTTTAAGAAAATAGCCCCAACGTTGTGCAAACCTGACGTGGAGAGACTTCTGGCAGCCATCAAGCTCTGTGAAATAAATCTTAATTTATTCCATTTGGGGAATTTCACTGGCAGGATGACACAGCCCGATGCACTCTGTTTGAGTGTCCTTGAAAACGCATTCTTTTTGTATCTCTTTCATGTCAGCAAAATGCTGAGAGTGCTGCTGGAACAATTCCAGCATTCAACCTGCTTTCCAGCAAGCGTACAGGAGTGCGGCAGAAGCTTTGATTGTTGTTTTAATATTTGCATATAGATCCTCATTGGAAACCCTTAAAGGCGTGCTCAGGCACACCAGTGAGATCTGCAAGGGCTGTGGCCAGCCAGCAATTGTAAAAAACATTCCTTGGTGCAAAAAGACTCAGAGAGAGACCCAGCCTGGCCCAGGATTTGATATTAGCAGTGTTTTCCTACAGAAACATGCAACTCAGTGCCTCATGGCAGCTCGCAAACACAACACTGTATCTCCAAGCAACAACAGTGTCTGCTGGGCATGGGGTGACTGCGGGTCTGTGCTGGTCCAAGAGAACAAAACAGGCTTGGATGGGGATGCCCCAGTTGTTCGACCTTAACACTGCTTACTTCAGAGCAGGAACAGAGACACTATCAGGGACAAAAATAAACACCAGTTGTTGTTCAAAGCCTTCGAAACAAGAGCAGGGGCAGAACACAGTGAGTGCCCTTCTCTTTTGCCACCTCTACAAAGAAGAAGGGGGAAGGCGCAGGCATATGGGGTTTTATTCTTCTTTAATTTCTTACAGTGGCATTCCCCTCTGTCCCAGCCAGTCCTCTCCAGTGGGTGCTTGCCCACATTTTTGCTTCTCACTACAATTTCAGTGATGCAATGCCAAGTACAGATTTGCTGCTGCCAGTCTAGGGACATGGATGCGTAGTCTATAGAAGAGCTCATCTCTTTTATTAGACCAAATGATGCACTTGGAAAGAACAGAGAAGCTTTGGTGCCCCAGAACTTGCCTGCCTGTTTTCCCATGCCCAGTGCTCCACAGCAGGGACCTCTCTCTGCAGCTTTGGGCCACTTCCTGCCTGCTCAGTGGGCACAGGATGGGGCTCCCAGGGGTGGAAGGGGGAAGGGAGCTCTGAGCTCAGGTGCACTGAGCTAACTGCTTGTCCAAATGCCTCCTAGATGACTTCACACCAGCTCCAGAGCGCTGCCACAGGTCCCTGTGCTGCACACCCAGCTCCATGACGGACAGAATGGCTGCTGCTTCTGCTTAGCTGTGGCTGTTCTAGGCAGCCTCTGAGCCCAGAGAAACCCAGTGGAGGCTGCAGGTCTCAGCTGCCAAGGCCGACAAGCCCTGCTCAGAGGACAACCTGGCAGCAGAAAGTGAAAGCTGAAAGCCCATGGGACAGGGAGGCTGAGAGCTTGCCCATAAGCCATTGTGGACAGACTGGCAGTGCACGAGAGGCAGCCAGAGCTGTGGTGTTTCCCTGAATCATCCTCCCAGATGGGTGGTGAGCTGCCCAGCCAGAGGTACACCCACACCTGTTCTGTGGTTGCCCAGGGCCAGCTGAAGTCCATCTTGGTTGGAGTCAAAGCTTCTGGTGAACAGCTCCTGGGCTGCAGGCAGCTAGGCTGAATCTCTGCTGAGGTTTCACAACTAAAGTGGTGCAGCAACATCTTCTACTAGCAAGGCAAGGAAGGAGTTAGGAAATCTGAGGCCACCCTCCTTGCCTACCTGTGTGTCTATCACCCAAAGAGGATGCAGGATGACAGCTCCCCACACAGAACACCTTGTCCTGCCAGTCTGCACCACCCACCTGCTAAGCACTAAAGCCACAAGACTGACAGTCTCCCTGTGACTGTGCAGCCCTCCTCCCAGTGTTCAGTGCCTCAGCTTTGTTTCCTGCCCGAAGCAAGCCATTGCACCAACACAGGTCTCACACTGCTTGTGTGCCTCATGAAGAACAATTTTCCCTGGTGACCTTCCGTGTTTACATCTCCTCTGTGCCACCAGGGACCAGACATCTTCCAGACCCTGGTCCCGTGGCTGCTCATCACGATCAAGGACACTGAGTGCAGGAGCCATCAGCCAGCTGTCACACACAGGTAGGTGTGTTTGCACACCACGCCCTTGTGTCACTGCTGTTGTATCAGTGAGAAATGGCTGCAGTGAAGCCATTCCTAGGGGATTTGGAGCAGGTGGTCCTGCTGGCTCTGCTCTCCTACAGCTTTATTCCAGATTCACTTTCATAAGATGAAAAAATCATTACTGTGGATGAGTTCCCAGAGCATAACATCTGCTCGTCATCCAAGGCCAAGAGAGATAAGGAGAAGAAAAGAGAGAAAGGGAGAGCCACACATACACAAGGCAGAAAATAAAAGGAAAAGAGAAGAAAAAGCAAAAAACTAAAAACAATAAGGAAGCCAATGCATCTCCTCTTCCCCAGCTGCCTCTGCCCACCCGGTGCTCCCGCAGGGCCCACTGTGCAATGCAGTCAGGCCCCTGAGCAGCACTGCCCAGAGCTGCCTTGCTGCTGGCCTCAGGGTAATCCTGTAAGACACGGCCCACAGCCACCCCGTGGCACACAGACCAGCCCAAATTGATCCCTCGAACCCCATGAAGAGATCCTGCCCCCTCGACTTGTAATGGGGAAAGGCTGCCTGCATACAGGTGGGCACCCACAGCCTGAAGCAGGGGGAAGCCACACATCTGGGATAGCTCCTTACAGTTGCTTCAGCCAGAAATGGGTCATAAAATCCACACATCTCTCTTTTCTTACTTAGTTTCTTTTTATTCAATAGGGGCAACATTGCTCATCCTAAAACATTTCTTAAAGATGAGGGGAAAAAAGCATGACAGTGGTTCATTCACACAGAGCCAATTTTACCTGGAAGTCTCCATTTATTTGCCACAAAAAAAAATTAATTTAAAACCAAATGGGAACGACTCAAAAGAAAGAAAAAAATCTCCAGAGATTTTCCCCTCCGTCAGACCAAGACAACTGCCCATCCTTTCAGATTGCTGCTCCGCTCTAATGGCTGCAGCAGATTCATGCCTGTGTAAGGGAGCTATTAATTAGCCTCAAAGATTTATTTTTCCCTGGAAGAAGATGCTTTCTGGCCCTGCTCCAAAGGGACAAGCCTCCTTGCTGGTAACCGGAGGCTGATTCCTGAGGGGTGAAATCAAGTGCTGCCTGGAGGAGGGGCAGGCCTGGGACACCATGCTTTTACATCAGGGTTTTGTAAGGCTTCCTTACTGCAGCAAAGTGAATGAGCTGGCCCAGGAGCGTGCGACAGTCAGGAAGAAACCAGTGTTAGGGACAAGGAGAAAAGGGTTTTGCATGAAAGAAAGATTAGGCTCTCCTGCCAGAGAATGAGAATTCAGGGGTATGAGGTCTACAAAATCCCTGAAAGATAGAGGGTACACTGAGGGGCCTGGCAGTGGAGTGAAGATGAAATGGAGGAGCTGCACCTTGACTCAGCTGATGAACTTGTTACCTCAGGGAACTGTGGAGGTGCAGATGGAAAATGGATCAGAAACCATGTGGACAGACTGATCCAGTATAAGGCCAGCATAAAGCCATCGATAGTGATAAAAAAATAATTAATGAAAGATAAACCCTTCTTTAGACATGGTGAGAAAGTATTCTCCAGCTATCTTTAATTAAAAGTTGGGGAAGAGAAGAAGTGGCTGAAAATACCTGCTCAAAACAAGACAACTAGGAATTGACAAAAAGCCTGGAATAAATGAGTAATTGTGATTTAAAATAGAAGAGTTTGATTACTAACAAGAAGCTCTATGCCATGTGCTGGGTTACAGAGCCATGGCTGAGATACGGGAGCCCGCGGGGCTAGCAGAGACTCCAGCACAAGAGCTTGATGAGGAAGGGCATCAGCACTCACCTCCATCAGTTAAATGGCTCCAATATATGGCAAGCATATGGAGCCTGCTGTGCTTCAGGCTTCATGGGTACTGCCCCAGGCTCAAATTTAGTTCCCTCTGTACTCAGCCCTGGTGAGGCTGTACCTCAAATACTGAGTTCAGTTTTGGACTCCTCACTACAAGAAAGACATGGAGGCCCTGGAGTGTACCTAGGGAAGGGCAGTGAATTTGGTGAGGGGTCTGAAGGACAAATCTTATGGGGAGTGGCTGAGGGAACTGGGATTGTTCACTCTGAAGGAGGCACTCAGAGGAGACCTTGTTGCCTGACGTTGTGGCAAGGTGTGGGTTGGCCTCCTCTCCTGCGTAACAATGATAGGATGAGAGGGAATGGCCTCAAGTTGCACTAGCGGAGGTTCAGGTTGAATATTAGGAATAATTTCTTCTCAGAAAGAGTGGTAATGCACTGGAAAAGGCTGCCAAGGGAGGTGGAAGAGTCACCATCCCTGGAGGTGTTTACGGAAAGAGCAGATGTGGTACTTAGGGACATGGTTTATTGGGTCTTTTCCAACCTTAATGAATCTACGATTCTATGATTCTGTGAACAAAAAGATTCTTCCCAAATAGCTGGAAAAGAAAGGATGGGAGCAAAGCAGAAGCACGCAGCAAAGCTTGCAGCCACTGTTGCAAACCTGCACCAGCAATGAGTGGAGTTACTTCTGTGAGAGAACAGAAAGCAGCAAATGCCTCCTCCTACTCACAGCTACGGAGCATGCAGCCAGAGCAGCTTTGCCTTTCCTAGAGCATTAGAAAAAGGCTGGGGTGTACAGATGCAGGCCTACATATCAGGCTGTGCTCTAAGAGATGAGGAGAACAAAAAGAGGCTGCAATTAACAGAAGGGCCACTTTCTCCTTTCCAATCAAATACATAACAGGCAATATTTTAAGCCCACGAGTAGGAGTCCTTTTGTTAGATAATTCACAGGGACTGCTGGAAAGCACAGCAAGTCTTAGTCAAGCAACTGAGTTACGTTAGGACAACACAGCAAAAAAAAAACCAAAACCACGAAACCAAACCAAACCAACAACAACAAAAAAAAAAAAAAAACCACAAAAAAACAACAAAAATCAGGCCTGTGGTGTGCATCTTAAGAGCTGGAAATATGCCCATCATCTGAAGGTTACTCGATAATGTGGGGACATTTGAAGCTCGCCATTCCTTTGCTGGTGCTGCAGGAGGGCTGCACAGACAGCACTGCGCAGAGGTGGCTGCAGCACGGTCACCTCACTCAGGGCACTGCTCTGCTCCCCTGCACACCCCTTCCAGGGGCCCAGCTTATAGCACAGGGGCATCCCTCCCTTTGGGGGGGTCAAGCACTGAGGTCCATCTCACATAAAAGAGAACGCTGTGGAAACAGTCTGCTGTTGATAAATAACACAGACTCAAAGCACTTGCTCATGGTGACCACCTACTACCTCTACTACCTCTCAAAAAGGGACTAAAAACTCAGCCATCAGAAACAACCATGGGTTTGGAGAGGACTTTTTTTCTTTCATCAGATTACAACTTTACTACATAATACAAATTCATTTGGAGCCCCAACTTCTAATACTTTGGAGCTTTTATTCATTACCCTTTTGCCTTTTAAGGTTCACTTTATGGCTTAATTCTTAGCCATTATTCACTATTTTTATCAGTGTTAACTAAATGGGGGAAGCATTTGCAGTTCTAGCCCAGATTAAGCCTTTATTCCTCATTGTTTTAAATGCATGAAAGTCAACCCAGTTGTTTTGTTTGATCCTCTCCATGCCACAATGAGCTCTGTGCTGCTAAGGCTGTAAATGGGCCACATCACTCATGAATTACTAATCCCCATCACTCACATTTTCTGGGGAATGTACACTATATTTAGTCCTTGGACTTGGAAAAACAAAGCTGGAGAACTTTGAGGCTCTTTTTTTTCTCATGAAGAGTCTTTAAAATATTCCCTAAAAACTGGCAAGATAATTTAGCCACCATGTATAAGTGCAATTCATTAACCGTGGTGGAAATTAGACCCTTGAATTGAGAGGCTAATTAAGACATTTAGATATAGAGCCTGAAAGGAAACTATGCAGACATTTCTTGAAATCTCATTTACAGCTCTGTAAATCTGGCCCAAATCCACTGTCATTTTTTGGATTTATACCCAAGTAATTGAAATCACTCCTGAGCTCTTCTAAGCTCTCCATGTCAGCAAAAGGCATTGAAGTAAAACAATTAGCAGAAAGGTTGTGCTTTTCACTGTTGCTTCTAGAGGAACTCAGTAGCGCAATGCTGAGACTTCAGGGGTAATTTGCCATTCTGATGGATTGTTTGTCAAAAAAAAAAAGCGTGATGAATTTAGTGGGCCACCATCAATACAAGGAGCTGCCAACACTACAGCATTAGCAAATGAAGAGAGCTGGAAAGCTTCAGCTTCTACTACTGTCCCTTCCAGGATGACCATTACTTTTAATTAGTGGCCTCTGCTGCCTTTCTTTCCACAACCAGCTGCACGAGGACTGCAACTTGGAGCAAGTAAAAACGCTGAATGAAAGCTCTATACAACTCATGCAGAGAAGCAGACAAGTTCAGATGGGGGGACACAGCATATTTACACACAGCTATGGATTACAGCAGTGTGCCTTTTCTGCACTGCTGACTGCTGTGCAGTCCCCAGTGCATGGAGCTTCTCCTCGCTTGTGCTCTGCAGGGAGAAGTGGGCAAATCTCTGGCTGCGTGAGCTGTTCCCCATCCCATTCCATCCACTCTCAGCCCAGCCCATGCTTTGGAGCTGGTTCTCCTATGGATGAACAGAAACAGCAGCTGCTGAAACCTGAACGAACACAGAGCAGCCTAGGAGGGACCAGCTTCTTTTTTAAGTACTGCTGGCAACTGGGCTATGAAAAATATCAACAGCCACAGAGGAAGGGGATGAGAAGGAGGAACCTGAGCAGCAGGACAGTTGTCTCAACCATGAGTGCTCTTCAGCCTGTTGGTTTGTGCCCCAGGCCAGTGCCTGCAAAGCCTCTGGGGACTGGGTATAGTGCTGCCCACTGCCTCTGGGCACCTGCCAGCTCTGGCTGCCACAGCCCCAGCAGTACAGCAGAACTGGACATGACTGCCTGCATCACCAGAGAGCACTCTGCCCTTTGTGGGACAAGGCTGACACCAATGCCCCCCCCAACCCCAACCCACTTCCCATTGCTCATCACTGACTGCACTGAGTCAATGTGAGCATTCAAGCTTTTGGTCAGCTCTAACAAGACTAGGAGCAGCCCTTCCCAATTGCCCTTTGCTTTATAAACATGAACCCTTCACACCTCTCTCCCACAGGAGCCTGCCCTCCATGGAATATATTGCATGTAGGAAATAAATAAACACAACGTGAAACCTACAAGAAGTCTCCTTTTCATCAAATGCACATGGGAGCTTAGGCTCCAGGACTGTCATCTCTTGCACTTGAGCTCTGGTGTTTGATTTCTATCTGTGAGCATGATCCAGTGAGTGACCCCTTTCAGCACGCAATACAGCTGGGGAGCTTTCCATCCCCACACCGCCAGGGCAGGAGACCTCTCTGTGCCTCCTGGGCCTGGCAAAGCAACCAATCCCTTCCCTTTCCTTCCCTCCCAGTTCCATCAGCACTCTGACACTGCATGGTGACATACCGGTGTGGTCGTGTTTCTCCAGGAAACCTCCTTCGCAACAGCAGAATTTTAAACAAGATCTGTTGATTGCTCTACAAGCAGCAATGTACATCAACCTTTTTTTAACAGAACACTGAGATTTGATTGCTAATGGCAGATGATTCAGTTCCCTCTGACTTTCCCACATTACCTTTGGGGTAACTAGTCAGCTTTTCAATTCAGTCGTAGCTCTCTGTCCTTTCACTTGCTGTGAGGATGCTTTGGCAAAGCACCTGCAGAAATCAAAGTTCCAAGTCAGAGCATCACGGCAGTACAACTACATCTAAAATATTCCTTCCCGTGAATGGATAGACTGGATATAGGGAAGAAGATTTTTATAGTAAGGGTGGTGAAGCACTGGAACAGGTCACCCAGAGAAGTGGTGGAAGCCCCGTTCCTGGAGACACTTAAGGTCAGGTTGGACGGGGCTCTGAGCAACCTGATCTAGCTGTAAGCATCCTTGGTCACTGCAGGGGAGTTGGACTAGATGGCCTTTAAGCGTTCCTTCCTACTCAAATGATTCGATGGCGCTATGACTCTGTGATTCTGAGCCTATGAATGAGCACACAGGATTGCTATTGAAGTGACAGCCTGTGATGTAGGGATCAGTCAACTCTAATCATTTTTGATACAAAAAAACTCCAAACCAGCAAAATGAAACAATCCTGAATGTTGAACCCGAAGGTTGATTTTGGCCCAGTGGAACAAAATCTGAATAAAATTGCTTCCTATGTATGTTAGGGCTAATGCATTGAAATTGAAAAACTGCAGATGACAATCCCAGATAAGTATCTGGTATTAGTCTGAACCAGAGGTATGGGTCGGATCTGTTATCAGTAAAATGTTTCTTGTTGTCGCAGTAAATATAATCTGCAAGAGGAAATTAGAGGAATGAAGCAGAATTCCATGGATAATAAAGAAATTTGTAGATGTTAGACTCATTCTGATGGCAGCCACATTCTCCAAAATGTAGGCTGTTTCATGAGGATTATCAAAGTCTCAAAGCGTTTTTACATTTGTCGATGAGTAACATGAACAGATCTAGGAATTACATGACACGTACAATCCAATAGAAGGTTCCTGACTTTGAGTGCTCAGTTCCCACAGCCGTGTTGCACAGACACAGCTGAACATGCAGTGCTCTCTGACAGGCCCAGAGACACACACACGGTGTCAGTTGAACCTGCTCAGTATGGCAGGCAGGGCCCAGGGTGGCTCTCCCTGCAGGCATAGCGCAGTGCCAGCTACCAGCCATCAGATGGGCTCCGGGAGTGTGTGATAGGAATGTGCTGAGTAGCTCAGGCCCTCCCAGCATCTGGCTGGAACACCTTTTTGTGGGCCCAGCTGATGAGGAGCAGAAGACAAATAATTCAGCGCAGACGGGAACCCACAAACCACGAACTACAGATATGCTTCCCGACAGTCCCAGGCACTGCACCGAGGTGTGGGTGCCAAGGCCGAGTTCTGGGTGCTGAAGCCCTCCTGTCCAGCTAAGAAATGCCTACTGTGGCACCATGTAATGCCAGGAAGGTGCCAGCACCCCTGCCCAGGGCTTTGCCTAGCACCTGCCCCATGATCCCATCAGGCTGGGACCTGAAACAAAGAACAAGGAGATGAGTTGAGAGTCCAGTGTCTTCTCTGTTTGTATTTCCTCACTGAATGCGGCAGATGGGAGCATTCCTCCCCAAGGCGTGTGCCAGATACTGCGGTCACAGTGTGTTCCCAGTTGCTTGAGGTTCCAGCCACACTGGATGGCTCAGGGCTGCAACAAGTGGATGGGCCAGGCTTGTCAAAACCATGGCATTGTAAACACATCCCCAGGCTGTGTGCTGAAACCCTTCCTCTGTGAGCGAGTTTCTCCTGTATTAGAAGGGAAAGGCACAGAAGAAATTGTCCACTTCCTTACTAGCATCTGAATTTTACCACAGTAGTCAGAAGTAACAATCAGAAGGAAATATAACATCTCTCTGATCCTGCTCCAGACAGCCATTCTGGAAATTTCTGCTAAATAAAATTCAGCTATTTTTAAGCCAAAGCTATTAATTCTGTGCAGCTCATTATGGTTAAAAGTTTGAAAACTCCTCAGCGCTTGCTGCCTTTAAATGAAATATTCAGACCTGCTCTTCTCCATTGAATCATTCAATGAGTCTTGTATTAAGATAATTTTTGAACAGGAAAATAAAAATACATGTGAACAGATCAGCAATAAGTCAAGAGATATTCTGGCATCGAAGAGTTCAACAAACCATGACAACACTCCACCTTGGAGAAAAAAATGGACATAACCAAGGAGTGGTGTCACGCGGCACTACAAAACAGTGCAAGGAAGGAGAGCCGGGTGGGGGAAAACACGACTGTCACAATATGGAAACTAAGGAAAGGCGAATACATACATACATTTCTTGCTACAGATGTGGGTGTTTCTGTGAGCGGAATGAATTTATTGGAAGCTGAAAAGAAAAGCATTTAGAAAGCTCATGATGACAAGTGCGGTAACACCGGGAGCTGTAGAGGCAGCATTTCAAAGCAGCAACATTTATTCTGTCTTCTAATGGTAACACCCACTCATTCTGACAGCAGCAATCCAGAGGGCATGGTGATGAGAAATGTATTTCTCTGCATTTCCACGCAGATTCAGACTTCGGTACAGAGCAGCACCAATACGCAAAGGTAAAACTGTTGAAAAGCTTTACAGCTGCCAAGATTCTGAACACAGCATGCAGATGCTGCTGCTCTGCAACTCAATTCTGACCTTGGGCATACACATTGCTAAAATACTCTAGAATACAAAATTCACTGCTTTCCCCAGTGGTTCCTGGTAACAGATTCCCAAGATATTTGGAGGTGTTTCCCACATCTTTATTGCAATCTGATCTTTGCAGCTGCAATGACACAGTCAAAGTCAGCAGTTCTGAATCAAAACACAGTGTTAAATGTGAGACATTAGTCATGTTTGTAATACCTCGCAGTTGCCAGAGGGCGAGAGTTTAGAATGCAGATAAGTTTAATATAAAGCAAGAAAACATGTTATGATCCTGTTAATTTTTTTAATCACTTTTCATTTTAATGTGAAAAACAATGTCAATTATTAATCAGAAACAGATTGTAGGAATATATAATGTAATAACAATAGTGGGCAGTCTGATGTTTGGCATCCCTGCCCATGGCAGCAGCATCCTGGCCCAAAGCAGAGAATCTTTGAGGTCCCTTCTAATCCAAGCCATTCTTTGATTCTATGATAATAACAACATAGATAATAAAAAAGTACACTGGTGTGCTGTCTGTAAGTTTGGTATATTTGGCTTGAAGTCACTTGAATACATTTGGATTAGAGGTTTGGGCCTGAATACGCAGAGGTAGAACTCTTCTGTTCTTAGTTGGGATGAACCATTGGACCTCTTTTCATGATCCCGAGTGCCAATTATTAAATAAACACTGGCAATAAGAGGAACTGATTTATGAGTTCCCAGAAAATGATGATTTTCACAATAACTTTTTTTCTCAAAACGTTTCACTCAAATGAGAACCCAAAGTTGTAAGAAAGCTGATTTACATCCTATAATTCTATAAGGAGACTAAAAGAACTGAGCTCCTGTTATATTTCAGTATGTACAATAATCTGAAAGGTCCTAGGTGTGCTTTCTATGCTTAACACAAGTAAATTTAGATTAATTATATGAGGCGTAGCTAGTGCCAAATTCATTAGATGATTTATGACTACAATAAGAGTTTGTAAAATTATTTCCAAAGCAATAAATCTAGCAGCTTCCACGCCTTCCCATGGCATCCCTGTGCTACTTGCTGCACTGCCCACAGCATGAGCCTACCTAGTGCCCCCAGCCAAGCACAGACACATGAGCTCAGGCCAGGAACCCCTGCCACTGAGGCCAGGGAACAGAACTACTGCTACTGATGGCCTCAGTGTGTATCTGTAAGTGTCTAAGGATCAAAAACCACCCCAGTGAGGACAGGCTGTCCTATCTCAACAAATCTAACACACACCCAGTCCTTTCAGCACCCACCCCGTGACTCCTTCAGCTTCAGTATCAGACCTCTGAATTGTTCTCGCAGGCTGTCGCAAGTTTATGGCCCAGATTGGCAGGGTATGTGCGGACAGGCTGTCTGCAGGGCTCCTCCCAAGGCTTTTCAAGGCAGCTATTTGCATACTCCAGCACAGGAGAAAATTAATTTCAGGGATTTTTTTTTTTTCCCATTTGCCACTCTTCCAAGAACATAGTGTCTTCCCCTTCCTACTGCACACCCAGGGAAGGCAGTATGGAAGCCGTGGCTGCTTTCTCCTGTTTATGTACACCAGACTATATTCTTCCTTCCAAATGACAGTTCACTCATCCCTCACTTTTCATCTTTCCCTCTGTCTTCCCTTTGAACTGGGTGTTACTATCTTCTGCCTTCTCTCATTCTGGTTCCTCCCTCTCTTCACCCACACATCCATGCAATTACCATTGTATTACAATGTCTCATCACTTCTACAGTCAATCAGAGAGTAGAAGCAATGACCTAGCGATACAGGAGGAAAAAAGTTTCCCCTTCCTGCTTGTTTACTGATTGGCTCCTTTTCATAGATCCAAGCCAGATATCTTCTGCAGCACTTAGGACTGCAGCCAAGGTGGCAAACTTCTGAAATAGAATGGAGTCCTAAGATACAGAGATGCTGACAGCACTTCCTATAAACCATCAAGGCATAGAATGTGCCTCTAATTTTACAGGGTGATAAAAATGCCTCAGATTACAGGGAATGCACCATAAATTCTGATTTCCAACACTTGCTGTATTATTAAAAGCACCAGTAATTTCCAAACCTCCCCGCTTACCCACATGGCAGCATACAAGATGGCCAAACTCATCCATAGAGATAAGCACTACAGCAAACTGCACGATGTTGCACGTGACTTTGGCTCAGCAGGACCCTTCCTGGATACGACTAAGCAGCTTTTGTATTTTTCAGCCTCAGTTGAATCAAGAGAGGAAACAGCACAGCAGCACCTGATATCAGACCCAGGACAAAAAGATTTGGGTTCAGAATGTTTTTGCTACCTGGCTCATATCTCTTTCCAGCTCTCCCAGCAGAGAAGAAACAGGAGAAATGTCTTCCCAGCAAGGGGACGGAAGAGAAGCTCAAATAAAGGACCAGACAAAATGAAGGCAAAGCAAAGTACTTTTCTAACTCCTTTTCCAAAAGAATTGAAGCGCTCAGCCAAAATTCTCCATGTGTCAGCAGGAAGCAGTCACTCCTTGTACAGCATGGGGAAATTTCAGCCAAAAAGGTTATTCAGGCTGAATTACAAATGCTGAAAATCGACTTTCATTATGGCAAGTACCGGTACTTCTTACCAAGAATTGACCTTAAAGTATCACAGTCCTAAACTCTTCTTTTGAGATGGGTAAGTTATGAAGAAAGGTTTCACATGTACAAAGTCATCAATCAAGAAACTGAATAGGCTGCCCTCTGCTGTGTTCTGGGAGCTATGAATGCACTGGTCACAGGGCAGCTACAGGCTTTGTGGAGCCAGCTGCACCAGAAAAGTGTATCATCGAGGCCACAGCCATGCAGAGCTGCCTCCAGCACACCAGGGAGGGCAGAGGCATCCTGCAGCAGGGGCCCACAGTTGCCCCGCTAATTGAAAACTAATTATATTTGGCAATAAGGGCCAACGCTGATAACACACTGTATTTTCTGCGGCACTATGTAACTATTCTGTACGTTTTTTCCTGTACGACACTGGTAATAAAGAGTCTCAGAGTATTCCTAGTTTTAGGAAATGGCTCTGTGTGGTTTATTTGCCTCACAAACACAATACAGCTGTTTTTATTATGGCTTTCATTGCTTCAAAAGCCTAAATTTAATCCTCACACACACTGCCAGGCATGTATCAATTCCGAAGGCGAAATCTCAGCAGACATAAGTCTCATTTGGAGCTGCCTTTTCCTGCGTACCCAGAAAAATCCCTGCCATGTGTTCACTCTGCATTTACATTTCAGGGTAGGATTTGATCAGATGCTTGGTCTGGAAAATGGAGACACCCACTGAAAGTAGGTCATGATAGTTCCGAAAAGGAAGATCACAGTGCTAAACTGTTTTACTGGAAATCCAAAACACAACCAGGTTAGAAATTCTGTTCTGTAAAACAACACATTCTGCAAATACTTTAAGTGGAAATATTATCCCTTATGCTGAGTTCTGCTGTTGGTGGCTTAGAACGCAGCCGCACAGGAAACAGTATTTCTGACATGCCCTTAATCCCGCACTGAATCAAAGCTCCAGCGTAACGGTGCTTTTATCTGTTCATGATAAATAAGCTGTCTGCTGAACCAGCGGTTTCTGTAGGAAAACTATTTGCTGCTCTTTTTGCCTAAAGTGTTTTTAAACAGAGGGCAGCGCTTACCTCCTGCCTTCCTATCTATTGCAGGCATAAGCACTGCTTCTCAAGTCTCATCCTCCACTGAACCACATCATAAAGAAGAATCTGTTATGTATTAACTGTATTACATACTCACTTTTATCATTTTTGGTTTTGGAATGCTAACATTACAATTCTTATTCCTGAAAGCAATTATTGGTTTGATGTTCCCACAGGGAAGCAATCTGTATCATCTCAGATCCAAGCGGCTATTTCTAGCTTCATTCACAGGATACAAATGCTGCCTCACAAAACGCTACCGCAAAAATTTGTGTTAATTGCAGCCAACACACTTCCAGTGTTGCTGCTTACAAATGTTGATATTAGTGCTTGATTTGTTCAGTTTTCATAGTAATAGTGAGATAAATGACATAGTAAGCAAAGTTCATGCTTGATACCTGTTCTTAATGGTGGCTGAAATATTTACCTATTCCTTAGATGTGAAGAAATTAAATTGCAAACATCTCATTGCTTTAATACTAAAATAGTTTCTAGCTTGAGATGTAAAAGAACCCTGAAGAAAAAGGAGACACGAGGAGACACATTAACCTAAACTGATAGAAATTTACCAATTAAAAAAAAAAAAAAAAAGGAAGTTTCTATGGTTAATAGCAGATCCGCTATAAGACAAAAATCTAGTAGGGTGAAGTGAATACAGTTCTATCTCAGTCACAGAGATGCATGCGTGTGAAGAATATAATCTTCCTTAATCTCCTCATGTGGTACCATTAATCACCCACCTGTGGGCTCTGGAAGACTGATAGAAAGATAACAACAGAAACAATAGCAAGTTAGCACAGTACAACAAATACCACATTGACATTTAGTACTGTTCTAGGTTAACCTCAGAGCTTTCAGCTTAAAGGCAACAAAAAATACACCTTTGTAACCTATTTAGATATATTCAACATGTTAAAACATACGAACAGATGAATGCAGCTGACGGCTTATGACATCACTAAGCCACCCAAATGGGAACTTTTGCTTGGCCATGCTGCTGGGGTTCCTCAGCAGGAGCAGGGATGGAGGAATGCTGCTGGAATGCAGGCGGTCTTGGTGCAGTCCCACAGGCCTGTCTCTGTCAGAGGCACAGGAACTGCCATCCGCAGAAGTGTGCTGAGACTCCACCACCATCCACAGCACCAAAATGATGGATGGCATCATCAGGTGAACTGCTTGCCCCCATTCTCAAGAGCTACTGCTGTGTGGATCTAGTGTCACTGTGTATTATTTCTCTCTGTGCTTGCTTGTATTTCAAGCAGAGACCTGCCTTTCAGTTTGTGTGGAGACAAATCCACACTCAAGCACAAATAGAAAAACTCTGTGGGACATATTGCCAGAAATAAAACACACAAGGGTTTTAGAAGTGCACCTTAGTGCACTTCTAGACATACTGCTTCTTGTGGCTTTGAAACACCAACTTCCCAACCCACAGAATCACAGAATGGCCAGGGTTGGAAGGGACCTCAAGGATCATGAAGCTCCAACCCCCTGCCACATGCAGGGCCACCAACCTCCCCATTTAATACTAGACCAGGCTGCCCAGGGCCCCATCCAGTCTGTCCTTGAACACCTCCAGGGACGGGGCATCCACAGCCTCGCTGGGGACCCAGGGACCCCTTGGGTCTTGACATTTGTCCTTGCCACAGCATCAAGAAATCAGTCTTAAAATCATCTCCATGACAGCTGTCAAAGAGCAAATTACTTTTTCAGAAAGCTCTAAAATTTGGGATAGTTACATGAAGAATTGCAGTGGAGGAGGCACCAAGAAGCAGTTAGAGGGTGCCCAGGCTGAGCAGGCTGCCTTGGGAAAAGATTGGCTCCAGGAGGGATCCTGCTCTTCTGCTTTTCCCCCTGGAGCATCTCTCACACCGGGCTCAGACCCCAGGGCTGGAAACCGAACAGTCACATGCCAAACATGTACCCACCACAGCGAAGACACGATTCCTGACATTCTCTGAGGAAAAGGAGCGCCATTTTGGGAACTCTCTAGAAAAACTTGGGAAACTGTGGTTCAAATGAAAGAATGGATCATTTACAAAATAGAAAACAGCAGGGAAGTCAATGAAATACAGCACTCAACTCATAGAGCCTTCAGACTCGACAGCTTTTACCAGAGATGGGTCAGGTGCCAGATGAAAGAACTGATAAAAAAAAAATAATTATGTAATGTTTACTTTTCAGTTCTTTGTATTTCTGGTATTAAAAAAAGAAAATTGCATGTCATCAAATTTATGAACTTTCTGATTCTCAGTTACAAGGCTGACATAGTTTAAATATATGAAAACAATCATATACTGAAATACTTCTGCCTCAACCTTATTCAAGAAACTGCAGTAAAGGTGGAATTGTGCAGATGTACTAATGGTATAAAATAATGCCTGCAAGCAGCTCTCAACACTAGGCCTGTCTGAGCAGGGAGCTCTGTGGGCCCACCTGGTGGGTGGGTTTAGTCCACCCACTCTTCTGCACATATCAGAAATGATTCTACTAGAACAAATTACTGTCCCTTGTTCTTCCTTACATAAATCTCTTTAGTGAACACGGAGGTGCTCCCTCAGCAGGATGGGGTAGAAATTGGGAACAACACCATGAGGTGATAGGGAGGGAGCCTACTCACTAATTAGTCATGTACAAAACAGACTTGTCTTGAGGAAGATTAATTTAATTTATTGCCAATTAATAACAAAGTAGGACAGTGAAAACGATAACAACAAAAAACCAACAAACTGATGACACCTTCAGCCCACTTTCCATTTTCACTCAGCTTCAGCCTCAGTTCTACTGTTTCCTCCCTGCAAGCAGTGCAGGGGATCAGGGAAGCGGGGCTGCAGTCAGTCCAGTCAGGCCTGGCCACTCCCTGCCGGGCTCCTGGTGGCCTTCCCACAGGCCGCAGCTCTCCAAGCTCTGCTCCAACGCAGCCCCTAACACAGGGCCCACCCTTCAGGAGTGCACTGTTCCAGCACACGTCCCCATGAGGGGCTGCTCCCCCAGCCCTCCCGTCCCATCATGGGCCCCTCTCCACAGGCTGCAGCCGGCCCAGGGTGCTCCTGCAGAGGTGTATCCACGGGCCGTTTCTCCTTCATGCCTCACCCTGCTGCACTGCAGGCTCCTCCACGGCAGCGTGTGGAGATCTGCCCCGTGCAGTGCCCATGGGCTGCAGGGAGATAGATCTACGCAGATCCCAACTGTCAGCCTCTTTCGTCCTCTACTTCTAAGAAGCACGTCAGTTCTGTGGATCTAATGACAGATATTTCAGCCTCCAGCACTAAAATTTGAAACCACTTGAAAAGAAGATGCAGGAAAACGCATTATCAAAATGATTTTTATTTACAATTTCAGAAATCATCATCCGAATCATTATCCTCAATTTTCTGCAGTGGCCGCTTAACACCAATGATTAAATCAATATTGAGAAGCTCTGTAACACAATGAAGAACTGAAGTTACCAGCTGGTATTTGCAATAAACTGACTCCAAACCTTTCTCATTCACAGGCAGGGGCTGATTCTTCCTGAGCGCTTCTGTGGTTTCAAAATAAAACTTGGTAAAGCCTTTCCGTTCCGTCCCATACAAGGCCTTTGGAATACTTAACAAAGCATCAGCAACTACATTAGATATGACAGTAACCGCTGACTGCTGAACCTGCTTTGCATAATGCCGAATATAATAATGTAACAGGATTTCAAAGTAACCTCCTACCGGCAGAACCGATCCTGCTTCTAGGATGGAGGAGGGACAACTCTGTGCAACACCACAGCCAGCCTCCTCTGGGCCTTTATCGACACCTAGGTGCTCACACAGGGTAGCAGTGCTGACTACAGCGGTGCTGTAATTCCTGTGACTGCACACTGCTGGGTGCCTTCGGTGGCTCTCGTTCATCCCATCTGCACACTCACACAGTTTGTGTGCCCCTGCCGAGTCAGTCCCATCGGTGCAGACACTGAGCTTCTTGCTTTGTGGGCCGGGAGCTGAGGCTGGTGGCATACAATCAGGATGCTCGCTTTCCTGCAAAGCAAGATCTGAACTTTGTGCTGTTGTTTCATCCCTGCACCCTCCCAGCTGGTGCTCAGAAACCTGACTGCTAGCACAAGCAATACTCTCTGTCACGACCTGCGTTTCAGTAGCTGGAGAATACCCGCCCCCTACACCCGAGGCGCCATTCTGGCTCTCGGCTCCGCACTCCTGACGCACCTCTCTGAAGAGCTGCAGCAGCATAGTGAAGGCTCCGTGCAGGGCGGCAGCATGCTGCTCGTTAACGGCATCGACGGGAGCGCACAGAACCAGGCAGTGGGGCTGGAAGGCGCCCGCGCTGCTGAAGCCGATGTGCGCGTACCGCTGGGAACCCAGCAGCAGGGGCTGGCAGAAGGTCACCACTGCAGCCTCCGTGACCTCCCGCTGCGCGTTGTCGCCGGCAGGGTCATAGGGCGAGACACCCGTGATTTCAGAGATAAGGGCCATTTCTTCCGACGACAAACACTCCACCACGGACACGCCGCGCAATTTCGCGTAGTAGATAACTTCCTCGTGCTGCTTCACGCCGGACAGCAGCAGCCTCACGCCGCTGCTCCGCAGGTGCTCCACCACGGCCTCCGTCCTCCCGCCGCACCAGCGCAGCGCGGCCCGGTGCTGCCGCTCGGAGCGCACCGCGCACTCCACGCCGGGTGCCGCGAGAACGGGCCGCAGGCAGCGGGTGACCAGCACGGCGCGCAGCCGGCCGGCGGCCGGGCAGTAGGCGGCGAAGTCCCTGCGGAGCAGGACGCCGGGCAGGACCCTGGAGCGGGCGAGGGGCAGCCCGGCGGCGGCGGCGTGCAGCTGCGCGAAGCGGCCGCACAGGAGGCGCAGGGCGGGCGGGCGGCGCGCCCCGCAGCGGGCGCACAGCTCGCAGCCCAGCAGCGCCACGGCGCGCCGCTCCCCCGGCCCCAGCCGCCCCCGCAGGTAAGCCTCCAGCAGCGCCTCCAGCGCCGCCGCCTCCAGCCCCTCCCCCGCCCCGCCCGCGGGGAAGGCGCTGCGCAGGTGCGGCCGCAGGCCCCGCGCCACGGCGCGCTGCAGCACCCGCCGCTCGAAGGCCGGCAGCGCCCGCGCCGCCCGCCGCGGGGAGCCGTCCCGCATGGCGCCCAGCACGGCGGTCAGCAGCAGCACGAACGTCTTGGCGCCGTCCCCCGTCGCGCTTTGGTGGCGGCGGGCGCAGTCCGCCATCGCCCTGCGGGCACACGGGGCCGTTAGGCACCGCCCCGCCCGGCAACCCCCATCACCCCCCTTCCCCACGTGGGCCCGGCCCTCCCGCCGCCGTACCTGGCCGTGGGCGGCTGCAGGCTGAGAGCCTCCAGCACGCGCCGCCCGTCCCGCGTCAGCAGCGCCCGGCCGTCGGGCCGCACCAGCA
>JAPSGF010000006.1:7430549-7505457 GCA_035772895.1 Perdix hodgsoniae | reverse complement strand
AGCGCCGCCGCCTCCAGCCGCAGCCCGGGCCGCGCCGCCATGGCAACCGCCCGCTGAGCGGACGGCGGCGCATGCGCGGGGCGCAGGCCGCGTGGCGGGAGCCCGCCTCCCTGCCCGCCCTCCCTCAAGAGATGCTGTCTAGGCGGGCACGGGGTCCGTAGTTTACATTTTTATTTGTAACCGGAGGGTCGGACGCGGCAGGGGAGCTAGTTTCAAACACGCAAGCCTTCGCGAAAGGTCGGGTGTTACATATGGCACAAACTTTGACAAACCGTGTCTGGGAACAGCAAGAAGCCCCTCAGGAAGGCACTGTTTACAAAGCTTCGATCCGCTCAGTTTTCAGCGATTGGAGGGTACCCCTAAAAACCAATAAAACTTACAGATGTACAGAAGAACCCCTGTTATCCGTTATTTACATATACAGCGGTGAAGTAACGGCCTCTTAAGAAAATGCATTACACATCGAACCCAGAGTCTGCTCCATAAACACCAGTCTGGCAAAAAAAAATAAAATAAAAAATAATAATAATAAAGGAAATCCCAAAGGCACAGGAGGGTGGCAAACCCTCTTTGTGAAAGAAAGAGAAACCACCATTTGGAAGGAAGACCTATAAGACGATTTCTTGACAAGGTTAAACTGGGGGGGAAAGCAGGCTTTGCCCTCGGTAAGCAATGCCTTGTCTTTAGAAAACATCCACCTGTGAGACGCACGGCATCTGCTGCTGCTGAAACGGCGCCCTGTGACATCTCACATTTGCTCTTTTAACCTAGGTCACGGGCACCTAGCTAGGCAATCTGTACCTAATGGCAAATTAAAGGCTTAGAGTGCATTTGAAAAGAAAACAATAAAACCACGTGGCAACAATTTCTGACGGTATTTCCTGTACAAGAAAAAACAACCACCCCTTCGAGATCTTTAAATCAAATGTGAAAACAAACAAGTGCTGTTTAATCATAAAAACTGGGAAGCTGCAGCCCTCACGCATCTGCAAGCTGTACGGCCCGTTGTGTAACTCACGCAGAGCTCAGCATTAGATACTTCACATTCAAGATCAGCCACACATTGTGGGTAAGCAGACAATCATGATGTGCCACGGAAAAGCCCTCACACACCAGGCCCACAAAGCAGCTGTACTGCAAGCATCAGGCAGGAAATGATGCCATCCTGTTCACACGGGGGAACATCATCCAGCAAAACGCTGGACTCTGGTGTACTTCCTAGAATTTCAGAAATCCAATCGTTCTGTCAAGCAGAAGTCTGCAGTTTTACTTTTTAAAAGTTTCATCATATATCCTTTACTTTCCTGGACCACGACTAAGACCACTTTTACAACAGAAGTAACCTCTAAATATAAGTTGAAAAGGAACATAAGCATAGGCATTTTGTCTCACTCCATTCAACTCTGACTTGCCTTGAGCTGAACCTGAATTTCAGGTATGGACCATTTGTTTAGTCTGATGTTGCCCAACACCGTGCTGCCAGCCAGCTAGCTGGGTCAAATCCATGAACAGTGAGTGTAAAAATACATCCAGTCTGTGTTAGTGACTGATCTTAAATAGAAGGATTAAAATCCAAATAAAAGAGCAGAAGGACATTTCCATTTACAAGGCAGATAAAAAGCTTGCAACTGTCAGTCAAGAGTTTTTAGCACCACAAATTTAGCAGAGCTATTTTAGGGGATTAAAGTTATTGCTTGAATCCTGATTTTATTTTTACCTCACTCGTTTCCTTTTATATTACTCCCACACATGGAGTATGCTTAGGAACCTGTAATGGATCGTTTTGACAGATGAAACTTTGACATTTGAGCACTGTAACAAATGGCCCAATTCCATGCCAAATAGATTAAATTAATACTATAGTATTCTGCTTTTTTTTATGTCATTTTACATATGGCAAACAACTTCAGTTTCTGTTGGAGACTTAACTTGGGGCCACAAAACTTAACAGTAAGGAACTTCCAATATTCACAAATTCTACCTCATCAATTGTAGACAACAGAGTCTACATTCCAAAAACTGATTCCAGAACAAGCTATGCTAGTATGAAGCTGTAAGAAATAAGCTTAAGTGACTGCTTAAGCAATGAACTTTCACATAGCTGAGGTCCAAAGAAGGGGTAAGATGAAAAAGAAAGTGAAGTGCTGCAAAGATGTCAGCCATGGGAACAAATGAGCTTGACTAAGTAAATAGAATTTTCATCAAATGCTGGACAAGAAAGACTGATGCAGAACAGAATGTGAGATCACTTGAAGAGTTATTGAGGCTGCCCAAGGCCATGGCAGCTCCAAACTTTCCATCTGATTTCTGAGAGGACACACTGAAAACAAACTTGGCTATACTTTGTGTCTCCCGTCTTCCTGCTGTCTTATCTGGGTAGCTTTACAACACTACGGCTACTTTTTGACTTGATATGTGTACATGGAAAGGTTTGACTGCTGGAAGGAATTCACCAGATAAACATTGGTACCACTTTTTTAGCTGAAATTCTGTAAGTTCTGTACATGCGTGTTGTTCTTCCAACAAAATGCGACAAGCCCTGGTTTTAACTTGAAATTTGAAGTTCACATAAATTGGCATGGCTGCAGATAATGAATGGGTGCACTAAGTATTCAGTTAGGTAGTATACATACACCGTTAATGTAACAAACAGCATTCCACTATCATTTGCTCTTATTTTTGTTATTTTGATAGCCATCCCACCATTTCTGAAGCCATTTCCCTTGTAAATACACAGTCTCATTTGCAGACGATCTGCTGACAGTGGCCAAATTCTGTTCCACACAGTCTCTCCTTTGGAAAGCTCAACTCATGCTATATACTAAGTGTAACTTTTCATCTTCACATTTTGTTTCTGAAATAAGAAAGAGTCCTGGCATCGGTAGTTTGCATTCTTACTGAGACGCAGCCATACTCCAATATAAATCCAGGACTTGCAGATTTATCAAGACTTAAAAAACAAACCCTAAAACCTCAGCATTTGCAGTTCACGAGTGTGAGTGTACAAACACAGTACTTTTCCAGGTGCTGCACTATTAAAAATGTGCTCTGTACAGTAGATGCAGGAATGTTTTTGTGAAGAACCTCAAGTTCTAAAACTATAAAATAAAATTAAAAAAAAAAAAAAAGATTGGCTTATAAGCCACTGCAGTAATTCAGGACAAAAACTGTCATACCTCCAAAACAAATCAAGGACATAAAATTGCAGAATTCCCAGAGACTTCAGCTTTGTACTTGCCAGTTCCTAACAGTCATGACCTTTGTATAATGATGTATTCATTTGACCTTAAATAAAAGTTCACATCCAAACACCCAACACCATTTACAAAAAAAAAAACCAAAACAACAAAAACCAACAAACAAACAAAAAAAAACATTGGTAAGTCTGGCTACTTTAAAAGTTACTTTGTTACAAAAATTGTAAGTTTAAATGTAACAAAGTCTGCTTGTTTATTACACTACCGAAACAGGAAATCAGGTCCAACCTACAGTGCCTGACCTCTGAATTTTGAATTCATCTATTCTGTGTTGAAGATTCATCAGTACAGCATGTGACATAATATAAAACACAAGGCTGATGCTGTATGTCTGAGACAGAGGCACACACCAGGAGCAAGAGTGTACTGGCACTTACACGATTCTTACTTCAACGGGGTAGACGGGAGGATGATTCTGAACCATGGACTCTGAGGCAAAAAGTTCTGCAAGTTGTTGCTACAAGGCTCTTTTAGATAATATTGCATCATTTAAAGTCCAACTTAAAATATGGTCCCCAGTAAGAGTTTGATCATTCCAGTTCAGAAAGGCCCTTATTCACACTTCCTATTTGAACAATAAATTGATGATAAGCTGTAGCAGAACCAGGAGTAAAATGAAGATATAGTGCTTCAGCTGCAAAAACTGGTTGTCCACAGGTGGGGAATTAGAAGTGACTCGATTTCGTAGAGCCATTATGTCCCTGTAAGACACAGAATAATATCTCGTAAATCACCATTCAGGCAGACATTTCTGGTTTGTTGGGGCTCCCCACAGAACACAAACTTTGAGGAAAATTATGTAATATTGATAGGTAATTAACACTTAGAAGAAGGATAGTTGAACTAATTTTCCCAGTTCTTCAAAGACATCATGGCATTAAAAGGAGAAAGATATACACCGGCCTCCGAAATAGCCGGGCAATCGGTATTCTCTTAGTCATTTTAAACCATTTTAGATTTAGTACTACCTCCTAATGTCTTCTTGTGTTTCCTTTATAGATTCAATGGCACTCTGCAGTTCACCAAGGTCTGCCCCTTTTTTCCTTATTCTTGTATTATGCTTCATAAGTTGCGCTAGAGAAATAGAAAAGATGGGTGTAATTCACAGAAGGAAGTCCTTAATCCAAAATGGAACAAAGTAGTAATGATAAGCTTGCAAAACCAAGGAGGAAGTTTTCTAAGTCATTTTCTACCCAAAACTACAGTTTTATTACAAAGTTACGTAGCACAGAAGGAAAGCAAGTTAAGCTTTAGGAGTATCTTAAAACTCTCAAGGTACTGTTTAATTTTTGCAGACAGTCTCAACAACAAAAATCTGTTTCCACATACTCAATAGATACGCCAGAACACGATTCATACTGAAGTGCTATCTAAAACATGTCTTTGTAATGAAAACATTTTGAGATAATAATAATACGTGTGACTAAAGAACTCTGCTTAACTAAATTTCTTATGTTTGAATGTAAACATATCTTCTCCTACCTTCACTTCCAGAGGAATCCTGATTATCAGGCTCAGGGGATGAGAAACCACACTCCCCTTTTTTCTGGCTGGTTGGTTTTCGCTTGATTTTTGGAACACTAACCTACAATTGAAAGCCATATTTACTTCCACAGAACCAGAACTGTAGCAAAGCAGCACATTCTGTCAGTAACAGTTAAAAGCATAATATCTCACAGAATTCCAAATCAAGATTTTTGACATAAAAGCAACCCAAAGTTTGCGCATCTTCCCATTTAAGGGAGAACTGTGTTAAATTGCTGAACTCTAGTTGGCATTATTTTACATTCTTAGTCAATTAAGTCATCTCTACCGCTCAGGATGCATCACAGAAGTGAAAGATTATGGACTGGGTAATCTACATTTTTGCAGGGTACCAATGGTATTCTTTAACCCTCCCCATGCTTTGAGGAGCTTCATACATATAACACAATCAACATGAGTCCCTGGAGCTTGCTGCACCTACTAACAAAACTAGAACATACCATTGGTGTCCGATGTCGAACTTTTGTTTGAATTGTGCCATCTTTTTCAAACTGAATCATATCATTCAAAGGGTCCCACGGCCTGGTACTAGACAAAATGAATACAAATGATTAGCATCATAGCGTTTAAATAGTATTTTATTGCTCAGAAACTATTCTGTATGTACAGGCTAACAATCTTTCTCCTCATGTAGAAGTCAGACAATGAAAAAGTGATCCAAATGTCCACTTGTAGCCTGAAAAGCCACGAGATCAAGTTGCCTCAGAACTACTTTCATTCCCAAGTGGCTAATGGTAACCTGCAATGGTTTCAAGAGGCAGTAATGAGCAACATACAATTCGCTTGTTCAGATTTTTAAGAGTGCTTTTCCAAATACAAATTGACATCAAATGAAAAATATCGAGCAAAAGACATAACTCAGTAGAGAATGATAAGTTGCCAAAGGTAAAGACAGACATTCCCATGAAGCACAGCCTTTCCATGACAGAAACCTCTAGTCAGTTGGATGAAGATCATTATTATGCACAGCTTTAATGAGTGCAGTTTAAGCATGGATTTTCTTTCATTTCTTCTTGTGTCTTTTTAAAAACATTTGCAGCTGTTTTGGATGTTGTGAACATACACCTCTGCATTTACATCTTAGCTTAACGTGGCTTGAGTTAAAGGCTGTCTAAGGTAACTGGATAAGAACAAGGCTTCCCTGTCCCCAAAGTCTCTCAAAACTGCAATCCAGGTATCTAATTTAGACACCTTAACAAATGCTGCAGTTCACTGAATGCATTTTTCACAGTAGCATAAAATATTCTGCTCTACATGCAGGCTATGTGGTGAGCTGGCCTCACATTCATAAAAAGAATGAATAATTCCTTCCAATGACAACTGACACCAAAGACTGCTTTCTAACATACAGTAACACTTCTGTAGCACACACTCAAATCATAAAACTTCATGGACACAGAAAATACACACAATGCATTCCAATCTGTAGAGGCACATAACCAGAAATAGGGAAAAAAAAATAAAACAAAACACAGAAAAAGTCCATTGAAATAAGTGCTTGAAACATAGTTTCTTGCTGTAGTAATCCCTGCCTTTTCAAAATTACATACAGTCACCTTATAACGGGATACCAATTCAGATACAAAATTGCACATTTTGGTTAAAACACATGAATTGGAGTATCAAGTAGCATAGCAATTTTATGAGTTTGAACTCAGCTTTTGCTCTTGGCAAGAGGCTGAGACACTTTCAAGCATGCAACTAGAAGTTTTGTTATAAGCATTCCAGCACTCACTCGGCGTATCTGTAGTGCCATTCTCCTGTGACTGAATCCTGATCGAACAGCTTGCACGTCCACTCTTCACCCTTAAGCTTCCTCTCTTTGGCACTCTTTCTCTGAGCTTCCTCCAGAACATATTTCTCTTGAGTAGCTTCTGTTTGGTCTTTATTATTTATTGCTTTAGTCACTTGTTGCCAAAGCCTGACAAACAAGGAATATCAAGAGTAACAATCTGGTTATAAAAATAATTGAAAACATTTCTCTAGTTATAGGCTTAGTAGAGGTCGTAAGTAGTGAGCCTGTATTTAACAGTACTGCTTTCTTGCTGTACAGGTCAATATCAGCAAGCACAGGAAGTAACAAAACCATCAGCTACTGGCTGGCTAATGTCATAATTTGAAGAAGATAACGAGTTCTATTTTGTCAGAATAATTATACATGCTTCTAAAGAGCACTTACTTCTCTGACTCAAAGTCATCTTGCTCTTCAAACTTCACAGTGTATCTGGGTAATCTACGCTGCTTGATATCAGAAGTTGGGTTCCAGAATGTCTCCGAAACATCGGTCTTCTTGTCCCTAATAGTAACTTCACTGTCCTGTAACATACATAATTTAATGATCCTAACTGTAATAACCACAAAGAGTGGAAAAAATAATGCAAACTGAAGGAATAATTACTATTTTTATAAACAAAAAATATTTCAGATTCGCAGACAAGAATAATTACATATGCTAATTTCAAATTTCAATTTCTACATTCTGCCATGGTTCTAACTCAGAATAGAGAGGAAATGGGACCACTGATGTCAAACAACGGTGCCAGTGTCATCAGAACTGAAACAAATTTAAGTATTTCATCCCGGTGCCTCGACAATTCCTCCAAGTATTAATATGTGTATTAGAACATTTTACAAAGCTAAAAGTATTCTTATCAGGAACTGCTCAAACATACTCAACAGTAACAGTACGTTGACTCTAAAGTCATTCTTGAGGAGTGTTTAACTGCAAAAAGACACTTCACTGAAAGTGGCATTTACTCAACTCCTGTTCTTTATGAGCCTTTTTTGTAACTAGGTGCTATTTTCACCTCTTTTAATTCAGAATTTACTCAATATGCACTACTTACCCAGTGGCCCTCCAAAATAGCCAGAACTTCTTTGCCAAGCTTAATTTTCCCTGATATTTGATTAACGCTGTCATTGTTACCCAAAAATGGCTGCAAAATAAAAAGAAATGGCTTTCATACTTATTTTAATAGCAAAAAATATTTGCACATATGTTGAGTGTTATGAAATAAAATGCATTTATAAAATCCAGTGTAAACAGCCCTGAATGCTTCCAATATTACAACTTCTGCCTAATAGTGGCACAACTAAATTGTTCTCTGTATTTTCTCAAAAGCTTTGCTGATCAAAATTATGAGGATTGGCTAAAAAATCTGAAAAGGGCAAATAATGTAAAAACATGATGATATGCAAGTCTTGAAGGAAATTGTCATTTGCTATTACTAATCTCACCACTTCGCCAAGGACTCTGTTAATAGAGATTAACTCTTGTAAAAACAAGAAAAATGACAGCAAGAAATTTTCTTTAGGCTTTTTGATAGTCTACACACGTATCCCATGCACTGAAGAGGCGAAACTTCAACTGATAAGCCTCCTAACTTTTAATTTCCCCTACAGTCTTAGCTGAGTACAGTTTCTCTCCATATGCACACTTTTCCCCGATGACCGGTTAGCTTTAAATCAGTTTGTCTCAAAAACAGCAGGAACATTTTCAGAAGAGCCAGCCATTTATACGTAATTGAGAAACCTTTGTTTAGCCTTTGCATCTGGTGAGTGTTTCTATAGCAAAGGCAGCTGCAAAAAGTAGTACACATAACTGCTCATAATGTTGGACATTAAACTGATCTGAATGTTAGCTAGAACCCTTCTGTTACCTTTGTTTGATGTGCCATGAACAACTTAATGCAGGATGGAAGAAGGGAGCCTGAGTTTGAGTTCTTCTTCAAGGGTTCTCAAGAAGTTTAAAAAGACACTCAAAAATTTTCTGAGAAAAATCTCCATGGGATATATATACTCTCAGCAATATATATATACTATATATGCACACAAAACACTTGAGTTGCTGATTAGATCACTAATCCCTGTTCTTGCACACTTTCCCAGACACATACAGATGCCACCACTTCAAACGAAATGGACCGTTGCTTCCTCCTGTCACCCCTCCAGCTAAGTTGTTTGTAAGGTTCGCACAACTGGCAATATGCAAGCACTGCAATGGAAGCATCCTTATGAGAGAGATTAAGACAGAACTGTAAGTTTTGGTCAAGGCTTTTGGACCCAGAAGAAAACATTAAATAAAAAAGGAATGATATTGTCCTATGTTTCTTTCCTTTTTCTTTTGCTAGATTGTATCTATGGTATGATCTGATAATATACACATTTTAATATTAGAATGCTCATTATCATGTCCACTCATAGCATTTACTAACCTTTAGTTTGAATTCAATAGTTGCACTGTAGCCAGTTTTTTCACAGGTGATGTTGACCGTTCCCCCAAGCTCTAAAGTCATCGTGCCATAAAGAATTCCTGTAAGAAGGAAGAGCCAACATGAGAATTTATAACTGGACATGACAAAAAAAGCTAAACTCTTTTGTACAAATTCCTGGGGTGAACTCATCTGTGCCAGAGAACAAAAAGAAAGCAATAGCTCTGCTTATTTTCCCTTTAGATGAACTTTCCTAACCACGATCTTTCTGCCCAATAAGATAACCCAAACAGAAAGAAAAACATCCAAATGAATTACTTAAGCAGGAAATATGATCTATCAACAGGAAAACAACTTCACTCAGATACAGTAGGCACAGAAAAGACAATCGTACAACCAATACATGACAACACTGATCACCTCTCCAAAGATTTTTGGAATAAAAAGGTTGCAACTTGTAATATATTTCCCATAATCACAGTCTTTCCCCTACAGTCCAGCATTTGAAACACTGAGTATATTTTACACATAATGGATGCCTGGGAAAATATGTTTTCCAGCATGTACATTTTCCCTCCCTGCATATTCTTCCTCCTTTCTCTCTCTGTATCAGTATCACTAGTCATTCTAGCTCTTCTTCCTGTTTGTTTTGTATGTATGTATATGTTAGGTACTTATTACTTGTTAAGCATTATTTCTGTCACCAAAGTCATATAAAAGGTAACAAAGTCTGACAATATTAAAAATATCCATCCACCAAGAAAAAGAGCCTACCAAACTCATGTCAAGTTATTTAATTCTACTAACTCATCTGTCACGCATCTGTATGAAAGTCTTACACTTGATGACTACAAGAGTTCTGAAATAGAATTTTGGCAGAAAATATGGAAGGAAAAATCCCAGCAATGCTGCAATGTATTCTGTACAACTACCAGCCCTTCAGAAAGGAACAACTGACTATTTTCCCTGCAATGAAACTAAAGAAAAAAGGTCATGATTTACACCCAAACTACATGAGGTGTAGAGACAACACTATTATATTTCCTATAGGAAAATACTGGAGAAACTCTAAAGTATTCTCCAGAAAAGAAAGCAACTCAAACAACAAATTATCATCATGTAATGATAGATAGCTATATAAACACTTTTAATATTTATGAAAAAATAAAAAAATCTTCTGCTGTGCCAAAGCCAGATGATTACTTAAATAATACTTCTTACCCTGGTAAAGTATACGGGAGCCTAGAACCTCCAGTGCTGCCTGTGTTCCGAAAAATTTACTCAGACAACAAGCTTAAATTCAACAACAGTATATTTAGAATAATGAACTCTACCTTTACAGTGAGCATATGGCATAGTCATTACATAATCTTCTCCTCTATTTAGGAACGTCAGCCGTCCTTCTCCATCTAGTATGGCAGATAATGAATTCCCTGAAATTCAAACACAGAGAAACACATTTCACATCCTGCAACACAACAGTCAGCATTTCCTAATAACCAAGAAACAGAATTAAGATTATCATATTTGGCACTGAAATCTATCTTGCCTAGTGAAGCCACTATAATCACAGCATCTCCAAACAAAAATTAAAGTGTACTATAAAGAGAAATTAAAATGTGAAGACCAGCAGTAAAAACTTTGTCAGGCAAGTATAATACAGTGATCCAAACTCCGATTCTTCTAAAAGCTTTTTTTCATCATCATAACACAGCCCACTTGCACTGATTTTATACTCCTCAATAAAAGCACAGACAAAAAAAAACCCAACCCTCTTAGCTCCCAAAACATTACTTACCGTAGAATTTTGATTTGGCCAGAATGCTACCACTAAGGCAAAAACCGTCCTTGCGGTTGCTAACATAGAAGGCAGATATTGGGGGATGATGGGATACCTATTGAAAAAACATGCAACGGAGTGTAAACCTTGATCTAATAAAGATAATGCAAAATTCATGTTACACAGAATAGAATACAATTAATATATGAGATCATAGAATCATAGAATATCCCTTGTTAGAAGGAACCCACAGAGATCTAGTCCAGCTCCTGCCTCCATAAAGGACCACCCAAAATTCAAACTGTATGTCTGACAGCCTTGTCCAAACACAACCTCAGTCTTCAGAGATAAAGATCAAGCAAACATTTTCACTGAATTACAAGAGTTAAGAAAACAAGTTTATCTGATTTTTACTGGAGGAAGACAGAACAAAAATACTGAAACACCTTTGTCTTTCTAAGAATATACTTAGGAAAGCTTTTAGTATGCTACACATACATACACATACATTTTCTAGTGCTGCCATATTGCCATATTGTTTATCTAGCACATACACAAAAACCTAGCACATTTATTTTTCTTAAAAATATTCATGCTGGTTATGGCAGCTACCTGTTCTGCAATGTAAAAAGTCTTGCTGTTCGTCCTTGGATGGATCCACATGCAGCGGAAAGTCTCACCAAGTATAGGATTGTACGGCTTTTTTAGTCCCTGAATAGAAACAAAACAGTAACCGTGTAAGTGCATGTAGAGAACTCACAGGATATTTTATCAGTCTGTCGCTGAAAGACAGAGAAAGGAAAAAAAAAAAAAAGCAAGCATAAAGCATATGCTAAAGCACACTGCCTTGATTTCATCATTTGAATATTATGCTCAAGAAGCAGTAAGTAGTGTCATCTTTAAACACTATTTCCCATCAAGCTGTTTATAAAGAATATTGAGTTTAAAGCTAATTGAAGTAGTGGAAATTTTACTCCTCCAAACACATAATGCTATCACTGAAGAACAGTAAAGTTATTGCTCAACTTTGTGTAAAAATGTTTTATTACATTTCTCCTTCAAGGGGAAAAAGTAGTTGTGCATAATCTACTTTAAGCATGGCTAGGGACCAAAAAGATCTATGATAAATTTATATAAATAATGAAAACTTAACCTTCTTTAGAAAAAAATGCATAACAATATAATGAAACAAAAACTCCGACACATTCCTGACCTCTCAAACTAGGCACAACTTCCAAAACAAAGACAAAACAATGAGTAAAAAGACACCTTTGGCTTTTTGTAGAATCCAGACAAATACCACTTTACTACTTTTTTCATGCGGTTGTAAGCATTCTCTTCAAGAGCAGCTCTGTGAATCAAACAGAAAGCACAGACTGAATGTCAGTATTGTTTCAATTATAAGATGCTACCAATTGTTGTTATGTATCTTCTATCTAGAAGCTGACTTAAACAGAAGTTTTGTGATTCTCAGTATTGTAAAACTTTCAGCCTGACTGCATGAAATTAAGCTTTCAGAATCCTCTGAACATGGAAATGAACAAAAGGAAAATCAGAAATGCTTATTCCAAAACTGAGTCTGGACTTTGAAACACTAAATCCTGCTAAATGCACTCCCCCCCCCCCCCCCCCCAAATTCTTTCTACTTGGGAAAGGGATTGCTTTAGAGAATTGGCATACTCATGCACAGTTGAATAATATCTCAATGTAAAGGTTTTAATTCATTAGCTTTCTTTTCTTTGAACAGGTAAATACATTCTAAATCAAAACAGTATTTAATAATTTCTTAAAAAGGCTAACTCTTGCTATTCTACCATTATAAATATGCATCCAAAAGAAGAAAAAGGAAAAAACAAACTGATCTTGCTAAATCTTGAGAAATCTTTTAACCATTTCCTAAAATCCGCAACAGAGATGTTTGCAACACAATTGCAATTAAAGTATTAAGAGGGGACAGATATTCAGACATACCAGTCTTAGGCTGATAATTTTCAGAAAGCAAGAATATTTGACAACTGATACACTGTCAGACAAACATTCAGACTATGTATTTTATGACGCTGTTCAAGTGAAGCAGACCAAACAACAAAGATTTCAGTATCTTACTGGTTTCTCACTTTAGCTTAAAAATATAAGGAAAGAAAACCAGTGATAGGATTGACTCACTCGGATAGGAAGTCTGCATGGTAGTAGTAATCAGATAGCTTGTCAAGGAAAGAACGAGGTTCCAAGATAAACGTAGGCAGTACAACCTTGGATAAGTCCATTCCTGGACGGACTTGCTTCAGAAGTGTCCAGATCAAACTTTTGTTTTCTTCAGACACTACTTCTGTCTGAGCAGCCTCCCCTGCCTAAGATAAATAAGAAACTGCTTATAGAAAGGATAAAGAAAATAAACGAGCTGTTTCAACACATTCTGATGATGCCATAACAACAGAAAATGTATACACAAAATGGAACACCCCGAGGAAGAGATAACATTTCTCTAAATATAATACATATTTAATATATGATACTAAATTTACTATTCAGCATTAAAAACTGCATTTATTTTTATCAATCCTAAAACAGAAAAACACCTCAATGTGCTCCTTTTGGTCAAAGAAAAGTGGAGATACTCTTCCTTACAGTTCCTGAAATGAAAAACAAGGTCTACAGGAAAAGCATCCCTCTTTTCAGAACTGTTCTAAAATGCATTTTTGCTAACTTGAACTCCTCAGCTTTTCTTGAGCTGTTGTTTATTCTAGAGCCAAGCCTGGAAAGCAACAAAGCACAAAGTTCTTATGCCCAGTAGGTATATAAAAATCAAACAAACAACAACAACAAAACCTCATAGTTAGCACTTGAGATAAAGAGTCACAACTATTCTGTTTCTCTCCATTTCCATTACAACAATTTTTGGTATTATTATAGCAAGTAATACATACATATTCCTCTCACATTTGGCTGTGTAGGGGTGAAAGAAAACCTGCAGAAATGGAGCAGTAACTCTAAGCATAATAATAGAATGCAAGCTGAACACTGAAAACATAGCAAGTCTTTCACAGAATTCTGCAAACCCCAGCACTGCTTAACATCTCTCTTGCAGTAGAAAAAGAGGTGTCAGTTTGCATAAAAATCTTCAACTTGAAAACTTTTACTTGAAGAAAAAAACATAATTTAATTAAAAAAAACACAACAACAGAGTTAATAACAAGAAGAAATGCAGACATGGCCAACTTCTGCTGCAGGTGGCTCTTTCACAGTAAGCGCCTTCTTTCTGAGAAATACCCCGAATAACCTTTAACAAAGAGATCATTCTCTTTAAATAAACTTATCTCTTATAAGCACAGAAGTGGTGCAGCAGAGGAGAACATGGATGGACACAATTTTTTTTGTCAAGATTACTGAACACGTGAAAGTCAATCCTGTAAAGCAGCTGTCAAATACAGCACATCCTCTAAAATATCAGCAAAGTGACCCGCCCACTACATGAAAAGTACTTTTACCTCTCCAAGTTCTTCATGACTTTGTTCTAAGTAAGTTGTTTCTTTGATATCAATTGGCTCTGGATCAACATAAGAGTCATCCTGTCGCTCTGATGTGTCGCTATCACTTTCTTCACTTTTCCCCAATCCATCATTATCAGACTCATCATGTTCATGATCATTTTCCTTATCAGATTTATCAGAGTACATATCTTGGTCTTTAAAGTGATGCCTTTCGATTTCACTGTCATTTAATCTACAAAAGAAAAAAGCTAAATGAATCTTCAGCTTCACACTATGATTTCATGTTTCCAAACCAAAATCCTCGCAAAAAAACCCCACAATAATCCTTTGAATTAGGTGCCAGTATGAACCCTGGTCTAGCAGCAAAGTTGAACTTGCTTTGGTGAAAATACACAGCATGTGGTGTTGTCACTTAACTGTAAAATGCACCAAATTTACTTTGCACTTATGTTTAACTACTATATTCTCTGACTATGCCTAGTGAGGTGAGGAAGAGACTACATACTGAGGATGAAGAATGATAAAGTGAATTCCATAACTGAAGTGATACAAATTACTGCCTTGTGTGAAGTAGGCATAGAACACTATTTCCTCTCCCACATTAAGGCAGTGTAAATAAATACTGATTTTAAACTCCTTATTAACTCCCCAACATGCTTCCTTCTCAAGGCTACACAGTTGTACACGTTCCCAGCAGGACCAAGGCATCCTCTGCTGCAACTTCACTGAGAAATGTAAAAGGTCAGCTCTCAGCTGGAGTTAAAATTGCTTTCATGTTTTCTCTCGCTCCCACCAACCCCTTTAAAACTATGTCTGTAGTTTTTATTCTTAGATAAACACACTGAATACTCTTACAATACTCTACATCCAAAGATCTACTTAATTAAACTATTACTCTTAATTAGACTTAACGGTTGTAGCTAATTGCTGTGACTGTAATCTTGGTCAGGTGATGACATTAAATTATTACTCATGACTACAGATCTCCAGCTGAACTGGAAACAGCAGTTTCACTGTTTCCTTATGACTGTGGAAGGAGCAAAACTGTACTTGGACAAAATGTTGCTTGGTCATCTGGATAGTGCCCTGAATCTGGACTGGAGGCAACAGTCTGTTTTTTCTCAGTGTTTCAGACTATCTAAATCAGCAAGAAATGCATTTCTCCCTGCACAGGCCTGTACTTTTATCTCAACCACAGCAGTCCCACCCACCCAGAACAGACATGGGCAGCTGTATTCATGTGTGTGATGGATTATAAAGACATTTATGTCAGTCTATAAGTATATTCAACTGGCGGAAGATAAGTGAGAAAAGCTGTGCAAAGCCCAAGCTTCAGACCAAATTATTTCAAACAAATGACTAAATCTTTTATACCTTTCTAATGCACTCTGATGCCACAGCTGGAGGTACTGGAAAGCACATTCATTCACAGAATCACAGAATGGCCAGGGTTGGAAGGCACCTCAAGGATCATGAATCTCCAACCCCCCTGCCACATGCAGGGCCACCAACCTCCACATTTAATACTAGACATTCACCATGCTTGTTTAATAATTTATTTTCAGGAAAGACTATGCTCATTTGGATGAGAGCATTTACTGAAATGAACAGAGTGACTCAAGGGCCTGCCAACATTTGACACCTGTTAGTAACAGGTGATTTCAACTTTTGCATGTTTATTTTCATAGGCTGACAGAAGCATTATTGATTAATTTGATGATTCAAACCTGAGGCAAATTAAAACCATTTAAATAGCTTTGGTGTTACTTATACTTTAACCAAAGAAAAGCAACATCTGCCTACTTTTGTAACATGAACTCAACTTTTTTTCAGGTGAAATAAACAAGAGAGAACAACTTCATGATACAAAAAAAAAAATAATTAAACGGTAACAGTTTAACTGAGTGCTTAAACTTACTGGTGTAATACTCAACTTTATGCTCCTTGGGCCAAGCTGCCCTCTGTATCTGCTTCGCTCAAAAAATAAAGTGTACATGTTTTTCATTTTATCCATGTATAAAAACACAGTGCAATTAGGTCTTATAGAGAGAATTTGGAAGCGAACAGAACTGCAAAGAGAGATCCTCTCTTCAAAGAACTCCAATAACTTTGGAGAAGTTATTACTAAATGGTTCTGCCAGAAAAGCAATCAGGTTTAGTAATTAATTTACTTACGGTAAGTTGTCTCCACTGTTTAAGTTGT
Source organism: Perdix hodgsoniae (assembly GCA_035772895.1). NCBI lineage: Eukaryota > Metazoa > Chordata > Aves > Galliformes > Phasianidae > Perdix > Perdix hodgsoniae. The sequence goes on along the minus strand of JAPSGF010000006.1, from coordinate 7,488,970 downwards.
TAGCACGAAGCAGGCCATAGAGAGAGACGTGAGCACTGTCACTTGAAGAATTCAAGTCATGTTCTTTACCTTCTCTAATCATTGTACGTTTAAGTAGACTTGAACATTTCAAAGCCAGCTCCAAAGCATCCATCCAACACCTGCCTAAAGACAAATTTATTATTAGACTAGAGATTCTGCTGGGTAGGTTGAGCAAGGTGAATGATTCATTTAGAGCATCATCTAGCATTACTTCCTTAATGCCAATATGACTCCATCAAGGCTCTACCTACTGAATTCCTCAAAAGGTGCTTGCAGACATACTCCACTTTTGAAGACTACGTAACTGCATCACTTGGCAGAATTTGCTCATGTTACACAATTACAATATGGAAGTTACAATATAAAAATCAGTTCAATACTAGACTTTCCAATACAATTTTTCTAAAATTTTGTGCTCTTTTCACTCCTCACTTATTCATTTTCCTGTATTTAATTCATTTTCCAATCTAATAATTTTTCATAAGCAATAAAAAAAAAAAACATTTAAAACATAACAATGAAGTTAGTACAAATTCACATTTAAGGGTGATTAAATAACCCAAAAATGTGACTTTTATTTTTCTTCTATACACTACATTTAAATATAACTGTATAATTATTTGAAGGAAAATAAGAGTTCTAATTTTAAGGACTTCAAGGGTATGCTTAATTAATCCAGAGAAGGAAAGCAGCTACTAAGAAGGCTAAACAGTGGTCTTAAATTTTGTTTTTGTTTTCTAACCTTCCAAGATGGTTGCATGAATATTAACTCCCATCTCCTCTGAGTGATGGCATTAAAAATGTGTATTTTGAGGGAATTTCTACTATAAGAACTCTGCAAAACTGCTGATTTTTATAATACACAAACACTTTCATTAGAAAGAGTCTACATGAGCACTTAAGAAAGAAACATGTTGTGAGGAGCTCAATAACAATTTCTTCAATTCAATATTTTCCTTGAATAAACATAAAAAACTGTTAGCACCAACACAACTGAATGTACCAAGTTAAGGAAGAGCCTTTACAAACATGGAACTGCAATCACAGGGCTGTAATAGACAGTAAGACAAATTAAGCAATCTCTTTCTAATGACTGACTGCTGTCTTGGTGAAAAAATACTGAAGTGCCTATTTACCATCTGATTCTGAAGCGGCTCGGATGATCAAGTAACTGCTGGGTAGTGGCTGAGTTATAGAACCAACTGCTTCACCTTTTGGACCCTTGAAATAGACAAAACAAGCATCATATATTTTAATTCAGTTTTAGAGTTTACCATTCATGAAAGAAGCAGACACACTGCTGGCTATTTACTGTCACTCAGCAACATCTAATGAAGATATGAATGGAAAGATGGACAGCCCTCTTTTACTGGATTTCTTCTTCAAAGACATCATTGTAAGTATAGCTCCCAATTCAACCCTCTTTTTTTTTTTTTTTGGAAGAGAACAGTCTTTGGGATTCAAATAATTTTTGGTGCTCCTATTTTGTTTTGGCTTTAGGAATTTTTTTTTGTTTGCTTTTGGTAAATCAGATTTGGTATAGTGGCTTAGAAATGCTCTGCTGATGCTACTTAGAGCAAAAAGACAAAAGCATCAAAATGAATGCTATGAGATGAGTCACTCTCACCTTGTAAGGGACTGCAGATGGGCATAGAGAGATCAGAAGGGATGAGTTATTTCTCTTCAACTCTGCATTTCAGATGAACGGTAAGTTTGAAACAAAATATATGTGTGTGTGTGTGTGGGGGGGGGGTATTTTAAGAGGGTTGATTTACAACAAAAGCTGTCTATCAGAAGACTCCACATTTGTAAACAGCTAACCCTTCCCCTCTGGTCCTCATCCTCCCTTGATGAGAGTAGATTCCTCTCAATTCTAAGAAGATGCTATCATTCAAAAACCCCAGAAAGATAGAAGAGCAAGCTAAGCCACTGGAGAGAGCAGGAGGCTCTCCTCAGTGATTTACTTCATGCTTCTTTTACACAAGAACATGTTTGTTATCTCAACTGCATCCTACACTCCAGAACTGCATGGCATCTGCTGTCTTCAGAAGACATGAGTTGATCAATATCTAAACAAAATTGAGGTAACTGTTCCCACTTGAATGCTAGGTCTTGCAATAGGAAGCCACTCTTCTTGTCTCCCTCTTTCTCCCTTCAACCTCCCTATCACACAATAGTAAGTCAATCCCACCCAAAATTTTGCTGCCTAATCGTATTTAGATGCCTACCTGTAGTCTTGGTACTTAAAAGAAAAAAAAAAAAGGATGATAGCTAAGTCCATAAAAGACATTCAGATGCTTAAGTCCTTCTACAAAGAGAATCAGCAGGACACCAAGAATTGAGTTCAACCAAAAGAAACATACAGGACATTAAATGCCGAAGTTTAACCTTCATTATGAAGTGGTTTTTTTTTTTCACATTTGGGATTTAAAACAAAACAAATCCAAAAGACCCTTCAATTTCTGCCAAGCTTTGCTTTGGAATAAAATACTGAGCAATCATTTTAATATCCCTTCAAAAACATTTACCCGTGGGAACATTAAAGTAACTTATAGGCAAAGAGGGCTGTATTAAACACACTTGAAGCTACTGCTGAATGCTGGGTTAAGCCTGTGTAATTATCACAACTGTGAGTTATCACAGTTTGGTCTTGACTAATTTCCCCACAGAAGCCTGATGAAAACCAGTATAAGCCTTGGAAGAGGGAACTTGAAAGCCAGCAGAAGTTTTGAGCAAAAGCAGATAATGGCAGATATTTTAGAAGCAAGCATATGAAACAGCCAGAACATTTCTGAGTGAGAGGCAGGTAACGAGGAGTCTTGGTGGTGCTTAGATACCCATACACACGAGCTAGTGCTGGTACACAATGTTCAGAAACTTCTGAATAGATACAGAGTGGAAGTCACTTGGGTGTTAAAATTAAGATTCTATGTTACAGTCTCCTTCAGTGACTGGAGGGGCTCATCTATGCAAGGTGTTTGCTGAGGTGACACGTGAAGATTGGAGCTAACAAGACCCATAAGAGACATTATGCAGAGCACTCCTGGTTTTGAGGGTGGGTCACTAAGGGCCTGGCACACTGAGGGATGCAAGGGAGAGTTCACTGCACCCCTGGTGAGAGAAGGGCTGGAAGAGATTACTGGGTGCTGCACAAGGGGGATGGTACTGTGCTGTGGCACCATGGGCACATGCCTCCACTATTCCAAGTCCTCAAAACTGCCAGATTACAGGATACAAAGGGCAGCGCTCCTCCCATGAGAACTTTAAAGGTTATGCTGTGGGCATACAAGATGCATCACTTTGTACCAAACAGATGTAATAAAGAAATGAAGGCTTGCATTTTAGTGTGCATGAGAAAGCTGTACTTCCATGGGTAGCTGCACAGTGTACTGACTAACACAGAGTTAATCATTTGACTGAACATTTAAGCAGGTTGATTTAGTTTGAAATATTTGCTTGTGCATTTTTAATTGATTACTGTTCCAAAAGCACTTGACATTTTTCATTGTTATCAGCCATTATGACTTCAAAATCAATTTTCAGTGTATTAGTGTCCAAGACAGACGTTAGTTAGTTTTCACTTATTAGACAACTGCATTTAAACTGATTGCACAACTACTGGAACATGAGGTAATGGGCAAATTAAAAATTCCACTAGATTAAAAAACTTAAAAGTTATTTGTGCTAACTTCTCTAGTTAACTTCTTAAAAAACTGAGATGGCATTAGGATTGGGCACCTGAGGAAGAAAGAAGGTTCAGTGCATCAAGTACCTTAAAGTACAGAAGGAACATGACACTCCACAACAATAGGCTCAAGGGAGCATAGCAAGTGACTGACTGCAAACTACTGTTGATGAGGATTTACAAGCTGCCAGAAGGACACACTCCAGAAGGTGTGTTCAAGCAAGAAAATGTCCTGCAGTACTTATCTCTGTGTAAATATTTCTTGCAATGTCATCTTCCTACACTGACGGCAAACCAACTCATTTTGTCTTAGACTTCAACCTTGTTCTGAATTATCTATTCTGTAAATCAGTCAACTGCCATTTATGTTTATGAAAATTTACCTTACAGTAATAAATTCATTACTAGAAAGTTATAATTGACTAGGAACACAAGGCAGAAAATAGTTTCAAACTTCAAGGCCTCTCATCTAATTATGTCCAGTAATTCTCAATTGCACATAGCCATACCAAAATGAACAAACGCCACTCCAGCTCTCAGCACATTTAAAATGGACAATATCAACTTGTTCAGGTTCAAAATATGACCTACCTTAAAAAAGTAAAAATCTGGAGGGGCATGTCCTCTAAATTCTAAATATCTAGTTAAAAAAACAAACACATCCATTTCTCATTGCCAAACAATAAAGAAATATAAGACTGATTTGTGTTCTTCTGCAGACAGGCCACCACTTTGCAATGTACACATACGTAAGTAATTAAATCACATTAACACCAAACTCTTGTTTTTGAAAAAGAATATGACGTTTGTGTTCTGCTAATGTGAGATCACAATTAATTAGTGAAAAGCCCTCCTAAGCAATACTGAAATAAAATCATTCAAAAGGTATGACAAATGATTTGATCTAACTTTGGTAGATTCAGATAATACAATAATGACAGTTATTCAGCAAGATCAGCACAAATATCAAGGATAATACTAGCTGACTTATTTCCCACTCTGAGGTAAGGAAGAAACAAAAACATTGCAGCATATTCTCCAGCTGTGACAGCACCACACTGGTATTAACGTCTCATACAATACAATCTCACAATTAGTACTTGTATTGAGATGTTGCAGAGAACACAAGTAACTAATTGACAAGGATTCTGACACTGTATCACAATTTCACCTAAAGTAATTCAGGAGGTAGGCATGTTCACTTGTGCTGTGCTTCCACACCCTTTCTCCATATGTAAACACAGAACAAGGACTATAGTAGTTTAGTAAACAATGAGTAATAGCGAACATTAAAATAAAAATTAAAAAAACCTGAAATAACCCTTTGCTGTGCAGAACATACCATGACTATTAACACTATTATGCCATGTATGACAAAGCAAGTAGTCATCAGAACTGAAGAGAAACATTTATCTTTGTAAAATTTGAGCCAAAACCAAAGACTACAATTAGCAATATATGCTATTATTGTACAAGGAAGCTATTTGAATTTCTATTATCACAAGCAAATTGAACTAGGCTGACATTACGTGAATATAGAGCTGGAAGCCAAGAAATGTTTATAATGCATCTGAATACTTTCATCTTTTTCAATCAATTTCCTCCTTAGTTTCCTGGATTAGACTGATGTAGAATACAATATTATATACTCATTCCTTCCACTTACATAACTACCAGTGATGGCATTATCTTCTTCATGGCATACTTCTGCACACTGTAAGTTAGTTCAGTACATACAGCAGAAAAAAAAGCAATTTTTTTTTTTTTTGCAGTGAAGAAAACTACATGCTCAAGTTTTACATTCCGAATAAACAAGTCATCGGAAGTTATAACAGACAACGCTGTTCAACTTTCTGTTATGGCTGTTTTAACTCATAGTTGGCTAATACTGGTCATCCTTAAGAACCACACATGCTACCACTAACCTTTATAGCCCATATGGACTGCTCCAAAGGATGAAAAAGTTTGAAACAAAAGCCATCTTTTTTAGAAGGTCTCTCAATGAGTTCACAAGCATTCAGGAGCACTGTTCCCACCCACTGGCCATTCTTGGGTGTTTTGTAAACAAGCAACACTCCTGGTTTCAGTACACACCACAGTTTGGTCCAGCTTTTCAAGGTACCCCGAATCTAGAAGACAAACAGTTACAGTTACATCCCAGTGAACTCAGTACAAAAATCATCCCCTTCAACAAAACAGAAATCAAAATTAGAAATGTTTATTAGTGTTTTTTTTGTTCCAATAAAACAAAAAGTCTATTCAAGTTCATCCATGTTTATCAAATATAGTAAAAAGGCAGAATTTAAGTGTTCATTCTTTTACTCTGTCTTGACAAGTACTTATTTTACAGAAGAATATACACACATCAAGATATGTGAAATGTGGATAGTCATCTGAAACTTCATGAATCATTTTATTTGGAACACATTTTATCACTAGTATGTAGGCAGGATAATCTTTGGAAACACAGTTCTTCTGAAAATAGGACAGACATCTGATAAGAAAAATAGGATATTCACAAAATAAATTCTTTAAATTATATCTAAATTTCTTAGATAAAATCTCTCACGAGGAGCTGTTAATTTCAACCCATATGTGCTATATAAGACCCTTTCAAGTCCCTGAATTCTGCACATCTGATTAAACTGCTTGCATCATTTAATCAACTCTGGATTTAGGTTCTTCTGTCTGTAGGACTAAATGCCAAAACAATTTGTAAGCAATGTTTTAACCTGCTTACATTAATTTTGCAAAACACTGAGAAACTTCTAGACAAGCTATTGTTTGGAGCTAAATATACAAACGGGATTTCCAGGCAGCATGCTACATGTTCAAGGCATTATAATGCTGACTGCCATCTTCAATACATTCATTTCTCACTTTCTGTAAAAGTATTAGTGGACAGCTAGTCCTTAGGAGAGGAAAGGAAAATTACCAGAAAGAAACACAAATAAATATACCTAATATGACCAAACTACTTTCACAGTTGGTAACAAACATTAACAGAGCCTCAACTCAAAGTGCAAAATAAAAAGGACAAGATTGGAATAATAAAGCCAACTCATGTGAAGCTAACAGCTGCACATACAAGATGCATGTGACTATGGTGAGTGCAATAAGTGGGAGCTAGGTTCCTCCATTATTCCCCTAGGAAGTGAGCACAAAGTCACAATTAGTATCCGCTGTATGTAGAAAAACATTAACAGCAACTTCAGTTGCTGAGCCTTTTCTATTCTGGTCAGAAAGCAGAGGGCAGCTGCTAACCCTTCAACTTAGATTTCACGTTTAGATTCTGACCTTCAGCCAGTCAGCCATAACAATAACTGATGGGTCTGTGATTGTGCTGAGCAATTCTTTTGTAGCTCTCTTCTTTTCTTCTCTGTAATTTTTCTTTTGAACCTGTAAATAATAATAAAAAATATTTATAATGCCACAGGCAAAAGCAAGTAATCACAGCGCAAAAAGCCATCTACAAATACAAACTGAGGTAAAACCTGCTAAATTTCATGTGCAAGAAAGATGGAGATAAGCAGTTTTAGAACAGTATTTGAATCCATGGTCTAAACAACCATTCCATACTGTTTCAAAAGCTGCTACCAATATAACGACTTAACAATCTTCTACAGTGTGTTTTTTAATACCAAGAACTGTGAAACTCCTCTTAGAATCATGGGGTGAGATGAGATGGAATGAACCAAAACAAACAAAAATACTCTTCCTTTACAGGTGTATGGCACAAAATCAAATTTAGGGGCTAGATTCAGATTTTTATTGGCGCTTTATGTCACCAATTTTTATCCATTTCTCACTTTCCCTCCCAGCAAAAATTCAATGTAAGATATATTTATAGTGGCAAATAATATTTTGTTTCCCCTGACACGGTATTTAACAAACAGAGGAAGTTTAGTCTTGTTACAATGGAGAGGTAAGAAGACAGTAAATAAAAGAACACTGGTAAAGCATGCAAACCATAGCTTTGTTATTTCACTTTGTCTTTTCATCACAGGTGTATGACCTGAGGTCCTTGCCAAGTTGAATTATCCTATAAGCTTCTCAGTTATCCTATAATCTTATGCATTCTCAAAGACTACATTATGAAAGCCATACTTCGTAACAGTACAGTAGGACTTGAAAACCCAAGGGAACCAGCAACATTAATTCTCACAGAACTCGGATATTCCACAGAAGTCTCCTCATTGATTGGCATTTCTCTTCTCATCAGAAGAAAAGTGATAAAACTTTGTGCATGTTTATAGTCCATGAGAAGTTTTTAAACAGTAATTCACCTTGAGAGATTCCTTTTTGGTAAGTTTGCTTGAAGATATAGAGATGTCTTTCTCAGAGCCATTGAAAAGCTTGGATTCAGACTGAAATTAACAAAACATAGAATAAATACATGATAATAGATACGAGGACATATTACTGTTTCAGTGTTTGAAGTGTACAGCTATATTTCCAAACTCCCCATTCCCATTCTTTTTTCTGTTGTTTATCCCGCTTAGTAAAACAAGGCTTGTAACAGTAATGTTCATCACTTATGGAGTCTTTTCTTCATATGGCTTTTGTGGGGAACAAGTCTGAGATTCCTCCAGAAGTTGAAGTAAATACAGTAAATATTTAGGCTATGTATTCTGTTGCTTTACATGTCACAGTCTTGACTAGGTAGGCATTACTTCAGCAGAGAAAGGTTTCAGGAGAATCCTGGTATTTAAACTCGAGTCATTCCTGTGCCTGACATGTGAATCTCAATGTCTTCCTAACTTTGCAGTTCCTCCAAATGGATTGCTATAGAGGCACTTACCCCATGACCCATGAAGGAAAACAGAGCCTCTTCAACCTAGAATTCAATGCTCTGCAAGTTACCAGAGTACTACTGACTGCTGCTGGCACTTGTTCTTCAGCTTCCTCCCTAATGCCACGCTCTTGTTACTCTGCAAATAATCTCTGAGAAGCTCACCATGGCAATAGGCAAGAGACAACTCAGGTTTGTTTATAAAACCCAAGTCCTCATTCATGGCAGGACAATATGCTGCCTCAGCACCACATGATTTCTGTCACTCCCCCCACCTCCCATGAGGTTCAAAGTTTACTTCTTGGCATCTATTACCTACTAATTGTTAGGGAACTAGAGCCACCAAAGATTCACCCTGGGTTGTAGGGCTCTTTTTGTAAAACAAGAAGAGTACACTGAGTTACCACACACCATTCCTATTCTAACTCAAGAGAATACTGTATGGGGACCCCACTGTATAAAAATATCAGATAAATTACATAGTTGTATTTCTTTGTGCAAGGAAATATAAACTGGATTGCCAAAAACACATGTGCAACAAATGGCATAAAGTAATTTTAAATCAAAATTGTTTCAGCAGTAAGTAAATGTTCCTTAACTTTCATGTACATCTTGCAAGAAGGAAGATTATCTCTTCGTTTTATATTAAAGCTATGTCCTTAACACTGAAAATATAAGACAAGCATGCATCTTGAAATTTAATTCCAGCCTAGGAGTTAAAGGAAAGATGGTACTTTAAAGGTAATAACAAGAGAAAGGAAAAATGCTTATCACTGTCACATAAGAGCTAATGAAGTTATTATGCAAGGTATAATGGAGTAATGCAAGTAAAACATTCATAAATATTCCAGTTGCTCACTAGCAGAAAGCTAATGCAATCTAAAGTCCACACATACAAAGCCCAAACCAGTAAATATCCCAGGTTACAATGACTCATTTTCTCAGTTATAAAGTTCACTAACATGACACTGAATGAAAGTTCGTATTTGTCTATCCAACAGATTATGGACAGATCAGTGACAAGGATATTTTTAATGATCTTTTCATCTGCATGTGGGGGGATAGGATCAAAATTTACAAGAAAAAACCTCTTTTGTTAGAAATGAGGAGTGCTACTTCATCTCCATAGCTGGGACAGCCAGTAACCATCTTCTGGTAGCCTGAAGCTTATTGGTGAGGTATAAAGGAACTACTGGTCTTAACAAGCTCCATTGCAAAAATAAGGATAAAAAACTATATATATTAAGAGAAGTAGGAATATCTGTCTTCTCTTTAATAGCAGAAAATCACAAAAGGAACAGTAAAGCATAAAAAGACTTATGATTCTGGAAATAAAAAAGAACCCCTCCAAAAAAAAAAAAAGTAGAAGGAAGAGAAAAAACAAATTGGTTAGTCAAAGATAAATTATTAATAGAGTCTGAAATGCATCTGGGTTAAAACAGACAGTGCTAACTTATTTCCAAGACAAAAAAAGATTTAGAGGTTTCTGGACCAATAAAAAATACTGTGACCAGAAATAAGCCAGATGATTGAATATGCTTCCTTGATCTCCCTAATCAGGATACGTTAAAGCTTACAGACATAGTTCTGTGACTTCAAATTAGATGGAAGACAGTGACTCCAGGGGTTGCTCGGCTGTGACATCATGGAACTGTACCAATCACAGAAACTGACCTGCCTTCCAGAATGCAGCTCTGAATGCACCATTTAAGTAGGGGTTACCATAATCTTTACATCAGTTTGATTTTGTTCAGCACCTGTTTGATGTTTCTCTTGAAGACTCAGACATATGAAACACTGCAGAAAAACTTCTATGAAGGCAAGGAGGGCACCCCCCTCTCCTCCAGCCGAGGCTGCCTGTGCCTGGGGCAGCTCGGGGACCCTGGATCAGAACGCTGAGAGGAGAGCTGTGTGGGAGCTCAGAGAGACAGTCCTCTTCCCCACCTCACCCAGGAGATGGATGTACAGGAGCTTGGCTCCCAGCCCTGGTTCCAGCCCAAACCAGCTTACAGCTGTGCCTAGTTGTGCACCTAACAGACCCAGCAGCCGATCCGTGCATTTCAGCCCCCAGCTTGGCTTTGAATCTACCCTGTTCCCACAGATTGGTGCTGTAAGCTGAGCCTGGCCTGCACTACCAGCCTCACTCTCCTCATCCTGTCCGTTTGTGGTAGCACCGAGCTCCTGGCTGCTGCCCTCCCCACACAGCCATGTAATGGGATCATTTAAAGATTTGAAATCTAGCTAGTGGTGATGCTTACATAAGAAAAGCAATTTAACATAGCTACTCAATTCAGCAATCAAACCATACGGAACTTTCTCCTCCACAAAATGGAATCTTTCTGCTCTTTAAAGTCTTGATGAGAAAAAAGACATCTGTTTAATAAGACACCCAATGAAAAAATATTTTTCTGGAATTCAGATGCATTCTGAATATATACAGACCACTAGATGAAAATGTAGTGCTTTGACAAGCCATGCACTCTAAGAATTACAATAATACAATTTTTAAAGAAAGCAGCATCAGAACAGCCTATATGATGTCTTAAAACGTAAAGCTTCTCTAACTGTTATGCACAGATTTAAAAGGATTTAAGAAAGGAATAAATAGATAAGGAAGATTTTTCTCTGCATTACTATGATTTCTTACACAAATAGTTCATACTACATCAGGACCAGCAGAAAAGAATATTTTATTCCGAATCCTAATGCTACTGCAAAGTGTTCATGTGGATAAACTTGATTAGAACAAAACAAAACTCTGCAAAGAAGAAAAAAATGGGATCACTACACAACAACTGTCTTTTTAACTGCTGAAGCAGTTCAAGTTTTCTTCTTTAAACTGCAGCCATCTCAATATGCTATATTTTTGGTGACTGCTGTCTCCCAACTCGGTGCATTCTCATTTTTCACTGCATCTCAGCGAACCTTTTTCACAGAGACAAAAAAAGGTTCTACCATCAGTACAATACGATGATTATGAATTTGAATGAAAGTCTAATACGTTTGTTAAAGCAGGCACTCAACTCCTTTGCATGCTGACGTTTTTAAGTCAGGCGGAGGCAGCTTTCCTTACCTTGCTTTTGGACATAGAATGTGCTGTATCCTCTTTGCTTTGTGAAGCATCATCCTTCCCTTTGTCAAAACCTTAAAGAAAAGACAGCATCGTTGCACACAATTTGAATGCACTAACTTTAACACAAGCTAGCCTTTGAAATAAACTTGCAAATAGTATTTACCATTGAAAAGAGCAAGCTAACCAGATTTTCAAACAGCCCATATATATTAGTTCATCATGTAAGTTGAAAATCAGCTACCACAGCATAGTCTGATTTAATACCTGCTAAGAAGTGAGAACAGTCCACAGCATTTGGATGGTGCTACACCCAATTCAGAGATCTAACCAACTGAACCCATGATCAGCAAATTTTCATCCTTTTATGTCCTCAGCCTCCCCGTCTGCATACACAGGCATGAACACAGCAGAACACTAAGGAAAGCTGGGATTGGTTTGTTCATTTCTTTAGCCAGAAATAATGATTAAAATCCATAGAACTGAAAGCAAATAGATAGTATGGGTTAAGATTGCCAATCAATTTCTCACAAGTACATGAAAAGATGGCCCACATTTGCCCTGAATTTATAATTTGGACTTCACATTGCACAGATGTAACTACATGGCTTAAGTCACCAAATTCTATATTTATCTTCTGTGAATGATGCATAACGTGAACCCCACACTTTCACAGTATCCAAAGAGCAAAGTGAGCCAACACCTCAGTGATTTGCTTTCTTTGAAGAAGTTGGCTCTAGAATAGGCACTTACAAATGGGAATAAAACAAATACCTCAATGCACTTATTTTAGTTATAATGCCATCACTGACGTGCCCTCCAGACATAAGGGCATAAGTGAATATCAGGAAAAAAGAAAACAGCAAAAAGCAACGGCAAAAAGCGTGTTCAGGAAAAGTTTATATGCTGTACTGAGGGACATGGTTTAGTGCTCAAATATTGGTGGTGGGTAAATGATTGGACTGGATGATCTTGGAGGTCTTTTCGAACCTTGGTGATTCTATGGTTCCATGACATTGCCTTGTCGCCCGGCCCACCAGAGGGCACCAGACCCACAGAGAAATGGCAGATGGACGGACAGACAGATGCTACTTGGAGCTCCTGCTACAATTCAGCCCAGTTCTGTCACAGAAATAGGTACTCATGCCCCTGACATTACATCGTTGATCAGAGAAACAGTGTGACTTCAGGTTCTTCAGTGAGTGTGTGCAATGTGGGCATAGGCTTTATAAGGTTTAAAAGAACTTTTATCAAGTCTCTGCAGCTGTGTTTCTTTTTTAATGTGGGACTTTTTAAGAGTAGTATCTTCACCTTTCCACAACTTACACTAAACCCAGAAGTTTAAGACAGCACTGATTCATCTATCACAAATGCACATCTTGGCAAGCTTCTCTGAGTTATGAGACATTAGGACAACCTTCAGGCTCTGTGAGAAATCCAAGATTCCTGCTTTGCTTCAGTAGCCCTATTTTTTTTCTTCTTGTTTTCTACTTTATTACTTTTGTACAGATTCGGTTTTAAGATCAGATTTAAGAGAAAAAAAATGCACTGCAATACAATTCATTTTGTGTCTACCCAAATAAAACTTCACACATTTTTACAGAAGCCTTTCTGCAGACATCTTATGAAATTCTCCTAACACATCTGTGAAGGATTTGTTCAGTTTAAAAAAAAAAAAAAGGCATAATCCAGCAGGCTGTTTGACCTCAGAGAAGAAGCACCTAGACGTGCAGGAGATTTGTAGTTCTAGGCAATGCAGCAAAAAAAATTAAAAAAAAAATCACCACAAATATACTCATCAGGATCCAGAAGTTGGAAGCCACAGTGCTGGAAGAAAACAAAGGTGACCTCAAGTCTTAGAGGACAGACTTAAGTTCAGTGAGAAGTTATTAGATGATGATAGTTATTAGACTTGATGCCTGTATTTGACAGTCAAACATGCACTACAATCACAGTAACGATGTCTTCTCCTCATCCCACAGCCAAAAGCAATCACCAGTTAGGAACTAAGTTCTGCTGAAAAAGTAATGCAGGGATACTTTAATCGCATTCCGTGTTTCATTTATCTATTTAAACATAAACACAAAAGTGCTGGGAATTACCAAGGAAGTGCTACATCAGGGTTGGGATTACAGAAGAGAAGCTCTCTTTCTGAAGCACAACAGCTTTAAGGACTTTGAGGACTTTGCACACCCTTATCTAACACGCACATTTTTATTTTCATATACAAGCTTTGCATCGGTATCACCAAGCACAAATAAAGCAAGAAGGAGTTCCCTATACCCAGAGTGTCAGACAAAGACCAAAGCTGTCTTTCTTAATTGCACCTTCTCGCTTCCAGAGCCTCCTGCCCGAGACGTGCATACGTTGGCTGCTTTACAGTATGTCACTGTACTCCCTCTCTTAGTCACATAAACAGCAAAATGATGGCTGGAGGGCTTGCTAGTGAATCCAACTGCTGAAATCAAAGCACTACAGGCTCTAGGTCACTTTGCAGTACAATGTCTTAGTTTACGACAAAAAGCCAAGCAGTCAGATCCATATCCATTGGTCCCAGCCATATGCATGAGCCAACACAGACAAGACAGAAGGCCCTTCTGCCATAAGACAACATGAATGACTTAAAGAAAAAAAAAAAAACATTATTCAGGTGCTACCCCAGACACAGCCTTCCTCAGTGCATCTTCATTAAGATGAGGGGAATGCACGTACAGTCACTATCATGGAATGGTTTGACTTGGAAGGGAACTTAAAGGCCATCCAGTTCCACACCCTTGCCATGGGCAGCATTGCCAGCCAGTGGATCAGCCTGCCCAGGGCCCCATCCAACTTGGCCTTGAATGCCTCCAAGGACAGGACATCCACAACTTCTCTAGGCAGCGTGTGCCACTGCCTTACCACCCTAACAGCCAATAAGTTCTTCCCTATTTCTAATCCCATCTGCACTCTCTTAGTTTAAAACCATTACCTCTTGTCCCATTCCTACATGAACTTGCAAATGTCCCATCCCAGCTTTACTGTAAGCCCTTTCTTTATTTAGGTCCTGAAAGGCTGCAATAAGGTCTCCCCAAACCCTTCTCCTCTCCAGGCTGAACAAGCTCAGCTCCCCAGACTGGAGAGACATTCCCGAGTAGTCCTGATTCTTCTGACATTAGTGTGAGACTAATACCTTAGGGGAGATTTGTACTGAAACATCATCAAAAGCTACATATGAGTCCTAACTGGGGACAATGTACACTCTGCCATGGAAATATTTGGTCCACACCATCAGAACAATTATATGCATAGAATCAGAAATAAGATGCAGTTTCCCCCCCTCCTGATAGCAGTACAAGTTTCTCTATGCATTTCTATTTAAACTCCTGAGAGCAATCTTCAGGTAAAACTGCCAGGAGAAAGCGAGCAAATCTAGTCTGAATCAGCCTTCAGAGCTGCAGACTGAGCACCCAATATTTTTCAAGGCACTTACAGTTGTATTTCTTTTAATCTTAAGTTTCTCTGCTGTAGCTTCTTAAGCTTTTTTTTTGTAGCCTCTAAAGCAGTTTTGGATAGTAGAAACTGTATCCAGAGCAACACTGTCTTAACAAATTTCTCCCATTGCAAGCTTTGTTTTGTTAACATCACAGGCCTCGTACTCCGAAAGGTGATCCAAGATCAAGCAAGCTACGGTTCATGATCTGATCTTAAGACTCCGAGGGAAACTTTCCAGGACTACATTCCTATTGAGGGCACAAGTCAAGTCCAGATGAAAACTCACACTGAACTTCCAGAAAGACCTACCTGCACACAGTTTGAACAACCACAACTTCATACATGTAAGCCATCCTCACAACAAAACCAATCAGGAATCGGCAGTGAGGCTGACTTAAGCTTTAAGGTTCCTGCTTCTCTGAACCATTCTATGATTCTGTAACTCTTCAGAGACTGAGCTAGAGCACACTGTCAACACTAAAAGAAAAAAAAATCTTCCAAAATATCATCCTTGACAAAAACTAATGAGTAAGAATGATGTGAGATTAGTGTTCAAGAATCTTTAGTATGAAGCCTGTAGTAAGGTACAATTAAAACAAACATGTTTGTTTAAGATACTTCAATTTTGAAGCACAGCATGTGTTGGTTGTTTGAAGTCACACCTACAATCTGTCCCTCAATCAATCTTGAGCAGGAAAGAAAAAGTAGAATGACCATGCAATATCTTCTGCATTTCAAGTAATGGTATTGTGTCTCCCAACAATTATCATCTACAATTAGGATACTTTAGAAAGTATCTTTAGAAAGAAAAAAAAAATGAATGTTACTTTTTAATACTATTTTATTAAAAATCTAAGAACTGACTGAAGGGTTGTTTGTTTGATGTTTATTTTTTGATCCCAACAACCCAAAGAACAACTGAAAAGAAGTAACAGAATGCATAAAAAGATCACGAACAGCAAGCCAAGCAACAATATTACTGCCTTGCAAATGAAAAGCAAGAAACAGACTGATTTGATTACTGGCGTAATGTGCAGTTCTGAAAAAAAGTTACTGAGCTGAAAATGGATATGCTTCTACAAGGACAAAGTGAGTTGTAATCTGTGGGAGACAGAAGTACTAGCATTATTTAACAAACAAGGCAGAAAAAAAGGCAAGAGTCTTTTAAGATTCAAACATCAGAGACAACAGCGTTTTTGACTGGGTGATTTTCAGCAGCTTGCTGATAAGCACTTTTAAGAATACTATTCCATATTATCTAATTCATTTTGAAGGTAGGGAGGTTCTGCCTATCTGCTAACTCCATGCCTTCCAGGTTTGACATCCTCATTTCCCGAGCAGCTTTAACAAGGCTCCTGGTAGAAGACGGACCACTTCCTGATGCAGATGGAAAGGACATTTTCTATGGTAAAACAGGAGGGCTACCAGGAGGGCTAACAGAACATGGTGTTCTGAGGAAGCACCCAGCTGAGCATGCCGCTCCAGCAATTCTGCAAGCCACTGTGAGCCAGTGGTGCGGAGAGCACAGAAATCAGCAGCCCACAACCTCCCGCGTGCTCTGCACCCTGACTCTTTTTCATTGCTTCAGAGGCAGGGCTTCAAAATCGAGCGAGTTGTTCTTTAGAAGGTACACAGTAAGAAGAGAAAAGTACTTTTTTTTTCTCCCAACATTCCAGCCCCACAACAAACTGTGCATTTGCGCAGGCTCAAGACAAATCACACGTGCAGAATAATTCCAGTAAGAATGTACAATTTTTGCAGCATTGCTTTTCAGAAATAGGTGACCTTGTATTTCCAAGGATCACAGTTTCATGAAGTAAACTATTGAAATTCAAGTACCCACATCAGCAGGACACACGATAGACAACAAACCTCTAGAAATTCACTTCAGTATTGCATTATTGATTTTCAGGAGACAACAAATCTGAGGAAGAAGAGATTCAAGCCCTTTCGGATGCTAAATTTCTTAAAAGAAGTTTTGCAGCACAAACTTCAGCAAAGCTGTGTTTTAGCCTTAACTCATTCCATCTTGTCACTACATATACTACAAGAAAGGGATTTATAAATCACGGTACAGAACTTCAGTAATAAGAGCTCAACCAACCAAACCAAAATATTCCATGAAGTGTCAACTAAACAAATTACTTTTAAACAGATACCTGCTGTAGGATAAGCTACCTTGCTTGCCTGTGTACAACAGCTCTTGCTACTACAAAGAGCTGTCACTTCAATGCATGCAACCAATATTCTTTCTGATTTCTGTTAACAATTTCTACCAATATCTCACTGGACTACTTTCATTCAAGACGAAAAATCTGAGTTGGAAATTATATTATCTTCTGTACATTTTAAGAACAACAAACCTGGTGAAGCAGGTGAGAGTTCATTATATCCTCCAAAGGAAGCATTCCGGACAAGTTTTCGGCCGTCAGCTCTTGCAGAAAACACAGATGAAATCCCAGCACATGAGGAAAACCTACGTCGCAGTGCACCCTCTTCCTTCATGAGTTAAGATGTTTGTACAAGGATTATGTTCTCTGTGAAAGCTGGTTAGCATTAGCTGGCTGGAACAAGAGTGTTGCAGTAACAGCCTTCTACCTCATATTCTGATGAGTAAGATACAAAAGGAAAAAAACAAACGAAGGGCATACATGAAAAATGCAGCGAAGAGAAAAATGCAGTGAAGAGGCTGCCAAATCAGCAGCAAGCCAAGCAATATTATACTGTTCTCGTCAAATCCATTAGAACATTTAAAGGTGAACAGCTGCGTTTCAGCTTTTCCTCTCCACATATACAGAACACCATTTTTTTTTACATCTCAGCTTTGGTCCTATTCATCTCTGCTTTCTAAGAGCACTAAAACAACCACCATTTAGGTTTTAAGGTTCATTAAATCAAATCTTCTTCACATTAGTCTTCCAAATCCCAAATTTAAATTGCACTTAGGAGCTAATGTGGCTTCCCTATTTGATATTTCAGTATGCAATGGGAACCTAAAAAGGAAGCCAATGTTTGCTTTATGCAGCCATGATGAACTCCCCTGTTCAGGTACTTACCTAGCTAATTTTCACCAGCTGATTATTACGGCTTCTACATCTCCATCTGTTACTTTTATTTAAAAGGTGAGGTGATAGCATACTCTTCTCTAATGCACTGCCACATTTATTTATGCAATCTGTCTGACTGCTGGAAGAGCTGCACAAAATAAGTTCCACAATTATTTTCAATGGCCCAAGTATTTTGTGCAATGAATACAACACTAATTGTCCTAAATTTTAAACACAAAAAATAATTCCAGTAAATTATGCTTCAAGACTAGGAATCAGAGGATCCAAACTGTTCACTGCTGGTAGCAGAAAGAAGGTAGCTAAGCTCTCCCTAATCTCCTTCATGCACCCCACATTTCACTAGCTGTTTCTCTGCCCTGTTCCATGTGCTTGCACTAATTCCATTCTTCCATCACCTGGATCTAATAGACTCACACCATATTTCTGACAAGCTACATTTTGAAACCTGCTTTGTTAGCTGGAAAGGAGAAAAATAAAACACTAAAAATAGCCTTGAAATAAAGTCTCACGTGTTCCCTTACTTGGTACAGAAGGATTTCTCTTCTCACAAAGTGAAATGCACACCCTAAATCAAATTAGTGGTAATGTGAATTTCACTAATTCTTAAATAATCCTGCGTAATCCAGCTGTTTGTGTAAAGAAATGTAGTGTTTGTAGATAAGCAATTTCAGTTTGCACTGGCTTAAAGATAATACAGTAGACTGAAACATTCTTTAACTTCGTGACAGGTTTGAACTGTGCAGAATGTTCGTGTATTTGCATCTATGAATACACATACTAAAATACATACAGAAATCACTGAAAATTAACTTTTCTGACTATGAAGCATAGCAGCTTCCAGGATGCTATGAACGGCTAGAATTTCCTCATGCCTCTTACCAGAAAAAATGTTCCAATATATTTCAAGCAATGTAAGGAAACGAAACATGACATGTAACCTTCGCTTATTTTGTATGAGAAGTGAAAAACTTACGGGCATGGTGAATGGAGAAATTAGACATTATATTCATTTGACTGAGAAGTGGCTAGATATCCAGGGGGGAACAATAAAATCTTGAAGGTTTGTCCCTCATTTCCAGCCACATTGTCTCAGGTCCCTTGGCACTGTTTCATGTTGCCAAGCCAATCTGAAACCTTTCTCCGTATACCTTTTCCTCCATTTAGAAGGAAATCTAAAATCTTTGCCTAGCCTTGCAATTGTGACAATGTTACAGCTGCATCTCTCCTCTCTGAAGTTACCAAGCACCTCTTCCTTTAATCCAACAGCAGCACAGGAGCAGCAGGCTCTGAGCCTTTGGTCTAAAGATGACCATCTCACCACTACAATAGAGAGGGGAAAAAGTAGTTCATCTCCCTCTCACCCAATCACCCTCATATCTCACTTCCACATGCAGTGGTATAACAGTTCACATCAGGCTTTGGCTATAAATATTCCACCTCTGGAACAGTTGTGATTTCTTACGGCTTCTCATACTTGCACATGTATGGTCAACTACTTTAAAGCAGAAGCAGATAACTGACACATAACAAAAGGCTATTACACCAAAAGAAAGCTATAACTTTTGATAAAAAATGAGCATTCTTCTCTATAACATGACTGTAAATGAAAGTTTATTATCACTTTTGGGAATCAGCCTGCAGTATTAAAAAGGTTTTTGTTCCTCAGACACTCAACACTCTAAATTTCCTGAAACTCTCTTCATTCTCTGCAACAAATTTTATTCCTGAAACAGCCTGAAAAGATGTTTCAAGTAGTTTGAAAGCACTCTTATCTGCACATTCTGTGTACAGCAATGGCAAAGTGCACTTCATAAGCCACCATATATTAAACAAGATCTTTTTCTCCCTGTTTCCAACCTAAACATCAATTAATACAGAATGAGCCAATCTATTGATAAAAACAGAATTAACATTGTTCATTACACTGACATCCCAGGAAGTCTTCTATTCTTTTCATATATTCAGTGCATAGTGCCTTAATAAATGGTATACTTAGAAAGTGCTCTAACATACAAAGCCTGAAAGTTTACAGAGTTTCCAAATATTCCCAAATAGAACTACAGTCAAGCCCAATGGCAGACAGTAGATAACTGTCAATGTCTATGCAAACAGGAAAATAGCCACACTCTGGTCTAAATGTATTCAGGTGCATGCCACAGTGCAAAAGTTAAGTATTTCATAAAAGTAGACTTAAAGGGAGAACACATCTTCAGTTCTCTGTTTCATGTAATAGCTACACCAGCAGAAAGGAGATCAAGTCCATGACTGGAATACTTCATTGATCTATCTCAAGGGAAGAACAAACAAAACAAAAAATCCATTCCTAATCATAAACTATTGAACATCTTTTCAGAGAAGGAAAACGTATGCATTGTTCATATTTTCTCAAGGACAGAACGTATTTCTCATATCAGCTACTCAATCAGAGCTTCTTTACTGGTAAGTGCTGGCTGAAAACTATGTTGTAGTCCTGTGCTTAAGGCATTTTTTTAGGATATTGCCTTAAATCTTAGCACGCAAACTCTAAAAAGCAAGTATGCAGTGCATGCAGTTCCAACAACACATGAGCACTTTTGATAAAGCATGGTTATAGTTTTAAAATATTTATCCAAAAAATAAATATTCAGTGTTGAAATAAAGCACAGACTTATAAAAAGAACTCCTTAGAGTTGTATAGGTAGGAATTGCCAACCGTGAAAACTGAATTCTAAAAATCAAACCATATTCTAAACTATCCTACTGAGGAACTGTAAACAATTATTTTTACACAGATGTTAGTAACTTAAAAATATGAGGATTTTAAACAAATTCATATTGCCGTAATAATACAACTCTGAGTACATCTACTGATGCAAAGTAAAAAATATCTTCTCTTAGAGTTGTGCAAGCAGAGCCCAAAAATCTTAAAACCAAAGTCTGTAAAAGCTGAAGGGAGGAGAAAGAGAAAGGAAAACTGATAGCATAGCAGAGAAGCTAGAAGCTTTTTACACTCACTCTTCAAGTCTGATAATAATCTGCTCTGACAGCTCAACAACGTGACGTTTCCAGCAGGCTTCTCCTCCCAGTCCAGCAAATGAAAACATCATAAATAATTTTCTACATGTAGTACATGCACATTCCGTACAGTATGCAAAAACCAGTAAAAGCAAACTGCTAGGCTACCATACCTACAAACAAGTTTTATCCAACACACAATTTTTGCATGTGGATTTTAAGCTAAAGTGTTTTTATTCTATTTAAGAAAAAAAAAAAAGAAAGAAGTAAAGATGTACTTGCCTTCAGATACCAATATTTGATTAACAAAAATGACATCTGAATCATGAGGCTACACGTTGTGGTGGCAGTTTCAGTGGCAAGTGTCTTTCACTAAATCTTCTTTTGTTCTCTACTGTTTCCAGGTCAAGTGCAGTCTAGCTGAGGAGTAATTCCAGAGGCATGCCTAAGAATGGTTTATGAAATGACACCAAGACTCCCAGCGCCTTGCTGGCAACTGTACTTGCCTCCACCTCATCGCTTACTAAGGCTCCTGCTCAGCTCCTCCCACCCAAAGCAAATAGCCTTGCTCACTCGCTGCTCAGGTTTCAGCACTTTTCATCTCAGCACTTACAAAATTCAAGGTCACAGTTCAGGTTCAAGTACACCAGCTTTCCTGAGATTTACACGGAGAAAAAGAACTCACTTGAAAAGTTTTGTAGTAATCAGCCCTACTGTGCCCTTCAAACCCAGCACCATTCTTTCACAAAGCTATAACTCGCAGAGAAAGGAGCATACATAATTTACCCAAGCCACAAATGCTGGGTGGAGCAGCATTTCAGAAATGGCAAGTTTTAATAAATACACAATGACTTGCAGAGGAATGTGCCAGAGCGTGCATCACAGTAAGAATGCAGGACATCAAGATAATACATTCAGAAGACTAATCACACACAGCTAAACATATTCACCTACAGTTTGGCAGCATAAACTGAAAACAAATTGCATACGGTCAAACTCCTTCCCCCTCTTTACTGTGAACAGAACCATATTAACATTCTCTTTGACAAAAGCATCAGTGAAGCTACTCCAAGTAAGAGGCACAATTTTGCAGAGGCTTCACCTGCATGATGCTATGCACAAAGCTGAAAAATGACCACTCACGTCACTGAGGCCAGTTACCTGTGCCTGCCTGCAGCAGTATACAGATATGAATCCAGAACTACCTGAAGAACCACAGTCCACGTGGTTTCTATACATTCCAGATTACAAAACACTTCTTCAGCATCAAAGGACAAAGTAAGACAACAGAAACCAGCAAGAGAAACCAAGACAAAGTACTAAGGGTTGCAAGATTTTAGGCAGAAATAACCACGTGGCAATAGAACACATTTCTAAGACGTTAGCTATACTCATACGAAAGAGAGGGTGCTTGGCATCAGAAGTACCATTTGCTGTTAATATGGAATTGCTAGAACAAATTAAAAAAACAAAACGAGTCTCACCAAACCTCTAACAGTTTCCTTGTTAGTGCTGAGTCAGTTTCAAGTGAGGAGGAATTAAGTTTAAAAACAAACAAAAAACCTCACATAACATGCTTGGTAGTAAGTTGCTCGTACTATAATCAATTATTTAGTCATTCTTTAGTTTCTCTGTTCGAAGGATAGATACAGCAGAGTGAAACAGGAGACTGCATGAAGTTATTTGCATGATTAAGTCTGTCTGGGTATACTGCAGAAAAGTCAAAGGAAAGGTTAGATGAAAACCAGAAATCATTATCAACCATTCAATATAACCCAACTGCCCAGAAAACAATCTATTTAGAACCAGACCGATGGTGAAGATCTATCAACTGCAAGCATCATATTCAAAAAGCAGTATTAACACTTTGAAAGTGCTCACTGAAAGAAAAGCAGAAGCTGTCATTTAATCAGAGATCAGAATTTAGAGTCCTGGAATGACAGAGGTTGGAAGGGGACCTCTGGAGGTTATCTGGTCCAATCCCTGTATTCTGCTAACACCCTCTGCCTGGAGATACGGGCACAGAGGACTTTTCTCTCCAACTCCAGCACAGACCACCTTTGCTGATGCTTCAACTCTGTGCACTCCCAGGAACAGGCTCTCACCAACCTGCCCAAAGGTCCAAAACAAAGCATCCATCTCAGAAATAGCTGCTAGTGGATCAAAAAGGCTCAACTCAAATAACACAGGACTGAACCTTTCCTTCCATTGAATGACAATAACCCACATGCTACATTTCAAGAGCCTCCTGATGCTACCTGCTGGTGGGTCACAACAGTCATCTCTGTGAGATCCCAAGTCCGGAGTGCCATGTATTTCCTGTCATGTAATCAAGCTGTCAGCTGAGCCAACCCACCTGAAAACAAATGGTTTTAAAAGCTGCAAGTTGTATGGATTTACAGTGAAGCAGCTTTAACTTGTCAGCTGCTCAGGTAGACAGCAATTTGTGCAAGTCTTATGTTCTCTTGGTCAGTATAGCTGCAAAGGCATCTCATCCCTCCAGGAGTTAGCAAGTGTTCTTCAGCAGCTAATGCTTGAAAACATTTAATTTTCACTCACCATCTTCTCTCTCATGTGAAAAATAGTGAATTTTGTATTTTCTCTCCAAATTTTTCTCCAAAGATTCCTACAGATTAAAATCCTACCATGTCCTTTAGATATTTACTAGAGAGCAAGCAGTATTTTAGCCCAAGTTCTGCACAGCCAAAAATGCTCTTACTCTCCCACAAAAGGAGCATCAACTTCTCCTTTCTATTCATCATGATCATCATTGTTACTCGCAGCACAAATGTTCTGTTTCCACCATCAACCCATCTCCCTGCACCTAAGCCACTCTGTTTCTCAGTTACAGACAATACACATTCATCCTTGTGCAAAATGAATTAACAGCTACTGTTACTCTGCTAGAAAGGAGGAGCAGATCCTGCTTCTTAGCTCAGTTCAAGCTCCTTCTGGACACCTTCATCCAGGGCTTATCCCTATGTGACAAGCATTCACTTAGTCATACAGTATGTCAGTTTAACACATGAAAACAACCAAGCCCTTAAAATCTAACACAAAAGAGCTCGCTCTCTCTCCTCACTACTAATCAACAAAATGAAACAACTTCTTCGTAAACAACATGCTCCAGGAAATAATGTGGGAGGCAGCAGACTTCAAAAAGAGCAGGAAGCTGTTTATCTAGAACAAAGATTTACATTATTGTAAAATATCTCCTCCTTGATCTTTATCGTGGTAATATACTTTTCCTAGATACTACTCACATTTTCACTCATTGATGCCTCCTATAAAAACAGAAATACTGAGTGCTGATGCAATTAAATTGAGCCAGGAAGGTTGTCTGCACAGGTCACTGTTGACCACAGGAAATAAAGAAATGGAGCTCCAAAATCCTAATGCATCATCTGCTGAGTTGACAGCCTTAAAGTATAAGTTAGAATTCGGTCAACACAAGCACCACTGGTATTTGCTCTTGTTCAGGTTGGGATGATGCTCCCATTATTGCAAGCTGCAAGTTGTTCCAAGTTGTTCAACTTGCAAGAGTGGATCAAATTCCCTAAAATCTACAATGGTAAAATTTCCCCAAAATGGATGCAGTGAATTTTGCATTCCTCTGTGGATTTTCACTTCCTCACACTCCTAAAAATTAAACTCAGAGACTACTTCCTGAGTGAATAAACACACATGAATGCTATCAGCATCATCAAAACCAAAAAACAAACCATTTCTTTTCACCATATATGCTTTGTAACATATGCTCAGTGGTACACAAAAAACAACAGCACAGCTCTCATTAAATCAAGCCATAGAGAGACAATGCAAATTCCTTAAAAGAAGTCTGACATTTTCAAACACCTTATTATGCAATGCTTAATGTTGCTACCTTAATTAATTTTCTCTCTTTATCACAAGAACAACTTATCAGTTAAGCTGTATATATTTTATTTTCAAAAGAAGTTTGAAATACTTTAACTGCATATTTACAAGTCAGAAGGTGTCCCCTTCCTGAGGAGGCTTCTGATTTTTTCATATATTTTAAGAGATCAGTATTTCTATATTAATCCCCTTTATCAAGCAGAAATAAAGGGGCATGCTGATGTCAGTCTGAGTTAACAAGATTTACAAGAATCCAATTTAGCAGGGATAATTTGTGTAACAACATAAACAGCTTACATCAGCGAGCGCATTTCTGATTTACAGGTTTTGAAAATGCAGTCCCAGACTCAGTATTTTTGATGCTCAGTTTTAACTGTAATAACACAGTTTTGTCAAAGATTCCTTTCTGTTGCACTGATATTTTGGTTAAAAAAAAAAGCAAAACCCCCAAAGTTTCCATATACAGCACTGACAAGTCACAGACAGGGCCAACATGACAGGTATTAGGGAAGGACGAGCACAAACACAGACTTCAAAAGTCAAAGTTAAAGACTGTATAAGGAAAAAATGATCTGCTTTAAAAAATTTGTGCATATTATTAAGAAATCCTTATCTCTCTCTTTGATCACTTCCCACCTTGATTTAAGAAGCAAAGTAGCCTTATTGAGTGAGCCGCTGAATGAAAGAATCTAGAAATGGCTGTTTAAACATATACAACAAAAAGTGGGGGGTGGGGAAGGTGGAAATCAGTAAATGTCTTCAATATCAACTCAACATAGAGCTGGTCAAGCCTACTCACAGAAGTGGTTCCTGAGTCATGATGCTGAAAATATCTGTGATCGGAACATCTTCATCTGTGCGACTGAGCTTAGAGCTCCCACAAAAAGTTGCATTGCTGGCTTTCCAGAATTAAACCATTTCTTGCATGCTATGGAGGCAACAGGCTAGTTTCTATATTTGTTTTCATGTCACTTGAACCTCAGCACGAGTGCCTCAGTTTTTGTACTAGATAGCAGTTGGCTTTTGTGTACTATGTAACTTAAAGCCGTGACATTGGGAGGTGCAATACTTCCAGAACAAAATATAATTGCAGCCAATCAAGACTGGCTTATTCTGACAATCTAGGTAACAAGATGGGCATGGCAGTAAGAAACTGAGTCCATATTAATTAAAATTACAAGTGAACCTTAGGACCAAGGCTATATAGAGCTGACTTAAACTTTCTGTTTAAACTGATGAGATCATGCAGGCATAACTCCTATGATCAGCTTATCAAAACAGATCTGCGCTGGGAAGGAATGAGGAAGGATGAAGTATTTCACACTAAGAAGTGAAGTATAGGAAAAAAGAAACTTTCTGAAATCAAGAACTACATTCATGTAAGTTAAAATCCAGGATTTATACATGAAAGTACTTGAAATTACGAAATACACACCACTTAAAACTTCACAATGGTATGTTATATTGCTCACTCTTTGTTCCAAATAGGAGGCCAGTGGCTAAAAATAAGTGAACATTTAAAATCTTTACCTCTGCTCCCTTATATTAAGATACAACTTCTCGTCTATTTTAATTATACTTGTAGACATGACCATTAGGATCCTAAACACGAACAGAAGACACAAATCAAGTTAGTTCCAGTAGATGTGCCAAGGACAGGCACCAGGTGACCTCTCTCCCTGGACCATTGCTGGTTGGCCAAAGAATTTGACACACATCGTGTTCATCAGCCTGTTCCTCTTTGCCCACTAACACCAGCATGTCCACTAGCTGCTTCAACTCATTCATTTTTAGCCACAAGTTTTATAAAAAACTGGATTTGCCATAAAAATTACTTTATTCAGGCAGTAGGAATTATAACTTAGGTAATGGATAAACCATCCAGCAGCAGAAGCCAAAATACTCATGTCATAGCTTCCCTTTACATATATTCAACCAGACCACACTTTTTTTTAGTTCCCATTCTCTTTTGTGCTGTGCCTAGTAAGCTTTTCAGACTGTTTAGATTACCCATTCAGGTACCAGTGATTAGACATGTTTCCATTTAGTTAGAAACGTCTGTAAAAACTGTATCTAAACATTTCCTATATTTCTGCATGTCCTCATCACACAGTACCATGGGTGTATTATACAGTAAAAGAAAGCACTTACCATAATATTTAAATAAACTTAGATAACTGCATCACTTTTCAAGTAAGGGATCTGACAGAACACAGAATAACACAACATTTATTTGAACAATAAATGTTACAAAGAAGGTACATATACATATGCTACAGAAGATATTTCCTGTTTAAATATTTCCAAGCACAGTGTAAGCTAGAAAACATCAAGCACTGTTCCAGTGAGATAACAGCAGCTTTTAGAAAATATATCAGAGCTAGCTGTGCGTATCACTGAAAATATTGCTGTAATTCTTAAAATACAATAAAAGACTACTAGATTCAACATAGTAACAACTATGTTTGATGTAAAAGTACTTTCCCTGTTATGTCAATGACATGGAATGGGAAAACAGCAAAGTGATTCAAAGATGCCTCAGAATCTGGCTTTATTACTATGACTAACATCATTACTTGGACAAATCACGTTAGAGGAGTTTGGGAGGCTTGTACAAAGTCGACTCAGAAACACTACTCGTGTTGAGAACTGGAGTAATCATAGCTGATTAGCACAGCTGACAAGATCAAAAAAGAGTATCAATTAAAAAAGAAAAAAAAAGACTGTACACTGTATACATCACCACCACAGACATTTATAATTATATTCTAGCCAGTAAGACAAACAGTTTCAAATTCAAATAAGTACAAGGAGAGCAACTGCAGCTTGTTTTTTATTTTCACTTTTAAAAAACCTATCAGCACATCAGGTCTACTGGTATGTTTCACTGTGGACCCAATCAGTTCACACAGATTTACTAAGAGTTTGTTTTTAACAGGTTTAGCAAAGCAGAGAATGGGCTGATGACTGGCAAAGAGAGCTGGGATTTTTACCTTTCAAATGGAGAAGGATCTTACAGAAGTAATTAATGAACAAGGGCACCAGGTTTAGGCGATGCATCGTAACACTTCTGCATACCAGAGACATTAATGCGACCATCAATTACAGGGTTATACACAGATAATGATTTTCCATCATGTGGGCTGTTCTCTCACAAGTCACAGCATACTTCATTAAAGTAATGCACCATGTGGTAATTTTTTTTGTTTCAGATTAACATGTAAGGACAAAAGAAATTACCTGCAATACTTTAATACACTTTCTTCCTGACTTCTTCATTGTGGAGGGCAGTGTTTTTGAACTAATGTTTGAAATAGGTAATGTCAGCATTTAAGTTCTTCAAAACCTCTGTAAAAAAAACAAAACAAACAAAACAAAAAAAACCTTTGTCTTACCATGGCTGTGAGCAGTTGCTGGGCTGAGAGATGGCTGGAGTAACTCTTTGGTTGGAGTAAAATAAGCTTCTTTCCCCTGGCGCTGGCTCATTTTTCCTGGAGTTAAAAGCTGCGATTCATCGCTGTTTGTTACCACTGCT
This sequence comes from Perdix hodgsoniae, assembly GCA_035772895.1. Classification (NCBI taxonomy): domain Eukaryota; kingdom Metazoa; phylum Chordata; class Aves; order Galliformes; family Phasianidae; genus Perdix; species Perdix hodgsoniae. The sequence goes on along the minus strand of JAPSGF010000006.1, from coordinate 7,460,458 downwards.
GAAATACAAAATGGATGCTCAATCTTGTGTGCTTGTGTATAGATTTATATCAACTTCAATGCTTTTCATGAAACAGGGATTAAATGCTGTCTTGTGAAAGACTTCTTTCTATAAAATGAAGATTTCAAACCAGAGATTTGCTTGGGAGCAGATGGCAGAAAGGAGCCAGAAAGACTGGTCTAAGATATGAGTCAGAAGATGGAAACAAAAACTAGTAGATGTATGAAAGCTGCAGACTACTACTGAATACAGACACAGCACTGAGCTGTTACTTAAGTTCTGAAATTAGGATTTTTTTTGCTACTTTTTTTACTTGGTTTAACTAGTCACAAGAGAGTTGAACCAGGAAACAACTTGCTAGGTCAGCCTATACTAGCATCCCAGAAAGCTAAGATGAATGAATGTATACATAAATGTCAAAGAAATGCATCTTATTAATAAAGATCATGTAGAGAATATATCAAGGGAAAGGTTTAAAGTGGAACAGTTCCTCTCCTTGAACCTTATCAGTTTGAAAAGGATTTGTTTGATCTCTTCTAGTTATTCGTAGCTAAGCAGCCATCCTGCTTATGGTGTTGGTACATATCCTTAAGCTGCACATAACAGAACTGTAAGTTTTTTGATAGGGGAAGAACGGCTGACTCAGTAACATCTCTCCTTTGGAACTAGATGTATGGGCAAAAGGAGATTAAAAGAAAAACAGAAGATGCTTACTAAACAACATTCTACCTAAAAGATTCTAACTTACAATGCTGCTCGCTTTAAAGAGTTCCCCAGCTTTCCTCAAAATAGTTTTAAAAGTTCAGAAGAATATGCAGTCAAAAGAAATTAGTTCAATTTTCTAGGTAGAACCTGCAGGTATAGAGGCTGTCTTCTTAACTCCATTACTACTATTATTATAGTAACTCAAATTTGCTTTGTGAGCAAAGCCTAAAAAAACAGAGGCATTAAGATGAATGTAAGGATGCTAAGATAAACCACCTAGAGCTCTTCTCCAGATAAATTATACCATAACTGCAGCTCAAGAAAAGCGAGCAGATAGAAAAGGAAGCAAAAAGCTCATTTTCCTAGCTCAGGGTTCAAATGTGTCCCTTTTTAACCTTTTACAAAGGTTTTTACACAGATTTGTTTGTTGTTTTTTTTTTTAACTATCAAGATGCAATGATTTTTCAGATGATATTTGCCTATAGTTTAGTAGGCAAGCAAGCTCTGCACTCAAGTTATAGAAAAGCACAAACTAAATTCCATGATATTAACTCAGCAACACCCATAGCAAGCTTCAGATTCCCCAGTTAAACTCATGCTCCTCTGACAGCCTGCAGACTCAGTCTGAGTCTTGCAAAGACTGCTAGCACTGCCACAAATGCTCGTACCCCATGAAAGAAAGGTTAGGTATCACTTTGTATATAACATCTCGTGCACAAGCCTACTGCTTTAGGCTGAAATTCTTAAATCAAGTGGGCTTTTCAGAAATTCAATTTGTAAAGTTGGGAAACGATTAACAAGAGATTTTTAACATTCCTTTCTTAATACAAAACATAGAAGTGTTAAACAAATGGAAATAAATCAGTTAAGACCATGCATGTCTATGTGCACTGCAGCAGCAAACAAGAAAAAGTTACCTCCCTATTTTCCAATGCCTGATCCCAATGCTCCAAGATATTTGCTTTAGGGCAAGGGGAAGAAAGAACAGACAGAACCAAAAGCCCACAATCATTCCGGCTGGAAAAGAGCTTTAAGATAATCAAGTCCAACCATCCACCTAGCACTATCAGCCCACTGCTAAACTGTCCCAAGTAACATACCTGTTACCTGAAGAATGAAACAGTGAATAAGATTGCTAAGAAGATTTCATCATTTTTATATAAAGGATCAACTAATGACCTAGTTTTTTAAGATGCCAGTCCTGTGTGGAGCCAAGAGATGGACTCAAAGATCCTTGTGGGTCCCTTCCAACTCAGGGTATTCTATAATTCTATGTTTGGCAACCTATATAAATATAAACCTTAAGCATCTTACGGCAGGAGTTCTGGAACCTTAGACAGAAACTATTTCAAAGGAAAGGAAAAAGTATTTGGGAATGAGAGAGGAGGAGAAGTTATGTATGTATTGAACCTCAGTCCTTAAGATGTCACCAAATCAAATACCTAACACTTGGAAGTAGACCTTTTAAGAGGGAATATTTAATTATTACAAATAAATAAAAAGCTCACTAATTTGAACAGACTCTTTGGCTGCCATTTGTAGTTTCTGATGGATTGATTTTATGAACACTAAAAAAAATTGTGGCACATACTTAAATTATCCATTTAGTGACTATGTTTGATGGTCCTATGGCTAATTTCTAACTTATCTGAAGTCAGAAAAGATTTTATCCTGGAATTTCAGTAAATTCACAAAATAAAGTAGGTTCATCTCTCAGAAAAAGAGCAATGGTCATTTACTCTAGTGTCTTGCTCACTTGTGAAAGTTTAACACGAATGAATGATGTTCCTAGTCAAATGTGTCACTTCTCATTTGCCCAGAATACCAAACTGAAGCTTCCAGTTTTAAACCTGGGTGTCCACATGTACCTGCAGTAAAATCTTGGCAAACTAATGAAAGCTGTAAGACTCAAAACCCACACTCAAATGCTGACTAATCTTCAAAGCACTCAAACTTTCTAGAGAGTACAGCTTTAGCTTCTTAATCAGGTCTTTATAGCATGGACATCCAAAATCTGATTTTTCTAATGTCACTTAATTCTTAGGTTTCATATGTCATCTTTGAAACTTGAGAAATGAATTTAGTAGATACATACTCAGATGCACATCAAGTAAGATATAATAGCATTGCAAACCATTTCTTCCACTCAATGGCCTTGAAGTGGTTATGCACTTTAAGAATTCAGCTCAGGCTTCAGAGCACTCATTCAAAAGAGAGAAGATCTTAGTTCATCCTATCATTTACCTGAAAAGGTTTAAACTCATATAATCTATCTCCTTGAAGCTAAGCAGAATGCTATTTTAGAAAAGAAACATGAAGTAGTAAACATCAAAGTCTCTTTGTGAGTCTTTGGAGGGCACATTTGAATACCAACAGAACTGTTAGAGATGATAATTCAAACTTCATTCTGTGTCTCACTACTAGCAATCAAATTACTAATTATAGATTGTCAGTAAGATTTATGTATCAGAAGAAATACAAATTGAGGTCTTTACAGCCAATTTAGTTCATCAGATGAAGTTATGAAAAAAAAACCTGAAGTGGTAGATTGTCAATTCTTCTGTTCTATAATGAGCATATCATATCAAAGTGCCTTACACACTTAATACAAGGACGTGAGATATAGGAAAATATTTATATAAATTCAGTTCTGCATTAGTTTTTACTAACTAGCAACAGTAGTTCCACTTACAGAAAATCCAGAAAATTATAAGCTGGTAAACTGAAAGCATTATTTAGGTAGTTATTTTAGCAGTAAGATTTTAAATACTCTGTTCAGGAATTTTCTAGCACTTAGCATGGTTACTTCTTTCACTGAAAAAAAAAAAATATTAAGAAATAGCTTCAAAATGTGGGATAAAGAGGCTTCAGGAGCTCTATGCATGTACACCCTAGTAAATGTCAGCTTTTCTGATCAAACATTTATACAGCAGAGCCATCTCATATTTTTTTCAAAGAATGTGCCTCATCAAAATGCGTTCTTCATAAAGAGAAAACCTGTACCTGGTATGGGGTACATGGACAGCCCACAAAAACTGATTAAAATCATAGCTTCTGCACAGATTTCTTTCAAAGGGGAATGTTCATGCCTGCACCTGTCCTTCCCTCACATACACAGACTCTAAATCCCAGGCAAAATTACTCTGCCAATCATATGATCGCACTGATGCACATGAAGCAGTGGCATTGGTTGATCTTTGACTGCATGCTCATGAACACACAGAATTTTTCTCTACTGAAATAGTAAAGTCAATCTCTGAGTATTACAGTTCATGCACCAGTTGATTTCTGATGACTTACTGAAATAACTTAGTGAAATTAAGCAAACCACAACACCATAAACATAAAACTGCAAAAATGAATTTATTTCTGAACCACTATTTCCTTGTCTTTATTATCTACACTACAGTAGCTTCTGAAGGATTTTTTTTCAAAACAGTAAATTTTCCTCTGTATCTCAGCTTCTGGATTTGAAGACAGAAGAAAATCAAATATTTAGCCAAAGGGCTCACTTACAAAGAAAGAGACTACCTATTATGCACATATGTCCAAAATACCATAGTAAAGGTGTGTTCACTTACTTGATGGTCCATGAGAGTCTCTGTTATCACCATGATGCTGTGTACACATACAATTGAAGAATGAAGAACAGCAAACAAAAAGATCCAGGCCAGGAAGAAGCAAGTGCACAAAAGCAGCAGCGGGAAAGAAGGACAATGAAAACAGAGTTAGTTCATGGCTAAAATACAACATGCACCTCTATACCAAAGGCAAGACCTCAAGAGAATTAGCAGCTTAGAAAAGTCAAAGCAACAAAACTGACACATATACTGATAAAGCAGCCACTAGAAGCCATCGCTGTGTATGGTTAGTGTACATGATGAGCAACTGACCAAGCTGCTAATTCTGAGTAGAATCTCCCACTGCTACTATGACTTGATATGTAACGTACACTAAGAAATTTCCAGCTGAAATGTTTTCAGAAGGCTAAAGCTCAAAAGAAAGTTGAAATAACATTTATTTCCAAAACTGGACCACTTTCAGATAGATGTTTCAGAAATAAAAAAGCTCTTAAATGATCGTTAGTCTGCAAACAAGCACAAAAGCACTAAAGCCATATCTATGCCAAAGGCTTCAGTAGGCAAACATTGATCTAGAAGCCACATTTTGTATCAAAATTTACCCAAAGAATAACTTGCATTAAAACATTATCTTCCTCCCGTTGAGATAAATGAAATGCAGCTACTGCAGGAGAACAATCATACACTAACAGTCTGGACACCCTTCTGACATTGGAATTGGAATCACTTAAAAGTCACTAGTACCCAAAGCCACTATGGGCTTAAGATCCCACTGTGCTTAGCAGTAATACAGACAAGGTAAGTTCCACCCATGGCTCAAAAGGTTTACTACTTTTGAGACACACACAAAAAACACAGAAGAGGTGAAAGCCAGCACACCAGCATGAAATGCCATTTCCTTTCTAACACCAAAATAAATCCAAAAAAGCTACTATACCTACTGTACCTCAGACAAAAACCTTCTGCTCAATTCCCATGTAGAAAGGAAATCTTTGTCCTGCTTTGTAAAGCATTCAGTTTTACCTCTCTGTTATCAGGACCAATTAACAGCAAATTTGAAAAAAGTAAAAATCTTTGCAAGCAGGAGACTTATCACTCCCCATCTTAAAACACGGATTTTTATTCCTCACAGCCGATAAGAGGCATAAAATCATCACTGCTACATGTAGTGACAAGCAAACCTAAAATACTGCAACAAGAATTCTGAAACTGCAGGACAAATCATTGGAAAGATGAGGGAACACTTCTTTTATAATGTTGCACTTCATGGAAATAGATGTGGTTGAACAAGAGAAGCTGAAATAAAGTGTGCTTGGTAAACAGCCTTCTGCCCCTTGTCAGACACTTTAGGTCAGAGGAAAACACTCCTAAAGGAACCCATGAACTTATCAGACAAGTTTAAGTACCAGCATATGAAATGCATACAAGAACTCAACAGTTTTCAAGGTACAGCTTTTTAGCAATGCACAGCAGACTAGGAGAAAACTTCTGTTTGGACTGTAACTGTGCTACCCTATGCTGTTCACAGATCGAAGAGAATTACTGACAAGAGAGCAAGGAAAGAGCCTGCAGTAACAGATCCAGCAGCTGATGGAAGGACTTGAAGCACCAATACGCAGTGCTGGTCTGCTTTATTTCACACTGCAAGTCAGAAAGCAAGAGAATAGAACTGGAAAAATAAATTACTAACAGGCACACAGATCAGACGTTTCTGATGCACGGTTCCTAACAGCACATACTTACGCATTGAAGAAACACAGAGAAAAAGCACAGCAGAGGGTTCTGTCTCACTGCCTGCTTCTCAAGCAGTTTGACCAAGATACAACATGACACCACACAGCAGGGCAACCGGTCACCCGAGACGATGCAGGGACTTTTGCGTAAATATTTTAGCATTGCCTGGTTAATCCTATGCACCGGTACAAACAGCTCCCATGCCAGGGACTGAAACACAAGCCTGGCTAACTCTGTCCCTGATCTTCCCCAATAAACATTCTGTTTACACATCAAACCACGTTCCTTGCTGGTCAGCGTCCCCTTCATTAGAAAGAGCTGGGCCAGTGCATTTACCTAAAACCAGATGAATATTCTGAACACAATGTGAGACATTAAAATACTGAAATGAGATTATCTCAGTCAAGAAGACCTCTCTATTTTCCAATAGCCTATTGCACCTCAACGATTTGTAATCCCTATCCCTGCAGATCAGCAATTCAAACCCTTCACGAAACAAAAAATGATCATTTTACTACCTCGGTGACTGCTTTGAAAAGAATGCCCCCTTGGGGCATTCCCGTTCCTCATCTCCCATGATTTTTATTTTAAATACAAAGAATTAAGAGAAATCAATACAGACTTATTTTCAGAAACACAACCCACTGTATTTCCATATTCACTTAACTGACAACGAGCTTCAGCTACAGAGCAAATCTTCGGACAAGGGAGGTTCTCCACATCAAATGATATAGTTTCTGCTGAGGCATATTCAATTAAAAATGTTTCTACCAAACCAGACAAAGCTCAGCACTCCTCCCAGTAACATTTCAGCTATTCAATACCAGGGAAAGAAGAACAGCGACAAAGACCACCTCATGCAACAGCAGCAAGAATACTGTTTTCATACAAAAGCTGCTCTGTGCTTCAGAAAAGCATTATTTTTAGACATTCATTTCTCAGGGATAAAGCTTATAATAAATGCCACTGAGCCTAAAATTACATCTGCCAACTTGTCCTATAAAACAAAATCCTTCTCCTGTTGAAGATTAGGCAAAAGCAAAAGTGAATGTCATGCTAACATGTCCCAATCTCACACTGTAAGAGATCATTTTGTTAAAAATATTTACTAGACTTACAATCTAAATGTACAATTAAATTCTTAATAGAGTTTGAATACATATTTTAAAGCCAAATTAGAATTTTTAGCCTGCTGAAGAGAGATATTCTCAGGAGGGTGTCTTTATTACACATAAATCACTAATATTAGTCATGCTTCAATTAAATTCAGGACCACTAACCCAGCCTGCAGAGCTGATCAGTAAAAAGGACCAATAAACTATAATTCGAGGGGGGGAAAAAAAAGTTACTTTGCCATCTGCTGATGCATTTGAATAAAAGTACATATTCCCAATTTCAGATGTAGCCTGTTAGCTTCCTATGCAGCAGTTTTGCTTCCCATAGAAATGCTCTAGAACAAAAATTTACCACTGACTTGAACTTCTTGCTGATCGAACTCAGGCTTAACGCTTAATGGAAAATGTGATATAAGATGATCAATTCTATCCCAGTTTGTGCTGGATCTGCCCAACTTCAGATTTCTATGTAACAAAATGTACACAGCCTCACTTCAGGACACCTTTAAAAAAAAACAAACATGCTTTTATGAAGGCCTGTCACAAAACCAGAAGTAGGAAATTTCAATTACATTCAACATTACAGTGAACATTTTTTTTTTCCGGTTAAGGAGCACAGCAATTGAACTGATGGTATTTTTTTCTAATAAAATATCCTATTAGAGAGTTGACAGGTGATACTCAAAGTGCATTGTGCATGGGATGTATACATATTTGTCCTGCACAATTCAGGGACATTTTAGCTGTAGGGAAAAAAAAACACCACAATCTTTTAAGTGCATTGTAAAACAATCCCAAAATGATTTTAACTCAAAAGTATTTCATTACTGCCTTTATCTTATCAAATGAATAACTTCATGCAGTAATTGAACCATCACAAAAAAAAAAGGTTGTTTCTAATTGTTAAACTTCCTATTCACCTCAATTTACAGAATTGAATTTTGCCTTTTGGAGGCACCACTTTTTATCAGAAAACAGTTTTGGAAGGAAAAAGTCATTTCCTACTTCAGTTATTAGAGTGCTTTCACATAATGTAGCTTGTGGAAAAAAATAAGTTCTTAAATAATTCTGACAGCCTGATGATGACTAAGTGTCACAGCACCCTCTGTGCTCTTCCTGTTTTTAACTTGTGCTTAGAAAGAGAGCTGGGATATTCACTACTTCAGAAAATTTATAATCTGCACAGATTACCAACTGTTGTACCTGAAATGAGCTTGAAAATACATAGTTAGCTCTCTTCCTTTCTTTTCTGCCCCTCACTGCACTGAGAAATATTTTTCTTTTTGTCCATAGTAAGTAACTGATAAAGTATTAACAAGTGAGACTGACAGGAATACTTTTCTTTTGGGTTTCAGATGCATGAAGTATCAAATCCAAGAACCAGGCATTTCTTGACATCCAGCCCTCTTGCCATTAGAGTCTACCAAATTGTGGCTGATAGGACATAATGTACCAAGTGCATTTACCAGAAAAGTATTGCATCCAACAGAAACAATTCAAGCTGTTTGGCCCTTCTCCTAGGAAAAACATCTTTGTTTTCATTTGAATACATGAAGCCGTATTTAAGTTACTCACTGAATTTTTGTCAAGTTCTCCATCAGCCAGAACAGTCTCCATGCTGAAAGAGTGTGTTGTGTCTCTCCTTCAGCTAGAGTTCTTCCATCCTGCCACTCAATGTCCTGCAGAGAAAACAAAACAAAATGTAATGCCCAGTGTCTGAAATCCATTAAAAATCTCATATTCTCCCTTAAAAGAACAAAGTCTTCTACTGTATGCACTCTGTATTATGGTTCCTTGCAAAATGCACACACTACCTATAAAACTCAGTCTTTTAGGACCGAAAGGAGAGGTCACCTTCTGAAAAAATGGCCAAAACAAAAGCTATTCCACATGTAGTCAAAAAGGCAAGCCTTTACATTTAGCCATACTTGCAACAAATGAGGAAGAGCTGCAAAAACATCAGGGGAAAAAAAAAAAGATAGCTGGACAGAGGGAAATCCTTCGTTTTTCCCTTGTATTTTTCCTTCATTCCAGATGTCAGCAGCAGCACACCGCTCCTGCCCTGCAGACACAAGCACACACATCAGCCATTCGAATATATAGAAGCTGTTCTGGAATAGCAGAGACAAAGAGCTTCTCAGATTAACTTTGGAAACAGCCACGTTTGACTTTGTGGAACCGCAACAGAGAAATTAAATTATTCAAGTCAGCCAGCCCCTCTGTGGCACGCCTGGGCATTCAGCTCATGGTCACTGCCCTGGAATCTGGCAAACAATGCCTCATTCTCTTGATACTTCCTATTTACTTCTTTGATAGAGAACAAAAGCTATTAAAAAAAAACACAACAAAAAACCAAGTCAGTACTACACCACATTTGAAGTCAACAGTGAGACAAGAAAAGGGTTTGGAAACAGAACTCAGTGGGAAGGCTTAATCATGTGCTTAGTGGGTTCAAAGCGGGAAGCAGATGAAGATGGGATGAGCGCAGATGCCCACCTCCACCCACAGCTCTGCCCCTCTTTCCATGGCCTCAGAGAAGAGACAGAAGCAGAAGTGAGGGCTGTGAGCCAGCCCATACAGAACAGAGGAAGGCAGCACCCCACAGGAGAACAACCACCAGCTGTCCCAGCAGCCTCAAAGCACATTCACACCGCCTGCCCTCTTGCCAGAGCGAGCAGTCAGCAGAGTATTAGCCCAAGAACACTTTCTTCTTCCTTTCTAAGAAGGGCAGGGCAGGAAGAAACTGAGTCAAAGCCAGATGCTGAACATTTGGGCAAGAAGATGAGCATAAAGACATGGTGAGATTTTTTTTAAGCTACAGTATTAGCATACTGTGCTTGGGGTACACATGAAGCTGTAGCTTCAGCTCAAGCAATAGCAGGAAGAGTAACTGAGCAGAGAGGAAGGTGGTCCCACAGCCTTCTGGGAGCTGGAGGCTGCAGGAGGATGGGGAGAGAAATGGGAAAAGGGGAGTGGGAGAGCACACCAACCTGGCTGTGCAGCTCCAGGCCTGCCTTGGGAAATACACACTCATGGAAGAAAATCTCATTAGAAAGAACAAGCATTTGTTCAACTGTTCCATTATTACCATAGTTTTTGTTCTTGTATTACATAAAGCACATTAGAATTAAAACTCCCTTAGGCAGAACAAATAGAATTAACACACTATAGCAAATTGAAATACTAAATTACCATAACATACGCCACTGAAACACAAAAGAAAGTGATAACTTTTTTAAACAAAGTCAAAGTCTGCCATTGTGCTTAAGAAATTGCAAAGGTTATTGTTCTCCGTGACTCAGTTCAAGAACCAAGGAAGACTTTATTCATGTACCTCAGCAAGCACCGAGATGACACATCACTGGGAAGTGTATGCCTGCATGTTCTCATTTAAATTAAAAACACTGTCCATTGGAAAGGAGATTATTATAAGGGATTAATGGCTGAGGTGAAAGATAACGTTACCATGGGCAGAACTTATCCCCACAGCTCTACTTCCAGGAGCAGCAGGCACAGCGGTGCTGCTTCCCCAGGGGCAGCCGGGCTGCAGACCACAGAGGCGCAACCGCTTCAAGCTCCTGCAGGCCGCTCCTTTTCATCTCTTCACCGCACACCCATTTGGGGCTCTATTATTAGTAGGCTATTCAACAGCACCAGGATGGCTGCACACACATTCAATTTACGGAAACACCAAGCACTCTCAAACAGGATGAAAAAGGAGTGACGCTACAAACAGACGTACACACTGATACCTAAAGCAGTCAGTCAGCTGTCGGAGTTGCACGAACTCGCTGCCACGCTCAGTTATCCAAATAAACAGATCTTTCCTGACACTGGAACATTCACCCTAAAGCTGTTTTAAAAAGATAGATTTTTCAGCTGCAGCCAGGTCACTGTGTGGATGCTTCCAAAAGCAACTGCAGTCTTTTCTACTTCAAACAACCCAAACATTAGGTTTGAAAATACAACCCCGATTTTAAATAACCGCCTTCTTAGCTTTTGGGAGGCCTTTACAATGTGTTTTTGCTGTTCTCATCATGTACACCAACACTGACAATCTCTCTGTCCGGTTGGGTTTTTAATTTACAGATGTTCTCATTCTATAATCACCCCTCTTAAGAGATTAAACATTCAGAAGAGCTCACAAACTGAAATTGTTTCAAGATAAATATATGATGATAGCCCAGCTAATCCCGTTTCTTTTATAAACAGCAGACACAGACAGACATTTAGAAAGGCATTGCTCATTATAAAGCAGCTGTAACAGACAAATCGTGCCATAAAACAAGCTATTTCCCTCCAACTGTGAAAACAATCTAGGGTGATTAGCTCAGAAGCATAGATTTCAAGCAAAAAGGAAGATCCAACTTAGCACACAACCAACAACCTGTCACGCTCACACCTCTATTTCATTTCCATTGCTGTTTCATCAACGGACCAAGTTATTTGAATCTTTGTAGACTGTATGATTTAGGTAGGCTTTAGCTTTGTCCTTAAGTACTATCACCTGCAGTCATTAGATATCCCATTTGCACTGTGCTGCTTCCTCATCTGCTGTAGTATCAGGGCTTACACTGCAACACAGTAACTGGTAGACAAGTGCACAGCCCCGACTGTGACCCGCTAATGGGCCCCAGAGAGTGCTTGCTGAAATGGATACCCAGCACTGCTCCGGCCTGCCCAAGGGGGAAGTATTCTCCAGGGCTCTGACCTTAAAACAGACCTGCTAATCTGTTGGACACCTGCCTTCTTTCTTTAAGGTCTAGAATAAGTTACTGCACTTCAAATGCCCAAGATGGTTATCAGCTAACAGTATACTCTAAATTTTGTTATGATGACACAGGTGTAATTACTTGACTTCAAAGATCAGTGCGGCAACAAACACAGACAGGCACACTAGCAAAAAAGAAACCTAGCTGTTTGAATTGGCATCAGGAAGGATAAGAATTGACATAAGTCCTTTCTGCAGTCACAACAGCACCTGAGAAACACTCCACAGGTAATCACTGAATCATATAGGTTGGCAGTGCCCCTCATTTAGGTTGGCATTTAGGTTGGCAGAGTCTACCGGCTCTAACCTCTGCTCGGCAGGGACACTCAGAGCAGGGTGTCCAGGACCATGTCCATGTGGATTCTGTAGATCTGCAAGGAGGAGACTCCACAGCCTCTTTGAGCAGCTTCTGCCATTGCTCTGTTTCTTGGTGCTCAGAAGGAACCTCCTGTTCCTCTTTGTGCCCACTGGCTCTTGTCCTGGCACTGGGCACCCTGGAAAAAGCCTGGCTCCATCCTCTTTGAATCCTGCCTTCAGGATCTCTAAGAGAAGAGGTCTTTTTCTGGCTGAACAGTTCCATCGCTTCCAGGTTTTTTCTCCTCTGAGGCCCTTTGCTGATCTCCAGTATGTCTATGCCGTTTTGTACCAGGGAGCCCAGAACTGGACACAGCACTTCAAGTATGGCCTCAATGCTGAGTGGTAGGGAATAATCACCTCCCTTGACCAGCACTCTATTGCAGCCCAGAGCATCACTGTCCTCCTTTGCAACAAGGGCACGTTGCTTCCTTACAGTAAATTTGGTGTCCACCAGGATCACCAGGTAGCTCCACATAAGCAGTTCTCAGCTGTGGTTATCAGCGGGTTCAGCTCAGTAAGGCCTGCATGAAAGCTTAAAATAGTACCCTTGAGAACAGTATAGGTGCTTAAAAAAAAAAAAAGATAAGTTCCTTGAAAACTAAGAGCTTATGGGAACAGGATAAGTTTTAAGAAATTCAAGAAGTCTAAATCCTAAATCTAATTAGGATAATCAAACTAAGGCTCTCAAATAATTCAAGTATCTTTCAGCAGCCGTATGACAAGGAGAAGGCATTTTCTCTCTGGTCCATGCAGTGGGAGACTGAACTCCCATTCAGGGACACTGAACTCTGAAGAAGATATACATCTCCCATCTGAGGCTGCCTGAATTCAGTGCACCAGGAGAAATACAGCACCCTGGAAGCAGCATAAGACCACACGCCAGCTCTTTCAGTTCATGAGTACACACTGAGTGTGCTCTATCAACAAGCTACAGACTGGGCCAGCTTCTTGCACGTAACACAATGTCACCACATGCCAAGGACCGCATGTTTGTTGAGAGCAGTTCCGAGAAAGCAGAAACCGAAGCTGAGTTACTGATAAAAATGGCATCTGTCCAGAAAGGTCAAAAGCGAGTAGAATACCTTGTTAAAAAAAAATAAATCACATTTTCTTCAGTGACCAAAGTAAACAAATTATGCATGCTAACAAGAATTTATAAGAACTAGGGAGAGGTTTTACTCTGCAATTCTGTAAAAGAAAAATCTGAGAGCTGAATAAACCTTCCAGTTCCATGCCTCTTACTGTAAAGTCAGGCCAAATACAAATGCTTGACAAAACTAGTGATAATCTAGGGGAAGTTGTACATGAGTAACTGCATGGTTAGCTCTGAACCACAACATCTAAATCCTCAAAGTTTAAACACCAAATACAACAAATGCCTCACATGTGCTCCCCCACATATATTGTGGCCATGGAGTGTTTTAAGTCAACAAATACATTCTTTTGAAACGTTTCCTTCCACTGTCAATTTCATCACCTGCCTTCTCATTTCCTGAATAAACAGATCACGTGCAAAGAAAGCTCTTTCCTCTGTTTCTCTATTGCTGTTTTCAGAAGGAAGAAAACAGGAAGGGTGAAATACTTAAGAAAGACTTGAAAAAATTCTCACCTAGAAAAAACTTGGAAAGTAGATGCATAGTTCTGGGGTACATTGGTCTTGTGTTTCTCCTGCCCAAGGACGTCAAGTTAGAAAATGTTTTAGGAGAGTGACAAGTTCAATCATTTTAATTTTAGGGAATCTTTCTTCTAACAGTGTTAGAAATTCTCATTCCCAACTGTAAAGTTACTCCTAGTGCCACACACACTTTAGTTACCCAGCTCATGTTCATCTTCTTAGAGGCTTGCATTAGAAGCTAAGACACTCCCAGTAATACACCCTGCACTGTGCTGAGCCCAACTGGCACTTTCCACGTCTTCATCTCTCTCATTTTGACACCCGTGTGAGGCTGCAGCAGGAGAGCCCCTGTGGTCACAGCTGAACAAGTCTCCAAGCCAACCGGCCCTCCACACTGGGATGCCATGGTGGCTGCTTCCAAAGTGGCCTGCAGATACAGGATGTGCTCCCAGCCCATCCCAGCCACATTCTGACACACTGCTTTAAACAGACACAGGCAGAAAATTTCAGCAGGGCTAGGGAAAGTGATTTTAACATGCCTCTCTGCTTCTACATCCAGTATGGCAGCAGCACAGAGCTTCAGCCTCTGCCACACCGCTTCGTGAGGACGTGGTCTATGCTTACAGCTATGGATCTGTCCAACGCCAGCTGGAAACCAGTAAGGAAACAAAAGGAGTCAAGCCACTGGAAAATAAAAAGTAGTGTTTTTGTGAAAGGTTCTTCTGAAATAAAAAAGAAAGGTAAGTCAGCAGAGATGTTTCCATTGACACGATGGATAGGGACAGAACATTTCCTTCCATTTCTGATGCCAAAGTGGAATCAGTCACCATTCTGATAAACTGAGACAGACCTGAGTTTCCTTTGCATGGAACTTTCCAAAACAAAATCCAACCTTGTTTCTCCTAAAAAGATTTTTTGTTGTTTTTGTTTTTCCCTTGACAGATATAACTGTCAGGTACAGAGCCAAAAATTAAAAAGACACCTACTATTCCAAACCTATGAAAACTACTTTAATCATATTAAGTATAAGACTTGAAAAAGTCTCAACAAGGAGATGCTGAAAGTCTATTTCAATACTTCAAAAGAAGCAGAATACTATTTTCAGTCATGAAACACTCTAAACATCTCAGTTACAATACAAACATAGATACAGAACTATTTTACAGGTCATGTGAAAGTCAGAAATACCATCGACTTCATAAGGAATAAAGCTTCAAAGAAAACTATTCTGAGATTACATGCAGTTAATTGCAAGTAATCACATTACTGCAGTGAATTGCCAATTGCACGACGAAAAGGGACTAGGTGAGGGCTGTTTACCTAGTGGAAAAGTAAAACATGACAGCTTAAACTGAAATTTCAGTCCTTCTGAAGTGGAAGAGGACAAATAGTTATCATCAGGACCATAACAAAAGCTATCACAGTTGAATTCCAGTGTCACTTCTCTCTGAGCTGACTCAAGCAAACACAGCAGGATTCCAGTTGGTATCAATTTCAGAAAGTATAACTAGTCAAACCATTGTACAACATATTTTGCTTTCTAAGAGTTAATTTACAGTTTTAACGCAAATACCAAGTAATTTTCTCAGACATTAGAACACCTATTATTTACACTTCAATACCATTTATGTTTTAAAAAATCTGTACTGCTGGAGTAAGGACAAGAACATGTTTACAAGTCTGCATCCAAGTTACACAATCCTCTACTTAAGGAGAATCACCCTCTTTTCTCACCCACAGCCTCTCATGCATCTTTGCAGGAGTTTCATATACCTCAAATATAGGACAGCAGTTCTCCTCAAAAGAAAACAAAGCAAATAAAATCTGTCTCTGTACACTCTTGACAATGGACAAAGACCCAAAGCAACTAAAGCAAATTCAGATTATTACCACAGCCAGGAGTATCACCCAGCTATAAAGGCCAAAACTCAGAATATGCTAAACATACTCAAAAAGTAACCAAAAAAAAAAAACCAAACATACACACGTCTTTCCCAAAGAGCATAAATGTGGAAGGAATCAACTAGAAATGAATTACAGTATCATATGTTCAGTTGTACACGAGGTCCTTCTCAGTAACTAGAGTAAGAAACCAAAAAAGATACCAATCTTTACTCCTCTTACTGCATCTCTTAACTAATAGTTGTCAGTGTTTGACTGTAGGCTCCTTAGAGCACAAACTATTTCTTTGTTCTGTATCTGTGTGCTATTGAATTCAATATGAACCAAACACAACAAGTCTTCTCAAGTTCAAAGCAATATAAATAATAATTGTTGACTAACAAGAAAGTTAAGGGAAAATAATCATCTTCATGCACATTACAGCAAAAAGAAGAAAATGAAATTCATAAAATGAATAATATTCCTCCAAAACTGAGTCAGTGTAAAGTTTTAATCTTTCCTCTGCACTGGTATTTTGCCACTTCTCGGAACTGAAAAGGATGACAAATCCATTTTAAAACACTTTTAAAATAGATTTCTGTCCCTGTTGAAAGGGAACTAACTTTTACAAAAAGGAGGTGAAGGGGTGGGTGGGTCGTTCCGTGTAGTAAGAAACCCTCAAAATGATGCTTAGCTGACTCACTGACACGTGCACAACAAGAGTACAACGACTGTAACTCAGACTTTGCTGCCATTTAACTACAGTCATTTAGAAATACCACTGGACTACAGGTTTCCAAAAGTCCAACAGTGGTAAAGGTTTTTTTTCTGTTTTTTTTTTTTTTCTTGATTTTTATTTCCCCTTATTAGTAAGCACTGTTAAGGAATATCTTTAAAAAAACAGAATAAAACAGACCATCCATCTTTTCTTACCCAGAGCTACTCAACCTACCAGTACAGAACCATCTTTCTACACCTAAGGACTTAGTTTAACCACTTCTCTGGATGCTGCTTTTAAGAACCATAAACTTCCAAGCCATTCCATAAAGATCCGCTGTAATCCTAATTTCAGATCTAAAGTGAGACACACGTAACAGAAAATCAGTGAAAGATGTAAACCATCTTTCATGCTTTCAGCCTCAACACAAATCTCAGCTGAGCTGTGCATAGCTGCAATAAAGTTACATTGTGTCCAGGAGATTTTCATGAGATGGATGATCTGCAGTATTAAACATGGTGATTATTTCAAACTGGAACCTAATGTTCTCTGGTACAATTTAGTTTTCCATATCTTAGCAGCCACGTCTCCTCTTGATATTAAAATAGAGTCAGTGACTAAGGGACGGCCTTCCTTTGGGTTTCTTTAAGCCAGTGCTTAAAGAGGTAGTTCCTACAATAGAATTTAAGAGCAGAAGGTCAGAGAAGTGCACGGCAAAAGGAAAAACCCTAGAAATTGTAACTTAAAGTAGCAGCGGTTCAAGCAAGCACTGATAGCATCTCGCTTACACATCATGGTTTATTAAAAAGATTTAGAAAGTCTAATTTAGATTTCCATTGTTTATGCCAAGTTTTTTTCCTTTGCTTAATTAAAATAAGTTGATGCACATAAGTTCTGGGTCTTTATGTGTCAGTGCTATTCTACCTCTTTGCGGTTTGGGATCTGTCATAGAGTTCTTCAGTTTTATTTTCTGTTGTGGGGTTTCTATGTATTATTATTTTTTAAGTTGTGAACAAATATTTCAACTAGCCTGTGCACGGGTTTAGCAAGGACTAATGCTTTCAGTGCCAAAAAATCAAGGCTGTCTTCCTGAAGCAACTGAGCAACTTTCATTTGGAAGTACTTCATGAATGTCACACATCCTTTAGTGACAACATGAACTAACAGCACTTAAACAATATAAGCTGGCTTTGTGGTTTAAGCCAGCAGGCATCTCAGTTCCACACAGCTGTGGGATGGAGGAGTCAAAAAAAGGCAAAACTCATGGGCTGAGATAAAGACAGTTTGCCAGGACAAAAAATGGAAGAGTAAGCAACAATTCTAAAAGTAATTATAGTATATACAAAGTAAGTGATGCAGTTGCTTACCACGCTGTGGCATTCTAGACCTTGTCAAGTTACCCAGTTCTTGCTTCTTGAACAGACCTCCTGTTTCCCTATCCACTTCTATCCATTAATTGCCTGTTCCCCATGGAATTTCTTTAGGTGATGAGAAGTACTGAATCTTCCATGAAAGCAGTAATGGAAGAGACACAAGCATAATCAAGTGACAATGTACCTGCAACTTACAGTCTTCAGAAATCAACTTGATATTTCTCATGATCATCACAGAAACATCACAGAATGGCCTGGATTGAAACGGAACACAGTGATCATCTAGCTTCAACCCCCCTGCTATGTGCAGGGTCACCAACCACCAGACCAGGCTGCCCAGGACCACATCCAGCCTGGCCTCCAGGGATGGGGCATCCACAGCCTCCTTGGGCAACCTGTTCCAGTGCGTCACCACCCCCTGAGTGAAAAACTTCCTCCTAATATCTAACCTAAACCTCCCCTGTCTCAGTTTAAGATTACTGTCCCTTGTCCTGTCACTGTCCACCCTCATAAACAGCCATTCCCCCTCCTATTTATATGCTCCCTTCGAGTACTGGAAGGCCACAATGAGGTCTCCCTGGAGCCTTCTCTTCTGCAAGCTAAACAAGCCCAATTCCCTCAACTTTTCCTCATAGGAGAGGTGAATTCTTCTTTTTTAATCCAAGTGAGGCAAATGCTCATATTATTTACGACAAATAAGTACATAAAAAGAGCTTTTGCCAATGCTGAAGATAGAATTCAAGTCTTTCAGAGGTGAAGTCAATCCTCAAGCATGGAAGTTAAATAGCAACAAGTAGCAACAACTTCACAGCATTATCAGAATACATTTGATGTCCTCCCTTAGGGACTTATGCAGAAGATATTAAATGTATTCAAGCAGAAAAGAAAGTATGATTGGGATAACAGGGTTCTGACCCTTTACAACCCGAGTATGGTTGCAAGGTTGCTTTGTGCTGCACAACCAGGAAAATGAAGCCTTGAGACTTTCTTGGAAGTTGAGATGCTCCATAAAATAAAACAAATAAAGAAAAGGAAGCAATTATTCAATTCAAGGCCCAAGGAATCTTGAATGGATGAGGAACCTCTTTCCTCCCTTCCATCTAGTCTACTCACATAGTAGGAATTTGTTCTGCCATAAAATGGATTAACAGAGTCATCATTAATTAATTAGCTAGATAAGTAAAATAAGAACAGCGTGGTACGGGTTTTGAAAATATACAAAGATTTATATATAATAAATATATAATTTATAATTATTTATTATATAATGAATATAATAAATATATAATTGTATATTGTATACCTGTTTGAGAGGCCAGAAACAGACTGAAGGCAAACACAAACACCCAGACAGAAGGCTGCAATGCTTGTGAGCTCCAGTAAAATCTGTTTTCATCAGTTCTTAATCAGTTTCTAATAGTATGTCATTGTTTAGTTTTATACAGAAAATTGCACCCACTACTGAGATAACATTAGCTTAACTACCAAGATAATATTAGCTTAAAGCAATTTGATACCTGTATCTCTGCCACAGCAGTTAATTACACCTGGAAGTGTCACATTACACTTCATATTTCCTCGAAGGGCACTCACACGTGTATTTTGAAGTCTAGCACCTAGGAGAAGAATAAAGCACTAGTTTCCATTCTTCATGATGCAAATTAATCTAGGTAGCAGCAGCTAAGGTGTCAGAGACATAATTCAACAAGAAACGTGTCCTGAATTAGGCAGAGCTAAGCTTCCATTTCTTTGGGTGTATACGATGCCTGACGTTTATTTTCAAACAGCACTGAGATGTCAGAAGAAGAAAAACTGAATGTATCAGTCTAGGTTGCCTGCGGAGGTAGCTACAGATCTGGAACTACGCATTTCCAATCACGAGCTACGCTAAAAGGGATAAGTAGCAAATTGTAGTACCCTGCATTCTCACTCATATACTGAGAGCCCAGACTGAGTATTCAAAATCACTGGTCAGAAATACAAACCTGTCCAGTTCAGCAGATACACTGTATTCTGATCTAAGATGTCTCATAATGAACGTGCTCTCTTTTTCCCCCAAGTAGTCATGAAAAAGTACCTGTAATATTCATTTTAATGAAAGCAGCAAGCACGCAGAGCCCTTTATTCTCAAAACCACCTTGGCACGTGTTTCCTTTGAGAAAGTATTTTTCCTAAGAGAAAGTAATTCCTTCCTTCATTTTGCAGCCCTCAGCAGAACTCAGAAAGAGATGAACTGCCCTCTCTTCCTATTGATCACGACTTGGGGAAAAAAAATAAACCAAGATAAATCAGCAGCTCTTGAGGTAATGTCATGTTTTACTTTCCCACAGTAGCTTTCAGAAATTCTCTGATGTTCACAGATTAAACTTTTATTTCTCATGTCCAGATCTGCTACACGCATGCAATATGGAATTATGATCTGGTAACTCCAGGAATGCTATTAACTTCATAAATTCCAGACTGTAAGTGAATGGCCATTTGGACATTTCAATGCTGTTTAAAAGCACCAACTGTAAAATAAACAAGATGTTTACCCACCCAAACCACCTAACCAAGACAAACACATGAGTATTCAGCAATAAAAGCTACTTGCCATCCCCCACACTATGAGTTCTTTGCCAATACGTCATAAATAATGAGACTGACTGCTTGCAAACACTGATAAGTATAATTAACCTTCATAACCCCATCTTCAGCCTTGAACATTGAAGCTGAATTCATCTTGAAAACCAATTAAAATGCTAAGCAGTCTATACACTTTGGGACTAGAAGATGGCATACCGCATTCAATAAAAATAGGAAAAGTACAATTGTCTCCTTAGCATGAAGGATTTGTTGGTTATTGAAGCAAAAGTCTTAACTACATCATGCTTTTAAATAATTGAAGAACTCCTCAGACCTCCTTTAAAACCCTGAAACATTTAAGATTTATGCAGGGATACAGATCTCCCATCTCAACAAAACCGAAGGTTTAAAAAAAAACAGGCAAAGAAACAAAGGAAAGAGTTAAGTGTGTCACAAGGTTTGATGCTGCCTTTTTGTGCTTATCAGTAGTGACAGACATCAGCTGTATCAATAAGGGCCAAGGGCTCATTCTCAGCTCACACAGCACGCTCTGCATTTCATTTTGCCTTTAACTTCATTCTCCCCCAGTAGGGTGCCTTTACTCTGCCCTCTAGATCGAATATTGACAAGGAAGGATACTTAAGATTTATGTTGCTGAAATGGCCTTTCTAGGGCTGTCAGTTTTAAATAAGCAGAACAGCACGGCAGGCAAACGGATCTCGAATTTTCATTTTTCTGATACTTCTTTCCTGAATGAAAAGCATGGAAAATGTTAGGCTACAATGCTTAACTGCAAGGTAGGGCTTCAGACAGACCTCACAGCCAGCTAAAAGCTGCCTACATATTGAGAGCTTCTTAGAAATATATTAAAAAACAACATTTCAGAATGGTGGAGTCTCCTTGGAGATCACTTCTGTAATCCATCTAGCTTTAAGATAAGAAACATCCCAAACCACATGCAGTCATCCATTTTCAAGAATATTCTGAACGTGGCAGCATTCCAGTTCAGACAGTGCTCTAAGCTGATTAAAAATGGTTCTGAAATTTTAAAACATTCTATTAAATAACAGTAGGATTTGTTAAATCTTATTGAGACAAAAATGTCTTTAGGATCTTTACAGTGAATGTCATATTTCCTCTAACAACATAAAACAAACATGTTGCCTTGCCATGAAATTCGGATGCTTGTGCACCTCCAGCTGTAGCTTAAGGTTTTTTTTCCAGCCCATTAGTTTTGTCAAAGTTGGAGCAACCTGTATGTTATTCTATTACCACATCCCCAAATAATGAAGGGAATCAATGATTATAGTCATATCCCTAAGCAGTTAAGCAAACCAAAGCCTATAACAGACTGCTGCCCATACACTTACATGAGCATGTCAGAGTCTACAGACTTGACCAAGTGTTATTTTGCATATCAAAATACACTGTCACAGGTGGAGAGCAAAAGCACTCTGTAGCTTTGCTTAAAAAACAAATCACTCTCATTTCCTGCTTTCCACCCTTCATGATCTGAGCTCAAAATTCATATTAGAAGATTTTAAGCCTGGTATGAAATTCTGCTCATTTAGCAACATCACAACCTTTTCTATGCTATTCTATATAGAAGGCTGCCACACTATGATCACAGAGGTAAAATCTGTATATCTTTATAGTTGATTATTACATCTATTCCTTCACATTAATCATCACTGTTATTCACCCTGGTACTAATTAAATTCATGGTTGCTGTTTTTCCAGTTAAAACAGCAGGCAGAGACATAACTGTCTTGACAGAAGGAAAAGTAGGTAAGGTGATTTCTAATTCTGCAATGAACCTGAGCTGTTTATCACCATTTAAAAGTTGCTACTCTGTTCTACCATCAGAATATTGTTTCCACTGATCTAAGTGTATATCTAAGTTGTCCCCAATGCTGTCAAGTTATCCTTGACATCTAATGTACGTAGCTGCTCTGTAGATAGCAGCATTTCATACAACCCACCTCTTTACCTGTAGTTAAGTAGTGCAATATAAAGGATATACTGCAAGGTTGTTGCAAGAATCTTCAATGTAAGCATTTGCAGAGCTTACTGTCCACAGTAAGTATACAAGATGTATCAATTTGAAAAGCAAAACCTTGGTTCCTTCTCCACTGAGGAAGGAAGGACCTGCACCTTGGTGCTGATCAATCACAGGAATTTAAGTTACTACAGCTGAGGTAACATCCTCCAAAAGAGAGACCCACAAACTATTCCTGTGTATGTGATCTGAGCATCCTCAGACACCTCACTTCAGCTGACCAAAGCCAAAATAAGCTTATTGTGATTATCTAAATCCTCTGGGTCTGCAGTGTGCCTGGAATCCCGGCACATACTTCCCAGAAAGCAGTAGCCTTCCCAGCAAACTCTGGAGTTTTGCAATGAACTCTCCAGCTCCTTAAGTTGACTCTGGCCCATCGGCCACCAGCTTGCTATGCAGAGCTTCACAAAAAGAAACAAGCAAACAAAGAAACAAGTCACACTTCCTTCCCTCCCTCCAAGACTTCACAGATAAATAAATACATTAAACAGTCACCTCAATGAAGACTCTGAACTGTATTCAGAAATTCATGTTATGAGTGAAGAGGTTGCTTCCACAACACATCCCCCAACATCTTTAAGAATTATGAATCACAACAGATGCTACTCATCCTTGGAGAGACAACCTAAGTATCTCAAGTCTGAATTTAAGACAGAAATATCCTCTAAGGCAACAGTTTACATTTCATTCACCCACAAGAATCTTTTTTTTTTTTCCTTTTTAAATCTCATGAAATTATGTTGACTGTTACTGCCGGAACTGTAAGCACGACTTTTGAAACCCTCAGAAATGTCTACAATGAAAAACAGTTTGGATTTGCGTGCCATGTCTCAGATGTTTCAGCTATCACTTCTGGACACCGTACATCGGGAATAACAGCAGTTCTCTGACACTCGAGCTTCCTTTTCCTCTGCCGTGACTACCAGCACCAATGCTTTTGTACATGCTGTTTCTGCCAAAGGTCAGCTGCCAGACAATGTTCCACATTCAGATTTAAAAAATAAATAAATAAATAAAATAAAAACCTCAGTATGCAGTCCATAGTTCTCAACAATAACAATTGAATTAACTTTTATACTATTAACCTAAGATGCAGCAAAGCCTTTCTGAAGTTTAAAAGCACAGAAAGTTTCAAGAGCCCTAAGCCTCCCATTCCTACTCAGCAGTCCCAGCGATAATGTTTCTGACAAGTTACTGGTCTTTTTCCAAAAGCAGAATAAGCCATTGAGAAGTTTAATTTTTGAGCTGGGTCTTCAGTAACCTGATGAACAAATCACTGTTGCAAGCTCTGCTGAAGAACTTGCAATATAATTGTTAAGTACTCACAGCACGAGAATTGCCAAGATGGTATGAATTTCAGAGATCTAAAGAATTCTGTGCACATACTCAGAAAAAAGAAGATTCCACAGTTTATTATACAGAATAATTAAAAAACAGAGTTTAAAAGATATGCCAAAACCTGAAAAAAATACTCAACTTGAATTTATCAAAAACATGCTTCTTAAATGTGAAGCAGCACAATTTGTAACGTGTGAGCTGAAAGGCTGGCAGCACCCAAATGAGAGGTCCTCTACAAGTGAAGAACAAACCAACCAACCTCACACACCACAAGCCTCACTGCCTTACACTTCCTTCTTTACATAAAATAAAAGCATGTGTACCTGTTCTGAGCTGAGAACCAGATGGAGTTAATGACAGGTGTGTCTGTGCACTCAGATTTATTTTCATCAGTTTTTCTCTAATTTTATAGGGCATCTTATTGCTTTCCATTCTGTTTTTTGTTGTTGTTGTTTTTAACATTGCTTGGCAAGCATAAGCTTGCTATGTGGAGCTCCTTTACTTCAGTGAGGCTCTCTTTTTTAATAATAGGAGAATCTTTTTTAAAGAAAAACATTATTTCTGGCTGATGATTTCAAAGATCGGTCTAAACCTCTTACACAGTAGCTTTGTGAGTTATTCAAATAAATAGAATCTGCACTTTGCTTTTCAGTATCATACGCCTGAAGCTCATTTATTCCCCTGAAGAGTTTCTACTACTGGCACTGTAACGTAGCTGTTTGCACTGAGATTTATCCGCTCTTGACACAGCAGCACAGTCAGGACAGTTCCATATAAATCCAATCTTGAATCACAGTACTATTCTGACAAACGCCAAACAGCACATCCTCATAGGAAGGTATGCTTGGAGTCTTTAATTTAACTTACAAAGCACGCTTCATGTGATATTGGCTTCTCTCCACAAGCACAAAGACTGCATTTTTATTCCTGATGAGATATTCATTTGATCACAAAAGAAATGTCACAAAAATTGGAATTCCTGTACAGGAGAAATGCAGTGCTACATGAGTCTTCCAGCCTCTAACAGATCAAAACAGTCAATCTAGTAACATTACAGCATAAATTTTGAAGCCAGAATTACTGGCTTAGAATTGCAACTTCGTGCATATTGTGCAAACTCAATTTAGATTTTTAAAGAGACACGAATCAAAGCAAAGACTTATCTCTAAAGTCTTCAATTTGCATCACAGAGGTTATACAAATTTGCTTTGCTTACCCACACAAAAGCCTCATTTTTCCAAAGGAAGCTGCAAAGAATATGGACTTCGGGTGCAGCCTCCCCTACTGCTGTGCTTATTTGAAGGCGACAGCTCTGAACAGATGACTGTCAGTTCACAGAAAGGAATCTGTTTCTGATACGTTACTAGCACTGCTCCTTTACACATATAAATATATATACTCCTACATGCAGACTATGTTCTACAGGTTTAGCAAGTCCTTGCAGGTAGGCAGATGCTTCACAGGCATTGTCTGTTTGTCAGGCAGATAGCACATACCACTGTCTCTATGTCACCTGCAAGTATACCACCTTAGAAAAAACAAAAACACAACAGAATCCAGCCTCACCCCAAACCAGCAGCCCTCCACAGTGTCTGAGCTATCCAGAGGGAATACAGGACTATGATTGTTCCCTCTTCTAAAGCTATATCCTTCTGAAAATAGCTAAGGCCACTATTAGTCATAAGGTACCCAGAGATGCAAGAAATGAGACGGAAATCTCCCCGCAGCCATTTAACTGCAATCTGTGTACGAGACCAAGGCCGAAGAAAGATGAGAAGTAATCAAGGAAATCAGAGCAGGCAGTTGAGGCGGAACTACAGGAGAAAGTAGACAGGACATACACCACAGGAATAAGCAGCAATTCCAGATGTCCTTTCCTAAATAAAACTAACACGCAGAAGGCACTCGGCATTGAGAGGAGGCACTCAGCAGGAGAGGAGAAGCAAAACAGCCATCTCAGCTCAGGCAGAGAATTGTCCACCAGGTGAGTGTGCAGCCACTGTATCAAGTGCACCTCTGCACTGACAAATAGCATTCCTTCATTTGTGACATGCATGCTAGATCCACCTCAAGTATTACATGTATCAGCGACCAGCAACACGGTCAGGAAGGCAGTCACACTGCCTTAACCAACACACTGCCTTGGGTAAGGCTTTTACAGCTCTCCTCTACCCTCCATCTGCCCCCACCTCTGTCACTTACCTTTCATAACAGCTCCAAACGGGAAAAGGCAAAAGGCAAAAGGGGGTAACATGCCACAAAGAAGGACAGAGCATTGTAATTCCTCACCATAAGCAAACAGCATATCTTAGAGACTGGTATCTAGAGGACTGGAAGACACATAAATCTGAACACCAGCACTGATCCTGAAGTTTCTTCTTGCACACCTCATACAAGACTTCTACAACTTCTAACACACAGACCTCTCTCTTTCCCAAAGGTCTTCTGTATTAACTTCTGATGATGCATGCTGTTACTCAATCATACAACCCACAATAACAAGATGTAACACGTTTTTGTGTTGAGGGACATGGTTTAGTGAGTAATATTGGTGCTAGGTGGATGTTTGGACTGGATGATCTTGAAGGACTTTGCCAACCTTGGTGATTCTGTGATTCTATTTTCAAAATTTGGAAAGAACCTGGTCTACTATACTCGGAATAACCGCATGTTGGCTGTACAGCGCATGTAACAGTCCCAGGCATACTGGTCAAAGTCAAGTTACCGCCGCATCTGCCCCAGGTTTTAGCAGTGCAGCCAATAAACAGTGCTCTGCTATGTCAGTGTCAGCTGAAAAGAGACCAATCTGTTAGAAATACCAAATGCTCACCCAGTCCATGCCTGTCCCTGATCGGCACCCACAGAACTTCTCCTTTGCAATTTTTCTTCCCAATCCTATTAGCTATTACTTGAGTCTTCAGAAAGTCTCTTTTGGTTTAAGCTTTATTTTAACTCTGCTTCAGTTCATACACAAATTTTGTTTCATCTAAATTGAACCAAACACTTAATAAGTACTTAAAGATTAGTGACAATTACATGCTGAAAGCAGTAACAATATAACAGCAGTAACAATATGTATTCTTAGCCTTGCTGATGATACTACAATAACAACAAATCTTCAGTGTTCAATAACTGCTCAAAGAGTAGAACAGTAGCTTTTAAGGTTTGTAGAAAAGCAGGCCCACAATGGCATTAGTCTCATACCCCCAAACAGCTCAACTAACAGATTCTGAAAAACGTGCTGTGCAAGAAGGATAGATGGCATCCCTACCTTTCCTATTACAAGGCATTTATAAGCTAATTTATTTTTCATCATCTTGTGAAAAATTGAGGCAGAGCAACTCTACTCTTTGTATAAGCCACGAGCCTTCTCACAGCAAACAATGGCAAGTACCAGACTGTCCCACTGTAAGGCAGTACAAAAAGCATAAACTCTTTCTTCTGAAGTAACACCTGGGTGTCCATGTCCACTGTTTAGTGCGGACCGTGCTACGCCAGTTTTGCTGCAGCTACATATGCCATAAACTGAAAACAGTAACACCAACAGGCATCCACAATATAAAGTTCAGAGTTATCTTACTGTGTTCTATGTGAGTACTGATCTAGCATGAAGTTCTTTTAATTTTCTATTTAAAAATATGACAAAGACTTCATACTTTACAAATTTTATTCATCTTGACTGGAAAGACTTCCTGATGCTTTGCTTCCACAACAACTCTTTTGGCCAGACTCCAAAAATGGACTTAACTGTGTTTTATTTGCTTGGGTGGGGTTTGTTTTACCCCCACAGAATCACAGAACTGCGGGGTTAGAATGAATCTCTGCAGATCATCTAGTTAAACAGCCTGCTATGGCAGGCTCCCTGCAGTAGGTTAGACAGGAAGATGTCCAGGCAGGCTCTGGGTACCTCCAGAGAACACAGCACCACGATCTCTCTGGTCAGCTTGCTCCAGTGCTCTACCACCCTTCCAGTTGAGATTTTTCTCAAGCTGTGATGGAACTTCTGTGTTCCAGAATGTTAGGACCTGTTGGCTCCTTTCTTGTTGCTGAGCACCACTGAAAAGAGCCTGGACCTGTTCACTTAGCATCCACTCTGGATATTTGCAACTGTTGATAACCCCCCCTTCACCCCCCTCCTCCATTCTTCTATTATGTACTTCTATTATGCAGGTTGAACAGCCCCACATCCCTCAGCCTTTCCTCATAAGGGAGATGCTCCTGGCCCCTCATCATCTTTGATGCCCTCCACTGGACTCTCTGCAGCAGTTTCCTGTCTTTCTTGAACTGGGGAGCCCAGAACTGGGCACAGCACTCCAGATGTGGCCTCACCAGGGCAGAGCAGAAGGGAAGATAACTTCCCTTAACCTACAGATCATACTCTTTTTAATGTACCCCAGGATACCATCGACCTTATTGACCGCAAGGGCACACGGTGCTGGCTCACAGCCAACCTGTTGTCCACTAGGACAGTGGACCCAGCTCCTTCTCCGCAAAGCTCTTTTCCAGCAGATCAGCCCCTAATCTGTACTGATGCATGCAATTGCTTTTCCCCAGGTGTAGGACTCTACATTTTGCCTTTGTTGAACCTCGGTCAGCTTCCTCTCCAGCCTGTCCAGGTCTCCTGAATGGCAGCACAGCCTTCCACTCAGTCACTGTTCTCAGCTTTCTGTCATGAGTGTTTTTTTCAGTTGGTTTGGGTTTTGGTTTTTTTTTTGCTGTTGTTTTAATTACACAGGCTGTAATCAAGTACAGTTGACAGAACTGACTATCTGAGATAGTAAAATCTATAAGAATGTCCATGACTAATTGGCTTCATTTTAGATAATAAACTACACTGAAATTACTTGCATATGTATTTTTAGTTCATTCACTATTATTACTCTTTAATCAACATATGGCAATTTTATAAAGCATACTGTGAGGTCAGGAAAAAAGAACAATAGTGACACGATTTCTAAAACATGTAAATATTGAGTAACCAAATTCCAACAGCAGCAAAGTTGGCACTGAAGACAAAGAGATTCATAGCATTATACCAAAATCATCAAAACAGCAGCACTCACAAACTGGTAAATACACCAACATAGGTACATGAGTGCTATCATAAGCTAATTTCTTCTCCCTTGTCACAGCCTTCCCTTTTTTCTGAGCACTTCAGAAGACAGAAGTTCTAACGATTTTACATCTAATGTATAACTTCCAAACATGCACAAGCAGTAAAAAAACAGCACTGGAAATGTGTTCAGAATTTAACCTGTATTTGGATCACATGTTACATGCAGTACATCCATCCAAAATACAGAATGCTTGGTAAAAAGATAACACAGAGTTGAAGCTGAAGTTTTCTGCAATACCTCCAAAAGCTGTCTCTGCTGCTTACAGTAATGACCAACACGCAGTTTTCTAAAGAAGTTCATATAGTAACAGAAAATATCATGCAGTTACATCTTGCACAGCTTCTTCAGACATTACACCCCCAGGCAAGTGCGTGGCAGAGTGGAAGCAATGCTGGCATGTGAAAGTAAGATTTAAAATTTAGAGCACAGAGCAAGTGACTTCTTCCAAAAAGTGAAATTGTACACAAACAATTAAAGGAGAAGTAGTCCATTTCCAGCATGTCCGGCTGGCTCCATTGGCTCCCTTCTGTTGGGCAGGACTGAAGCACAACAGAGCTTCCACTGCCCATCAATCTGCAGGACCAGAGATACCATTTTCTCAGCAACCATTTGCAAAGTAGGGCAGGGGGTGCTGAGCAAAGCCTGTGCATAAGTGCTGCATCCGTCCAGTGAACAGAGTGTGGATGGCAATGTGGATAGGAAGCAGACAGCACTGCTGTCTTCCTTTGCTGGGAGTCCCTTCTACAACCTGGAAGCGCATCGCTACACTCTCTAAAAGGGACAAAAGGACAAAGTGAAGTCAGTAAGTAAATGGGTTGCCTTTATTCCATGATACCTGCGAGAGTGGGAATGACTGGAAAGTAAAAGTGAAAAGATTAGAATCAGAGGCAGACCCCAGTACATACATTATACGATAGTCATGGCATGATAATGTATTTATTTCAACCAATATATTTTCTCTGTATTATTAGTGTGCATTC
>JAPSGF010000006.1:7414310-7430539 GCA_035772895.1 Perdix hodgsoniae | reverse complement strand
ATTTATTTCAACCAATATATTTTCTCTGTATTATTAGTGTGCATTCTCAGCAGTTGCTTACACTACTCCAAACATTTATCTAAACCATCTCAGCTCTCAGCAGGACACAGATAAACTAACTCTTATGATGGCTTCCCACTGGAAAAATACAGAGAGGAACATCACAACAGCTCTTGACAATGCAAAAAGAAACTTACATTGAAGGCCTTACAATGGAGCTCTTATCAGACAAAGGTAATGTCATGTGAGGAAGGAGACTGGTGATCTTCTAGGCCACATTAAATATTTGCCTTTAGGCCACACGCACTCTGAGCAGTCCTTCAACAACAAACAATGGTAAACCCATTCCCCTGGTACAATACAGCACTGCAGTTTTGACCCCCACAGCTACAAAACAAAGACCTGTAGTTTATCTGGCCCAAACGTTTCCATGTCTACACAATATCCTAGCTATGTTTCCCATGCTTAAGAACACTGTTTGCTTTACAAAGGGTAAAGGTTTGCAGGCCATGCTGAAAGAGCCACATTGCTCTGCTCTCTGCAGCACAGCCCACCTCACAAACTGAACAGGCTGCCTGCCCAGCAACCCCTCATGGCTCCAGCACTGTGATGTGTCAGTCCCCTGGCTCAGCTAAGGGGACCAGTCCTACAGCAGTGATATCACTGCAGACGTGCACCATGCAGAGCTCTCCAATTGCTGCCTGTGCCAAAGAGAATGGAGACCTGCAAGCAGCTATTTCCACTGGTCAGCTTAACGTGCAGAGATAATGGGAAAAAAAAATTGCTATTTAGCACTGCAAATGTCTTCTATCCATCACTGAATCCCCATACTGAGTGATCTCCCTCATTATTTCACAGCTGGAAGAGGGAAGCTAAGCTCTCAAGTAAATGTTCGTTTCTCAACTCAGCACCACTTGATGAGTATCTAATCACACATTTATGGCATCATCACATACTTCTGTAGACTTGCAAAGACTGCAAGAATGTACAATCTGAGCATGTTAACCAAAAAAAGCAAGAAAAAAATCCTCAGTGCACTGCCTGAACAAACGCTGCCCGTGCTTTGCCTAGGAGGGTGCTCACTTGGCCTGCAGAACTAGCTTTATTACTACACGTTGAAACAGTAATCAGAAAAAAATATTCCACAGAAAGCCTCATGCAAAGGAACCTAGTGTGTGCCTGTCAAAGTGTTCATGTCTCTTAAAATGAATCATATTTCTCCTTCAGGATGCTGCCAAGAACCTTCAGTAATTCACGAATTAGACAGCAACTGAACCAGCATTCACTGCCCAAATCTCATATTAAGAATGACACCCCTGTTACTTAATATATCTAGTTTTAAGTAACACGCTGTTTGCCTTAACTCTCCAAATCACCTATAAACACGTATGTAAAGAACATCTTCCTGAGGAAAACAAGCCAGCTGCTGAGATGAGCCACTCCATAGGTATTCATAAAATAGCCTACTGTACATCGGAAAATCGCAGCGTTGGAATGATGGTTCTGCCATTTGTCATTTAAGGAGTCAAGTAAATCAACTATGAGTACTGTTACTTTTTCGGGGGGGAGAGGGTACACATGTTACAGAACTTACTAAAGCTACTCCTAAGGAAAGGCAAATAAAGACCAATGCCAGTCAAGTATCCTCTTCAGTATACTGGGCACCAGCTTACTATCAGCTTCAAACCAATAAGCATTAAAACCAACTTATCTTCTGATGCACAGTTCCTTCAATAAACACACTTCCTTAAGTTGTGTAACAATACTTCTATTAAAAAAATAAATCCATATGTTTAAATTAGGAGTAACATGCTGCCCTCTGAATTCCAAGCCTTTTAAAAAACAGTCAGCTGGTCTTCAGAATACCACAGTTTCTGTTTGCAGGCAAGGTAAAGATAACAGAAAGAAACAAGCTGCTTTCCCTTGTCTCAACTGAACAGTCATATCAACATCTGCTGCACTGCTTCAATACAAATGCTGGGTGACAAGATTACAGCACGGGAAAATACATGAACGTACAGATAGTGCATGAATTTATTCAAGCCTAGATGCTATGAGAACATGAAATGAGATAAAGTGCAGGGAAATGGTTGAATTAAAGAAAAAGGGAGGAAGGTCAGATGCACACACTTCAGTTCTTTGTCAAAGTCACTGCAAACTCAGGAGATTGCAAAGAGACAGATGTAACATTTTTACTGGACAATCAATACTGCACATTGAGGGAAAAGGCAAACTGAGCTCCAACTCGCATCTACTGCTAACAGCGTGAAGAAAACAAGGCTTATTTCTTCATCTTGTACCAGAAGTCCACATTACTTCCCCAAAATGAAAATCTCACTTTCCAAATGCCTCTTACCATCTGTCAAACACTTCTAGTTGCTCTCAAGAGGCTTTTTTTAATGCTACCACATACGTTACATCTGCAACAGATTTTCCTGTTGTAGATTCCAGATGGAATAAAACATTGTTTTATAACAAACATACCAAAACACTGTGCAGAATTCAAACTGTGTACAATCCAGAACCAGCTACTCTGAACAGAACACTTCATACTAACATATCTGCTGTTAAACAGCACCTGATTACAAGAACTGTTTCCTAAACATCCCTCTGTTTATAACGTTCAGTGCTGCATATATACCTTCCTCTTAGAGGTCAGCCCTTGAAACGCCAAGCTCCTTCAAGTCTGCAGTACAAAATGACAAAAAATGAATTAAGTGAGACAAACCACTGGAAAAGTATGGAAATGCATCTTACTATTACCGTGAGTTGGCTAAGTGTTTCCTTCAGATAAAGCCACAAGCAGCAGCTTCTACTAAGTTTGAACTGATCAACCTTTTAGGTAGAGAAACCATTTTCTTGATCAGAAATTGATTTATAAAAACATCTCCAAAATGATGCTGATTGTTTAAGTCTGGGCTCAAAGCAAGTGCACAGAGTAATAATGTATTTTCCCTTTGATTCCAAAGATCATGAAAGTGAATACTGTTTTTTCAAAGGAAATTTTTTTTTTTTTTAAATATACTTTCTGGTTACAATTAGACCTTCTGACATCTGAAAAACTTGTAAAAGCCACACTAGCCTCGATATCTGCTCGTACCTTTTCAAGGAAAGCAAGAGGCCCTTCAAGTGGCTCCAGCTGTAAGCCCTTCACTCTGCATCAGCGGAAGAGCTGTAGCAGCAGAGGGAAGGAAGCAAACTACTGGCAGTAAACAGAGAGGTTATCAACTTCATCCACAGCACAATGGCAAAATAAATCATTCAAGCAAAATCCAAAAGCAGCCCTCTAAAAGGAAACAAAGCCTCCAGGAAAAGTCTTTCTCACCCCTAAAACTGTGTATCTCTCAAAGACAGACTGCTGAAACATATAACTATCAATTATGTGTTAACTATTACTACTATTAACTACTGCTACATGTCTTGTAATAAAAGTTAACTAGAAAGGCAGTCTAATTCAGTCAGTATGAGCATAGAATAAGAAATTGAGGTGGGGGGAGAAATGATGAGTCGGTCACTCAGTACAGCACCGTTTGACATTTAGCAGCAGGGCTTTTTACTTCCTCACCAATTCACTGAATCCCCCTAGGTGAAGAGCTGCACTGCTTGGTTTCATGTAACAGCAGGGGCTGTGTAAGGACCCATCTCAAAAAGCTTTCAGCCACTTCCCACCTCCTTAGAAGCACACCTGCCATGGAAGCAAGATCTGGCCAAGATTTACATACTACCATTTTGTGAACACAATCATCACCCTCTGTACTGCCTGCATTACACTGAATGCAACTTCAGAAAGATCTCCACTTTTAGGCAACTTACTGCCTAGTCTTAACTACTTTGATTCCTAGAAAACAGCTCTGTTTCTTCACTGAGGGACTTCTCCTGTTTTCCTTTACTAACGTCTTGTCTGCTGTGCATTAGAAGTTGTTCTGCTTTTAATCAGAAGTCTGAGTACCTCAGGGCTTGATATAAGCTCAAAAAGAAAAGCCAGTTGGCCCATTTGGAATAGTTAACTATATGATGTCACGTGTTTTCTGTATAAAACTTACTTTCAGTTCCAAAACAAAAGCCCAAGAGACTAACATGAGATATTGCTTGGCAGGTAGCCTAACATGACAGAGATTTCATAGTACGTGGGGGAGAAGGGAGAAACCCCCTCAGAAAATTACCCAAGAGGTGTCAGAGAACAGTTGTGTGAAATGCAATAGGGAGGCAGGTGGTGGGACGGCCACCAGGGAAGAGAGGAGAGCCAAATCAGCAGCACAGTTGATTAAATGCCGGCAAAGTGCTCCACACAAGGAGAGGGAGCTGGAGCACAACTCCATAGGGCACAAGCATGCATAGGTTCTCGTACTGCGTGGCTGCGTGAGCACTTCCTTGAAAGCATGACAACAGACACACAGAAAAGTGGGATGTTTACATATACTGCATTCCCTAATGCAGTATATGTAATTCCCTGTCCCTTCTTGACCAGTTCAACAGAATATTTATCGCCCCCCAAACACAGCAATCCTAAACTTCCATTTTCTACTAATTCCAGCACTTCAGCTCCCTTAGGATTAAAACCCTGATGCAATACGGTAAGATCTAATGAAAAACCACAAGCATATTATCAGCCTGCCCTTCACGCCAGTTCAGTTCCCAGTAAGAAGCACACAAGCCCAACAGTTTTTCCTGCAGCCTCAGGAAACTCTTCCTTACATAGTAAAAGTGAACAAGTTTAAACAAACATTGACGACAATTCAAGCACAGAACACGAAGTACCCCAGAAGTTCACTGCTGTGTGTGGACACGAGAGCTGCATGGTCATTTTCTGAGAAGCTCGTTTTACAGTAACTTGACAGGAAAGCATGTTTAAACAGAACCCTTTCCTTTAACCACGCCTGACCAAGGAAAAGAAAAACATACATTGCTTGTTGCATTTTAAGTTACAGCTGCCTCAGCAACTCACTCCATTACAGCACCTAAGCAACTCCCCAGCAAGACAAAAATTAAGGCAGCACCCCCAACCGAGCAGATCAGTGCTTCGGTTTTGAAACAGTCTGCGTTAAGCCAGAGCTCAGAAAGGAGCTCTACAAAGTTGTTCGCTCCGGACACAAACTGCTTCAAAGCTCAGGAGCTGCGATGCAAAACCAACGTGAGGCCAAAAGCAACAAACACCTTCAGAAGCGGTCAGGGAACCCCGCGGCGGAGCAGCACGCAGAATTCCTTCAGCGCCTTCGGAAGGCGCCAGGTGCCGGCCGCACCGAGCCTTTCTCCTCCCGCGCTCACAGCAGCGCTGCAGCGGCGCCGGACTCCCCGTAGTGCAGACGTGACGGGAGCTGCGCTCCGTGCCCAGCTCTCCTGAGCCGACGTCGGCTGAGAGCTTCAATTCAGTGCCCACGGCTGTCTCCCCAAAATTCTGCACGCTAGGTTAACATCGAACAAGCACCAACAGCGACTCAACCGCGCAACGGCGACCAAACGGAGCGATGCTTTCCGTACTTGGGTTGAAATGCCCGAAGTTAGGAAAACTTCCAGATCCCAGCAGAGGCCTCCCGCCCTCCGCCCCGAGAGCTCGCTTGGCTCGGACCGCTCCCTGCGAGCGGCACAGCCCGCCTCAGGAGCTGGTTGTCGCCGGGTGCCGGCCACCGCCGAGCCGCCAGCGGCCCGCCGGGCGCAGAGCCCCACGCGGACCGCGCAGAGCGGGGCTGCGGCTCCGCCCGCCCCGCACGCAGCACGCCCGGCGCAGCCGACCCCCGCGGGACCCCCGCAGCGCACAACGGCCCGGCAGCCGCCACCCCCGTTCGAGCAAGCGGGGCCGCGCAGACGCCCCCCTCCCCCACCCGCCCTGCGACCCCGACGGGGCGCCGGCTCACCTGCCCCCGCGGCCGGCTCCGGGCGGGAGACGCGACGAGGCTCGGCCCAGCCGGTGCGGCCGGCAGGGGAGCGGCACAGGGACCCCTCCCCGCCCCCGCGCCGTCCCCGCCCCTCTCGCTCCGCTGCAGCCCCGCCCGCCGCGCGCACGCGCCCGGTCGCCTGTTGATCCGCTCATCCGCCGCCGCCGCCGTAGCCCGAGCGCAGGCGCGCGCCGCCCCGTCACGCGGTTGCCGTTCGTGGCTCAGCGGGGAGGGGGCTGAGGAGCTGCCCGCGCGCAGGGGGACGCGGGGGGAATGGCTGCTGACGGGGAGATCACCGAGTCCTAGCCTTGCTGAAGTGGGTTCGCGGCAGGCGCGCAGATAGGCGTCTAGGCGAGGCCTGGCGGTGTCCGTAGAAGGAACCGCACAGCCTCTCTGCGCAGCCTGCTCCTGTGCCCCGTGACCCTCACAGAGAAGGAGTAATTCGTGCTCGTGTGGAACTCAGTTCAGTGTCCTCTCAAAGCAGTTTTAGCCGTGTATGTGTTGGTAATATAAGCCAGCAGCACATGTTGCCATATTTAAAATAAAACAAATGCCTACCTTGGGTTTTCATCGCCTGCCAGCTGCTATAACTGGGAGCAGCTGCGAACTGCTGAGTAACTTTGGAAATGCTGAACATCCTCTTTCCACTTATGTCAAGAGGGATTGCTGTCAGTGCAGGCAGAAGACATTTGGTGCCTCCAGTGCTGCCCAGCTAACTAGTGGCACAGAAATTGCCAAAGGATGGATGCTTCCAACCCTGAAAGTACAACTTCAGCTCCATCTGTTTTTCAGTGTCAGTCATAATGTGTCAGTGTCACTGGGAGTCCATTATCTCCGGCCAATGTTCCACTCGTAGTCTTTTCGTTCTGTTCCAAGTAGGCAGAGTTAATTAAAAGGCTGAGTATTCTTCCAGCAGCATTTCTTTTTCTTTCAAATACGTCTGTGGAAATACATGCATGTATCTCTGGCTGCAGAACACTGCTTCTCCCCTCAGCTGTTAGGTACAGAATGCTGAAGAACACAGCAAACAATTGTTTTCGTTCTCAGAAATAACTTGGAGTTTTTCTGCACCTGGCTTTCTAGAATTCAACACCACTTCTTGCCGAAGGAGGCAGCGGGGTGGGACAGTTCTCTCTGATGAGGGGTACACACGTTCAGCTTTAACTTATGAGGCTGTGGCCTGGCAAACAGGCTGAGTCTGGCTGTGGGAGGCAGTTGCGTGGGATTTGTGACTCACTCACCTCTGGCCTTGTGGCAGAGGGCAGTTCTTATAAAGCTGCTTTCAGAATCACCATGTTTGCCCTGTCATGTCAAGAGAGCTGCAGAAAAAAAAAACAGAGTGCCTGAAGTCCCACAGGACAACCATGGGCAGGCCATGGTGTCGGATGTGTGAGGAACATGACACCAGGCAGTCGGGCAGCTAGGAACTGGTCTGTGGAGAGAGCATACCAGCTGAATCCATGCCACACTCTTTGCTTCTCCTGCAGGTCACCAGTAAACTCCTCTTACTCATCTCTTAGAGTGCTTTCTTAGCATTACCGTTCTTGTATTTCAGTCTGCAATAGGAGGGGGGGCCGCCAGCACGCCGAAACAGCAATCCTTTATGGAGAAGCCCAGTTCTCTGTTCACATGATGTCAACTGAACTGAATAAATGCTGACATAGGTTTCATTAGGTTGTGCAAAGCTGGGTTACATCACAGAAATTGTGTTAACTGGCCTCCTATAGCAAGGGGATAATGTCCACGCACTATTATATCTTCATGTTTGAGGACCTAGAATGCTGATGGATAGTAGGAGTTTGTATCTCAGTCATTAGGACTTCAAGTGGAAGAAATACATGACTGGCACCACTGATAGGTTGAGTGGTGAAAGCATTTGCCCACATTGCATGTGTCTGTAAAAGATCTTCTGGGAAGCATGAATGGCAGTAGGAAAAGAAAGGACCAGTTTTCCTATAGGAAGGCCGCAGCTACCAACCCTCTTAGCTGGAGGCAGAGGAAAGAAGAGATGGAAACTGCTGTGTAAAATTGGACAAGCTCTGTTCCATCTTTGATACCAGGCTTTGATTAGGGCATGTTTTCCTTTGAAATTGCAAGATACAGAGAATTTTAGGGTGGACCTACTGTTTGAAATAGTCAGAGAACAGTACAAGCAGGTTGCTCCCCAAGAAAATATGAGTTGGGAGCCCAAGGGGATAACACAGATGGCAGGGTAGGAGCTTTGCCAGCCTGTTGTTTGCCAGGCTGTTTCATAGAATAAAATTTGGGGGCAGAAGCAGCTCCTACCTGAGGGTGGGAGCTTAGGGCAATGCTGCCACCACATAGCTTCTTCCTACGTTTGTTCTACTTCTACTATTCTACTACTTCTACTATTCTTCTACTTCTACTATCTTCTACTGTTGCTCAGAAAACAAGATAAAGTACTTTATGGTGTAAGGGGAACAGTAGGAGGGAAGAGTGTTTTGTTTTGTGGTTGGGCTATGATTAGGAATGGTAGATGGCACAGGAACACAAACAGGTTTTGTAAAGAAAAGAAGATAAGAAAATTTGCATTATTCTCAGATAACAAACTCGCGCAGTCACCAGAGGATAATTTATTGTAATCCTTTTAAGGGTTATCATATTATCTAGTGGTAACATGTACCACATGGGGCTTCATTGGTAAAGTAAAACAGAGGAAGTCTAAAAGCAGCAGCAGAGTCTGAAGTAAAGCGAGATTTTTGCAGTCTTAACAAGGGAGCTTTTGGCACCCTGACTTCTTTTTACTTTCTCAGGAACACAGTACAGCTTCCTGACACATCCACAGGGGTGGACAGCTTCAAAATTAGAAGGAAAAAAATCCCACCGATAAATGAACTAAAAATCTTGTATTAAGACCCACTAATATGAAGAAAAGAATGTTTTTTTCTGTTTTCGGGGAAGCTATTTCTTCCTTGCTCTTCCTAGAAATTCCAGCTTCCCAACACTTTCAAAGAGAAAGGATGCGCTTTTCTCAGCTTGCAAAGGGTTTTACAGCGAAGGTTGATATAAGTGATTATAATTATAAAAAAGCTCGGCTGTAACTAAAAAGCAGATGGAGCTGGACAGGGGCAGAATAGCAAAAGACTTGTAACTGATGTTCACCGAAGCCTCTCAGAGAGTCTCCGTTGCCCTCTAGGGGAGAGCCTCAGCATCACTTACAGAGCTCAGTTCTGCTGCCTCAGCACTTCTCGCCCCACTGCGTTTCCCTTGGTGCTCTTTTGGAGATGTTAAAAGTGTTGTGGCATCATCAACATTTGAATTAAAAATTTGAAAGAGTTATTATGTTTCCGAGAAGACTGTGATGGAAGACAACATTAATAGTATCTTTTTTATCAGACTGTTTGGTAATGCTTGGTCATTTCTGAATAAATACTTAGAAATTTTAAAATTATTTAGATTACTAACAATGGTTTGGTTTTTTGATTGCAAGTCAGCATGGTTGTACTAACTGAAATTAGAAATAAGACAGCAGAAAAAGAAATTAATTGCAAATATCAGAGATATTTCTGTTTTGCGTTATGGTAATTCTTGTTTTCAGTTGGTTCATAGTTATGCCTGCTATCCTTATGAAACAAATTTTGTCCACAGTAATCCATAAAGTTCCCCTCTTACTCACAATATAAGAGTCCATTTTTATTTTTTCCATTGTCGGATCACTTTTTCCTTTTGTAAGCTTCTAGAACTGCTCATTCTGTCACAGGCTCTGGCACTCCATAATGCCATTGCATATGTTCTTCCTTCCTTTTGATCTAAGCTTGTCTCTATGAAATATGTCAGTCCTGCTCTTCGGTGTTATATTTAGTTATTTAGGACATGATGTTATAGCATTATTTTTTTTTTTTAATTCAACTCAGGCACTTTGTCAAGTAGCAGAATATTTATTTTTATTCTTTTGCATCCCCAGTGTTCAAGTCTGGTCTGGTTTGCCTTTTTTTTTTTTTTTTTTTTTCCCTTCAGTTTTCAGTATGTTCTTGTCTGACAAGTCCTCTTTAAACACCTGCTGTATCAGCTCCTCTGCTATCTTGGAAAAGCTCCTTCTTTCCACACATCTCTTCCACTCTTGCTGAGTG
Organism: Perdix hodgsoniae; assembly: GCA_035772895.1. NCBI lineage: Eukaryota > Metazoa > Chordata > Aves > Galliformes > Phasianidae > Perdix > Perdix hodgsoniae. The sequence goes on along the minus strand of JAPSGF010000006.1, from coordinate 7,420,575 downwards.
TTGTTATCTTTTTAGCCTCCAACTTCTATGTTGAGAACTTCTCATTTCTCACGCACACTGAACTGAGCTTGATAAGATTATATTTATCTGTATGAGTAGGATTCAAATCCAGTAATCCTGCTGAGAAGTTTTTGTCAGCAAGGAGACCTAAAGCACATTTTACCTCCTCTGTAATTTGCATGCCTTTGTGCTCAGCCTCCTCAAAACCCTTTGTGTTAATGTCTGTTACTGGGAAAAAAATGTTAAAGGATGCAAGATGTAAAGGTACTTTTCATGCAGAAAGTCAGCTCTTTCCTGGGTTTGAAATAATCCTTTCCAGTAATGACCTTCTCAAGTCTTCTGTAAGACTCTCTGCAAACATCAGATGCATCAGACCTAAGTGGCACTGTCGGGCTAGCTGCTCCTCAGGTTAGAAACTTTTTGTTTGTTTGTTTGTTTCAGAAACTCCATATTGAGGAGATTCTTGAAGAAGAGAAGAACAAAGAGGGAGAAGGTGAAAACCAATGCAATTACCTATTATATATATAATATACTATACTACTAACCTATTCTGGCCAAAGGTATACAGTTGTTAATGAAGTGATTAATAAATCCATATCAGAACTTTGCAGTTGGAAAATGTAGGACTTGTTCTGCACCATCACATATCATTGTCAGTTGTTCGTAGGTGGAATTCTTCCTCTGCCTAAAAGTAGCTACATGATTAATGTAATCCTCCCAGGCAATAAAGCTGGTAGTCAGAACCAGACCTGGGTGGCTGTGCAGTCCTCATCTTCTGCACAGAGTATCCCTGTCATCCATGTGTCCCATCCATCTCAGGTGGTTACTCCTGGCAGGAGGTCCTAATATTTGTTCTTTCCAAGCTTATCACATAGACCCTCACTAACCGTATCCTGAGTCTAAATCTTTGGAATGTTAGACTGGGAGGAATGTAAATCCAGTACTCGCTGCATACTTGCATGCTTTGTGAAGGGTATGTAGCAACAATTCCTACACAGATCAGTAGGGTTTCTGGAGTTGATTGACATAATTCCTCTATCTCATGCCAGTTTTGCAGGAAAGAAGAAAGATGTGCACATGTTTTAGTAAGTGTGCCTTTTTATCAAGAATTTCTCCCTTTTGTTTTCTTCTTCAGTGTAAAAGCTTGTGCAGAACATTGAGAAGACATACTCAAAGTCATGAATCTGTCTTCCGAAAGGAGATTATCTACTTGTAGGGAAAGTGAGGGACCTCCAGAGCTGTGAGAATTTTCTGGTCTGTCACTGAGTCAGTAGGCAGTATCTGCTTTTATCTCAATAACAGGATTTTTACCAAGGCTTTTGGTGTCCTTGTGTGATTTTTTTTCCTGGGTTGTCTCCTTTCCCCTGTTTTTCCAACAAATATCTACTGTACTGGATGGAATACCATCTGTGGCCTGTTCAGGACAGAATGGGGTGCTTGTAAATTGGAGTGAGCCAAGGCCCTCCTTGCTCTTAAACCCATTGGCAGTAAGCAATCCCATTCAGCTAGACATGACAGCTACAAATATAGTCCCTTTGTGACTGGTTGCTGAGATTGATGCTTTAGGTGATGTAGCAACTTCAATTGATCCTTAGCATATTGCTAAGGAAAAATCTTCTATCTTGCTACAAGCTTCCCTCCTAAACTTTGATTGCTAACTGAATTCACACCCATAATGTATGTACTATTTATGTATTTATCCTTATTTCCCTAATACATAATCCTCAAAGCATGTTATTTCCAGTTATCATCCTAATCTTATAGATTGCTGGCACTTCTCAGCTCCTTCATCTTCTAGGTAGATAGCTAAGTTCACTTATCTCGTAAATGCTTGTTCTCTAGCACATCATTACTAAAAACATATTCTCTGAACTGAGAATATCTCATCCATTCAGGGTAGTTATCTAGTCAGTGCTTGGGGGATTTGGTCAAAAAAAGGCCTACTGTCACATCTGATTTTTCTTTCACAGGCAAGAATTCATTAATCCAGAGCAAAACACCAGTATCTGTGATGATCCATTCTATGATTCTGTCTCACAGTCTTGTTAAGATTGTTCTTTAGCAGGGCAATTGATTAAAGACTCCATCCACCTCTGCAAATATGTGTTGTGATTATGTATGTGGTCTCCAGGCTGTCAGAAACATTTTCTAATCAGGGAAAGGCAACTCAAGCAATGTTTCTCTTTTTTAGTTCTTGTACCACACAGCTCCTCCATTATCTGACACTTTATTTCTAAAGCCTAATATATAGAAATCTATGCCAAAGCGAATCATCCCATCTATTTCTAGGTCCTTTCCATGTTATACAATACTACTTCACCATATTCTTATTACTTTTTTTATATATTAAAGGCCAGTGTCTCACATCTGGACCTTGACAGGCTGACTCTGGTAAGCTGGGAGTTATACCCTCCATTTTGGCATGCATTTTATAGCTACAAACAAATGAAATACAATGTGTGAAGCTCATCATTGGCCCAGCTACTGGAAACATCTTGTCATTCCTCTCTGATAAAACCCTGTGATCTATGAATTTAGCTGGAAGTTTCCTAGTTGGTTCTGCATTTCCATCTCACAAAACATCTGAATATCTGAACTGTCATTTCCTTTTAGTCATTATATATGTTACAGTTGTCATGAACTTGACGATGAAGCACATTCCAGAAGGCTTGATCCCTTTTTTTTTTTTTTTTTTTTTTTTCCAGAAGAAAATAGAGTAAGTAATAGTAACTCAAATCTCCCCAAACATCCCAAAGTTGTGTCATATCTTCCCTATAGGTATCTTTGTGAAGGAGAGAATAAACCAGCCTTCCTATCAACAACAGTTTGTGCATAGTTATAACAGCATTGCTGGAACTAGTATTTCTTGCATCATCAAGGATAAAGGAAATTCTGGAGGCTTGGAAAATGGAAGTCACAGTTCCCATATTTGAAAGAAGTGTGAGAAGAATTGACCAAAGAAATTACATTTTGTGCCTTTTCTGTTTCTAGAGATAGGTAAGAATAAATTATCTACTTGTAAGCACTAAAAGACAATAGGGTAATGAGCAATAGCTGACATTAATAAATCAGAACAAATCACATCAAATTAATTTCCTCTGTGCAAGGAATATTCTGAATAGGAAAGCAATGTGTAAGATCTTAAATTTAGTAATGCCTTAGAAAGTATGAAAATACAGTCTGAATAAAGCTTCATAAGGAAGGGATGGATACCTTTAAACCTAGAAAAAAACATTAGTTCCTGTGGGATCAAGAAAAGGAGAAATGACAATGCTATTGACTCCATATTTTGTTTTGAAACAAATCTGTAAATTCTCTGGCAATAACAGTTATTCTGGCTTTAATTTTCCTCCATCATTAAATTTAAAGTATGGAAAATGACAACCCAAATTGATATTAAATCAGTTTTCCGCTGGGCAGGTGTTGCTGTGAAAGACACTTTCGGACAAAGTAGAGTCCAGGAGTAGACTCTGAATTGAAGTGAGTGTTTATCTCAAAGAGTCTTTCCAAGAACTGTAAAAAAAATAAAAAAAAAAAAAAAAAGAAAATACTTCTGGAAGTTTCAAGTAGCATAAAAAAATCTAGTGAAGCTTGTAAATATTCTAGATGCTCAAGTGGTCCAGGAAGCTTTTTGACAGGGAAAAATATTCTGTTCCTCTCTAAAAGATACTTTAGGAATATGTCAGTACATACATGACTGAAGATAAACAGGCTATATCTGGAAATCAGGCATTCAGGAATATGATGGGCGCTTCATGCCTCATTTATGGTTCCAAAATGACTTTTTTCTAGCTGGTATTGTTATTCACTACATTAATCAGGAGGAGCTTTTGGTAACAGATTTACCTATATGGGTAGTTCTTATTTTCAAAAACAAGAAAGCTAGAATCTAGATATTTTTACTCTGGTTGGGATTACAGAGTAATACTTTTCAGTTTTCTTATGTGGTATGATGATCTCACAAATGCTTAATATAAAATTAGAGAATTACATGACCCTAATGCAAATGAATAAATATTATTAAGCCTTTATAACAGATGAGAGTATTTAATAGTTTCTCCTGAACAAAGTTCAACCAGAAACAGAAAGACGTACAGAAATCTTCCAGTCTTTATTTAGCTCTATGAAACTAGGATGGAAGAAGGCTGAAATCTACTTACATGTTTTGTTGCATGATGGTCTTTTGCTAATATAACAGAAGCCAATTTCTAATAATAAAAGTTCCAGAGGGGAAATAATGGAAAGAATGCAAAGGAAGACTGGGAATATCTGCTGGGTTAGTGGAGCTATGAAATTCCACACAACATAGGCATACTATTCCTGCAGCTCAAGTTTTGAACAAACTTGACTATATTCAGTAAAAATGTTAAAAACATTCATTTCAACAAGTGCTAAAAAGACCTTCTTCCCTTTTCCTCTGCAGCAGGACACTTGATTACATATTCTCCAGTGTGTGTTTCTAACCTGATTCCTCTCTGTATCCTCCAGTGTTACAGAAATTGAATCACCCCCTGCCAAGCGAGTTGCAGGGGGGTCCAAATTCTAGCTTACTGCATTCAGGAAATGCTGAAAACCAGGATTTCATGGTCTGGTGTTTTTGGTGTTTTTTTGTTGTTGTTGTTTTTTCTTTTTTTCCATGAAGGTTTTAACTTAGCAAATAGCTCAGTTGAATAATGAAATTCATCACTGAAAAATGCTGATTCTGAGTCTAGCTGATTATTTCCCACAAACTGCAACCTGTGCATTCACTGAAACGTAATTGTGGGCAGAATGAAGAAAGACCACTCCCTCCCCAGCACTTTCCATGCTCCTTCACTGGGAGAATGTGCTCTGCCCTGGCAGCTCTGCGATAGTTTGTACATATGATAGAGCTGTGAAGCACAGAATGAAAAGCAACAGCAGAGGGAGGCATACGAATAGGCACAGGACAAAATGTGCGGAACGGAGACCTGAAAGCAAATGCGAGAAGGGTCAGAGAAGGGTAGGACTGCACAAGTGGAATGGGTGATCTTTAAGGTCTTTTCCAACCTGAGCAATTCTATGATTCTGTGATGGAAAGGGTCTGCTCTTGTGAGTCTCAGTGAAACCCGTCCATTGCTGGGATTAACTGAAGACAAGGCACAGAGCAACTTTGAACTTCCAGGAACTGCAGGAAGAAGTGAGGGAGTTAGGTTTGAAGATTTTTATTTGGATTTCATTGCAGGTAAAACACTCCACTCAGGGGATTTTAACACTAACTTTTGTTCACTGATTTGGGTACTGGGAGAAAAAAAAGTCATTACAAACACTTTGGGAAACGTCTTTCCTTTGCTCAATACTCCCTGCCCTGTACAGCTTCTTGTTTTGCTTCATGTTACATTCAGTCATCCCAGATGGGAGGCGGGGGTCTAAGTGTGGTGGCTGCTCTCTGCCTTCCTCAGTAGTCACCCTTCATCCTCCTTGGTGCCACGTGGCTCCAGAGACATCTTTCTTGTTGATCCCAAAGCCTCGGACATCTGCCTTCCACTGAAGAGGGAGCCCTGGCACTCTCTGAGGCTGGTGACTGGCTGCCAAAATGCCCTGCCTTCAGAAGCATGGGAAAACTCTGCCCCAATAAGCATGTCTGAGTCATACACTGGCGCATCTTCTGCAGGACTTTCCTCTTTCAGGAGAAAACTGAGGTGTGCTACGCTTCCCAGGGAACTTAAAATCTTCATTACTACTGACCTTAGTACATTTCTGCTCACTGCCACTTGTGTATTAGGAATCCTCTTGCTGGTGTGAAGTCGAGAATGAATAGACTGTAGGATCAGCGCATAAAGCTTGCAGATGGCTCCAATAAACACTCTCACTTATCTTCTGTTCCTGACTATGCAAAAATCTACTAGTTCCATCTGTCTGCTGTTTCTTTCTGCATCTTGGGCATTAGAACTCATTAAGAGGTAGCAGAGAAACTCATCCCAAGCTGCAATGGTTTTTGCCAAATAGCACAAGGCACCAAACTCAACCTTCAGGAAACCACATTCATCAGCATTTTGCTGATGATTCTCTTGCAGAAAGAAATGCCTGTTTTATTTTAAACTCCTGTCAAGGTAGAGAGCAGGCTATTTGAGAGCTTGAGGTATCAGATAAGAAATCCTCACTCCCTATTTTTCTACACTTCACAGTGAGAGAGAATGATGGCAAGCACAGAAATCCTGACAGATTTCACCATTGTTCTGCTTGGCCTGGAGTCACAGTTCCCAGTTTCCTGCTTACTATAAATAACATCCTGGCAGAAAAAAAG
>JAPSGF010000006.1:7377568-7413151 GCA_035772895.1 Perdix hodgsoniae | reverse complement strand
TATTATTATTATTATTATTATTATTATTATTATTATTATTATTATTAATCTCCTGCTCCTTCAGAGATCTGTGTTCTGATGGTAGAGCTTTTCTCACTGAAGAAATGCCTTAAGAACTTGTTCCTTGTCAGCAGTTTGCTGTACCCTCACTCAGTGGGCAGACAAGCTTAATCCAGGCTGAGGTGAAGCACATCACACATACTGTTCGCTAGTCCAGCACAGGTTTCTTTCTGGCTTGTTTCTTGCTTCTCATCTCACATTAAACTTTCTGTTTTCTTTGTATCTTTTGGACAGAGTGGCCATGGGGGATACATTCTCACAGCTCACCACACTGCTGTCTGAAGAGATCCCAGCCCTGGGCCTGCAGGAGTTCAAAGAACATTTGGACAGCACTCTCAGATGTAGAATTTTGGGTCCTGTGTGCAGCAAGGAGTTGGACTTGGTGATCCCTTCCAACTTGGGATATTCTGTGATTCTATGATCTTTGAAATGAATGCAGCCCATTCCCTCTCTCACTTCTGTATGGCAACTCCTGTACTGGCAGTGAAACATCAGTGTGCGTACAGTCATTTCACTCAGATGTATGTGAGCACTGGCAGACAAATGCATTTTTCTCTAACTTGTCTCTAGAACAATGGAACTGATATAGATGCATTCATCAGAAGTATTTTTCCTATTCTGATCACTTACAGTCCAGTGAGATATTTTAAATCTTAACCATATGCAGAATTTGATGACATTTTTAGAAGCAGTTTGAGAAGACCAGTGTAGGCCATTATGCAGAAATCCTTAAGTTGTTTCAGTGGACAAAAAATTTCAGAAAAAAATTGATAAAGAACGACTGATTAAATAATGTGGGTGTCTGTGGAGGAGCGTTACACTGGATTAATCATTTTACATCACAATTTAGCTGCATTAATAAGGATTTAGCAGGCAAGATTCTCATGTGAATTTTCTATCCTTACTGAAACATCATGAGAATTATGTGTTACAGTTCTTTCAAGCTTTTTTTTTGTTTTGTTTTTCCTCCATCTCTCACACATCCTCTCGCATATACAACAGCATCTCATAACTAGGTATATGCCATTTAAATTATTTACCACAATGATGCATTCTGACACTCCCTGAGAAAATCTATGATGCTACCTTTGCCTACCTTGCGCATACTGAGTGACTAATTTTGGTGCAAACAAATATTTTTCTAGCATTTTTTTCATCCCTGTGTATGGCTTCACATCAAAAAAGCCCATTTCCACTAGAATGTTAAGCGTCGCAGGATTCCAGCATTATAATCCTTTTTGGATGTATGAAGCAAAAAAATTATAATCTACAGCAGCAGGAACAAACTGATAACAAGAACGTTCTGCCTAATGCCCAGTACATTTCAGTCAGGCTGAAGTTTGTGGTAACTGCTGGATGGCTGCTGCCATGTATCAGGTGTGCCCCATAACCACTGCTCCAGGCTATGGCCTCATATAAAACCTCCCAGAGACCTCACTTTCTGGCAGCACATTCTTCTTTTATTTAGAAAATACCCTGTGAACTCAGCAATCTGCCAAATTATGCAGCCTTTGGATACACTGTAGAGTTGATCTCGTCCTTCATATTTCCCTGCCTGTCCAGGAAGGAATAAGCTGCTGATGATTTTCACCTTTTCATAGTAAGGATTTGGGGTTGTTAGATATGGGCCCTTTCACATGTTTTGGTATTTTTATTGCAGTTGTAAGATGCACAGAATCCAGAGCAAAGCCTCCTATTTTATTTTATGTACTCAAAGAGGTAAATAATATATAAGATCAAAGATATTTTTGCTACCCCCCTGGCTTTTTGTTTTACTGTTTCATAATGCAGACAGCTACTTGTTAGGCTTTATATCATTCTTTTGATGGTGTTGCTGCCTGTACTCAAAGCAGAATAACAGTATTCAAAGTACAGGTCACTTTTCTTCTGTTTTCTTTACTTACACACAGTAGAATAAATAATGTTGTTGTTGTTGTTTTGTTTTTTAAATCTGTGACATAGAATTCTGGAAGAGTTGGGCTTTTATATAGTGTATTGATTATAAATAGCATTTGAAAACTGTGAGTCTGAATAGATACATGTCAGACTTTGGGATTGTATATATTTTTTGAACTGGAAGAGGGTAGACTTAGGCTAGATATTAGGAAGAAATTATTTACTGTGAGGGTGGTGAGACACTGAACAGGTTGCCCAGTGAGTCTGTGGATGCCCCTCCCTGGAAGCATTCAAGGCCAGGCTGGATGGGGTTGTGAGCAACCTGGTCTAGTGGGAGGTTGGAATTTGGTGATCTTAGTGGTCTCTTTCAACCCAAAAAACCATTCTACAATTCTATGATTCTATGTTATATTACATATTATTTCACTGAGTAGTGAAACTGAGGGGGAATAGAGGAAAGTTTCTCTCCAGAATGTCAGTGATGGGTTTGTTACTGTAGCACAAAGGCTAAAGTTAGCTCTATGTAAGAGGAAACACCAAGGAGGTTTGCAGGCATAAAAACCAGATGGAGCTGTACTAAATGTCTGCAATACTGCACATCTCAGTTAGACTCCAGCAGCCCCACCCATGCACTCCTGTTAGGCCCTTGCTGTTGGTCTTGGTGCAGAAGTGAGGATGATACTCCTGGAGAAGGGAGGGTCAGAATCGTTGATTTGGCTCCTACCAGTGCATCCATCAAAGCCCTGTCAGGATCCATGATGCACATACAAGCTTGGAGGCATGGCGTACACTTGCATGTGAGGATCATGCCCTATGTCTAATGTAGGATGTGACCACCATGCACTAAACCAGGCAAAAATGCTGGCCTTCTGCTTTTTATAATCAGTTTATGAAATCTGATGCCCTAAGGTAGAAAGTGGGATTGCTATTATCTGCTCTTTCTTCTCATCATATGATCTGTGTTGAGGCACCAGGCTGACAGGCCTGGCTTAGCATGACCATCACTTGTTCCAGCCAGCACAAAAAGCCCGCTTTTCAGAAACACACTGGATCAAGTCACCTTATATTTCAAGAAGTAATAAAAGAATGATGAAGTCAGCTTTTCTCCCCACAACAAACTTCTAGTTAGTATGAATGAAATGAGGCTGAATGCCTCACTGTGAAACAGCAGCGGGAGTTAAAGCATAGAGTGAATATCTGTGACGCTGACACAGAATGACACAGCCAAATTGCTGTGCACATATGATAATGAAACAAAGAAAAGGAGAACCAAAGCAAAAATGAGAGAAGGGCACGTGAGTCTCAGGAAAATGAAATTACAGTTATGGAAACTGGAGCAGATTTTCTTTTCTCCAGCAGATGGTAGAATTTTCTCAGCTACAGTCAGGCAACAGCAAGAAAAATCACCAAAATCTTTATCTCTGAAAAGCTATCTCTGGCCTTTTTTGACTTGTATATCCCTACAATTCTAGGGGAATTAGGATAATAAAATTAAGCTGCTGGAAGAAATGTGCAAGGTACCTGGCATGTCTGCTAGCACTAGTCTGTGTAGCTGAGGTTTAAGCTACATGTCTTATCTTTTCCAGAATATAAGTGAAAGCCCATAGACAGCGTCTTTCCACTCAGTTTTAACATGCAGTTTAGGGATATCAGATAAGAAAATGTGCCTGATAGAAGGCTATTTCAGCTTTTGAGTCTGAGCTTTGCTGAAACTTCAGTGAAAGGCAAAGCTTCTGTCTGTGCTCTTTCAATGCAAGCAGAATTTAAAATAGATGGAAATTCAAGAACGTTTTCCCACTCTTCAAGAAGGCAGTCAGAGAGGACTGAACAAGGCAGAGCGGTTTCTGCTTGAGCACATGCATTCTTTTCAAAATCAAGGTCAGTGGAGCAGAGATAAAGTCGCTGAAAGTTGGCTCCCTCATTTTTCTCGTTTTTCTACTGAGCCATATGTGGTGAGGGTAAGGAAGAATTAATTCATCTCTATGGATGTGGAGGTCTTATTTATGCTCTTTTGTTTCTGGGTGAGCTTACTCTCTATCTTTTGTATATGCTTAAAATTTGCAAATCAGGATTTGCCATACTCTTCCCTATATTAACAACTTTGGAGGGGATAGATATTCAACCATCTGCCATGGGTAATGTGTAGGAGGTGGCCAAGTCACTCTGTCAGCTCTAGGAAGGTAAAGAGGCCCTGAATAATTTTCCTGCTGCTTTTACTGTAAACATTTGCAGCTATCTGCAATCCCTGGAGCATCACGGACATCCTCAGAGCTTCTAAACCTATTTTCCATCTGTTGCCTCTGCACCTACAGCAGCAATAATGTGCCCCAGAAGATTTTGCTGCTTCTCCCAACAGCAAGAGCAACATTTGTATCCTGTTGTGTGCTGGTGTTGATGGGAGCTGGCAGACAGCAGAAGTTAACAGCTTCAGAACCCTGCAGATAGGGTTAGATGCAGAGATGGTCTATGACTGAAGCCATATACTGACTGTGCTGGGAAGTGTGAAGCTCACATATGATCTGAAGGACACTGCTGTGACCTGACACTTGCGTGCCCAGAGCTGTTAATGTGATTGCCTCCACCTCTGCAAAGGGCAGAGCATCCGCTCCTCTTGGATTTCCTTTCCAGCCAGAGCAGCTAACCCAAGAAATATAAACCAATCTACTGCTCTTCACCAGGAGGAGGAAGGGTGAAAGTGGATGTGCTGTGTCTTCTGGGTATAACCCACTGGTGGGATAACTCACTGACCCCTCTGCTACTGGGCCCAACAGCTGTGAGCACAACCGTGCTCTGCAAGAAGAGGGGGAATGAGGAACTGGGGGCGTCTCCTTGTGTCTGGGGATACAGCTGGAGGCAGGAGGAAGGAAGGAGCTCCCAGAGCTATCAGAGGGAGTGACTTGGGAACAGTTTCTCTAAAAAGAAGTAATAACTATTGATTCTGTGACCTTTGCTCTGGCCTGATATACTGAATTGATTTCTCAAAGCCATGGATGCATATTGGTAGTGTATAGTTTCTATCCAGGCACTTCTTCCCTCAGTGCTTCACCTCCCAAGGCCAATACCAGCCATGTGGTGAGGTGCTGGAGGAAGCTGCCATTCCTCTCTTTCAGATCTTCTCTGCCACAGCTGGATTCACAGATCCAGGTTTCACAGAAAAGTTGTTGGCCACGCACAGAAAGAACAATTTGAGTGCTCACTTTTATTTTCCCTAGGTACTAAGGTACATCACTAAACTACCAACCAATTATTTCCTAATGATGAGATTTTATGTGACTGTGATGAGAAGATGGGAAGGCATCAGGGACTGTGTTTCTGAAAAGGAGAGAAATTGAGTGAGTAGATGATAAAGTCTTCTGGTAGAAAGAAAAGAGAGATAAATGGAGGTGAGATACCTCTACCCTGTTTCAGGAACCAAAAAGGTTCCTTACATAACAGAGCAGAACTGAAACTGTGATGAAATTTGTGCTGTGGTAACACAGCTGTGACTGTTGCCACCACCATTTGATTTCAAGTCCTTCACTGTGATCTCAGGAGCCTCCCTTGGCAAGCACTAACACCCTGGTTAGCCTGTTCTCTACCTCCCTGATCTCTGAATAGCAGCAACCAACAACAGTGAGGCCTGGAGGCTTCCATGCCACCCCTGCCAAGCAGACAGAAGCTCCCTTCCATCCTGGCAGCCTTGCTGAGTGCTGGTGCCAGTGCTGCTCTGGGCCTGCTGTTCTTCTGCCTCTCTGGTGACTGCAGTAGTGCTCCCCACAATGCTGTGAAAGACAGGCTGAGGGCGAAGACAGTAGGGAGGTGCTGCAGGCCTGGAGAGCATCCTGTTGGAAAGGTGGACTCAGACAAAGTCTTCATCTATGCCTTTTGCATATGTCCTATGAGTGCCTGCTGTGGGCAGGATGAAGTTCCCATAGAGGTCCTGCTGAGGTGCTGAGGTCTGCTGTCTCCTGGGCCTTGTCTCCATCATGCTTGCTGATATTCACAGGAACATCTTACTGTTGTGCGCAGGGGTACTTCCTCACTGGAGTCTCTCTGCTGTTTTTAGGCCTCAGTGAAAGAAAAACTTGGATACTGCTGGTGTCACTGGGGACACTGACCCTTGTGTAGCCTGGTGATCACAAAACATGACAGATACCATCTACAGCAGTGCACAGCAAGCACTTAACTCCAAAGAACTCCAAAGGGGTCACTTCCATCTCTCTGAGTATGGTTTCCGTGTCCACAAGCAGCTTATAACAGCTTACATTAGGTGGGTTGACAAAGCCTCAAGAAACTAGTATGAGATAGCCAGGGACCTGCAATGCTGGCAGAGCACTTAGTGTGGCCAGATTGGAGCACAGAGACCAGTTCTATGCTGCCTAAAGATCTGTGGAGGTCATAAATAGCAGTTATATACCTCTGTTGTCAAAGCAGCACAAATACGTAAGCAATTCCAACAGTACTTTAGAAATCAACAAGATGCATTTCTGAGAACAAGAATAATAGAAAATGTGTTTTTGGTCCATACGAAAAATAAAAAGTTCTCTGGTGCCTTCCTGCTTTAGAGATGGAAGTTGATATTTGGCAGGGGGATGACCTCATGTCAAAAATGTGCCATTTTCATGTCTCCTGACAATAACCCATTTTGAAAAGGTTATAAATCTCTGTGATAGCTCAGCTAATATGTGCTCCATAAAGACTTGTCAGAGCTTGCTACCCATACTCCCAGGAAATGCGATCTGCGGCAAGCACATATGTTGCCCAAGCTGCAGCACAGAGACTAAGAGCCCTGCAGCAGCTGCTTGTGGTTGATGCAGGCTCTCTGGTACTTGACACCAGGGCCGAGAACAAGACTTTCCCACAGGGATTTCTTGTGTTCCTTCTCCTGGAGCAATCCCAGCAGCAGGACAAGAACTGGAGAAGAGCCAGGAGTTATGAGGAGGTGGCAGAGAGGAATGAAAAAGGGCAGCACTAAGAATGAAGACTGGAGCTATGGAAAGAAGGCCAACATGTTCTGATGATGGAAAAAGATAAAGAATTTGGCTCTTTCAGGTGCTTTGAGAAGAGACTGGAATGCTGGAAAACAGATTTTCCTAAGGAAAAGTAACTGTAATTATGTAACAGTGAAAGACCAAAAAGCACTTTTAAAATGGGAAGATAGCAAAATTCCTAATAATTTTAATGTAACAGTAATGGAAATAAAAGAGTAGGGTATATGAGAAACAGAAGTGAGTATAGCAAGAAATTAGAGCTGTAAAGATGTTGCTCAAGGCATCTGGATACTGAGAGGCAGAACAGGGAACAGGGAATAAGAAAGTAATTTAAAATATAAGACCGGTCAGGGCTAGTAAAAATAAACACAAAGATGACAAGTGTTCTCATGAGCCCATAACAGACATGCTGTACAACCAGAAACAGCAAACTCCTACACCTACATGAGTGTAATACATAAGTATCTTCTCTTGTACAACTGTTCTTTCTAGAAGAATTTGCCCTCCAGCTTCCCACATTAATTGTTGTTGTAGGACAGTTATGCCTGTGATTTCTTTTAAAGTGTTAACAATGTAGAGAAACCAGTAATGTTCAGTCATCGATAAAATCATCAGATTTCTCCCTTCACTTCAGAGTGCTGCAGGCACAATGAACAAAGGAAGGGAGTTTAATTAACAGGGTACTGGTAGTTTCATTACTCTTTCTGTGTAGAGCTCTTTGCAGAAAGGCTAAACAAAAGTAACTGCTCAGATGGAAGGGGAAGTGGAGAATGAAAAGGGAAGAACAAAGAGAGAAGTGAAAATGGACTCTAGCATGTAACGATCTGATTTGGCAGGCTGTTGTACCCTGTGTGAGACCACAAGGATTCATCCTTGCTGCTAGCCCACTGGTTCAACCGGAGACAAAGTCAAGCTAAATAGAACCCCAGCATTCTCAAATACACATTCTCTTCACAGTGGGTTAATTGTTCCTGTGTGGAGTATGTGGAAGAAAAATGAGGTTCTGCTACTGACTTGTCAGAACAAACCACTTTATGTGGTTTATTTATATGTGAGATTGCCTTCTGCTCAGCCTTTTTTCCTTGTGCCAGGCTCAGCTATTTGTGCCTTTGGATGTAGGGAATCCAACATTGTCCCATACAGAAGAGAATAGGGATGGAGCAATACAGCCCAAGATCAAGAATGGGGTTTCAAAAGCAGCAGTCTTCCTGTTGTGAAAGGGTATCAGAGCATGGCACCTTTTCCTGCAGCTGCTGTTTTGTTTGCTGGTGATGAAAGGCCTCTGTGAGAAACAGCAAATGGACCTGCAGATCCACCACACCTTTCAGTGAAAGCAGAAGTTCAAAGTGGTCCTGCTCGCTGCTGCTTCTGCACTAAACTTTTCCTTCATTCCTTCTGCCAGAGGAATACTGTCAGGTCTCACCCATGAGTGACACTGAGGCTCTTTGATTTCTGGAGGAAAGGCTTTACAATAATAACTATGAGGCTGTGATCTGATATTAATCTCTGGATGTTCAGAACAGATAGGACAAGAATTTGTGTACATTTCAATTTAATAAACAGCAACGTGGTGTTCTTGGCAGATCCCTGAATGACCTCTCCAGGCTTAAACCTAAGTTTAATTAACAAATCTAGACCTGGATTTGTTAAGGTCTGGCAGCACCATCTTCTACTAACGCTTTCTCCTTGTCTGGAATCTGAAGACTACATTACTTTGTCAGAGAAAGTTGTGTTTGGTTAATATTGCCAGTTCTTTCCTGTCCAGCCCCCTACACCTTAATCAGTATCTCAATTTGTTTGTTTGTTTGTTTGTTTTTAGTTTGGTTTGGTTTTTTTTTCCTTGTTTGGGTTGTATTATGACCATACAATTTACTTGTCACTAAACATTTTGCATCAACCCAAAGCATCTACCATGTTCCATCTACCACAGAAAATGGCTTAAATCATCAGCATCTTCTGGATGCAGTGGTTATTCTACTCTCTAAAGAGAGAATGTTAACAAATCTACAAGTGCATATTCAGTTATATGCCTACATAGGTTTCAAGGATTAATAAAGATGTAATACTGTGGAAAGATAAACTAGAGACACGTATGCCTGAAAGGAACGATTATTGCTAAATTAGCAGCAAGTTTTTGCCAAGGCACAGTCAGTAAAGAAAAGCTGTATCTGCCAAAAGGACGCCTCCCTGGAGCATATTTGGCTGAGTGATAACCAAATCTATAAGCAAATGTGACACTGATGGATAGCTCAGTTACACTTCTGATGTGAGTAAGGAAAGGTATCATGTGTTCAAGTGCAGATAAAACCAATATGCCCAGAAGATTGTAGTATAAGTACAGAAAATCAATGAATGACTTAATATGGTCTACAAGTTATTAACCCCTTCTGAATTTGGGGATGTTTCTGTAGACAGACGATGAAAGACTTAAAAAAGGAAAGTCAAGCTAGAAGACACTTCAAGTTGTAGTCTAACTAAAAGGCCTGTGCTTTTTAGTCTTTTTGTTGCCTCATATTTGAAATTAAGTCTTTATCTGGGGGGATTGAGGGAGGTTCTCGTCTCCCATTCCCTCTTTGTTGTGTCAACTTTTTCAGTCCAGGGCTAAAGCCTTCCTTCTCCGCAGACAGAGGGCAGTGTCCATGCCATGTACGCCTGCCCTTCCCCAGAGCAGAGGAAGGGAAGCAAGTGCCTGGGTTGAGTCCTGCATGTGACAGGGAGCAAAAATGACTTCATTACGTGGTGAAGAAAGTTGGGGAGTGATTAGACAATGTGATGGAGGTGTTTGACTCTTTCTGGGGAAGAGTGCATGATTGGGTCAGAACTGCTGGGGAGAGAGATATTCGCAGGAGCTTTCTGTGAAGTCAGCAGGTAGTGGGATACTGTCTGTATCTGTAGCAAGTAAGAGAAAATTAGGGGAACATCTGTAATTGGCACCAGTGAAGTACTGTTGTTTGAAAGTATGGATAGTCACAGCAGCAACTGGAGCAGTTTCATGCTAATCACCTGACCCTCTCAGCTCATTAAAAAGCAAGACTCAAGGCAGAGAGCAGACAAGATGCTGAATAAGAATGCTCATTACTCAAGTCAGTGGAAACTGAGTGAGGAGCTAGAATGTATTCCAGAGAAGGCAATTTGCATGAGGGCAGATGCACTAGGCACTCACCTCCCTTATTAGGGGAAAATTCTTATCACTCAAAGAAAAAGGATTGCAGGAAATACAGTAGTCAGTCTGCAGTAGTATGAGATGATTCACTATTCTCACGTGGGGAAGAGTTGCTTTCATCAGTTACACATTATGAAGGCTTTTGTGTAGTGTTATGTATGGCAGGATGGCCAAAGAGGATGAAAGTTGCTTTTAATATGGCTCCTGATACTTTCATAAATAAGTAGTCTGTCATTTTTATGTATTTCTTCTTACTTCAAAGACCTTGGATCCACAAAACTCAGTTATTGGAGGCAGATCTTCAAATCCATATCTGAAGTAAGGAACATGTGCCCTCAGAATGGGGAGCTGGAAATTCAGAAATGGAATAAGGAGAAGGCCGTGTGCTAAGAAGATGGGCTGAAGAAAAGACAGCCACCAGTTACACACTGCGGGGAGTGTTCCTGAAATCCCAGCTCTCTCCTAATGCCAGGACAGGTTCCCTTTTCTCACAGGCACTTAACCTGACTTTTGGGTACCCTCCTCTTACCCATTAAGAGGAGCACAGCACAGATGAAAATTCTCCTTTTCTCAGATTCATATTTTCTCTTGTTTTCCGGTTCCCCGCCTCGGGTTTCTTCATCTTTGCTGCATGCTTGCTGGTTCAGCTCTAACAAGAAAATTGAGAGAATCTTTTTTATTATCTTTTCTATTTTTTTATTTTGCTGTCCATGTGCTAGCAGGCAGATTGGTGAACATTTCTAGAGAAGAGTTTATTTATTTAGGGCAGCCCATTCAGAAGAGAGACCTCAGTGCAGCTGCGTAAGTCCCAGTCTGACACCCCAGCAGCTCAACTGCAGAAACCACATTTCTAGAAGTGCAGATATTTGAGAAGCTGACCTCACTCTAGCAAAACTTCTGCTGACTTCAGTGTACCACCTTGTACCAAGATACAGCTCATATTTAAGTGTGTTTTCTTTGAAGAGTACATCTGTCATTGAAAGTCAATGGAAAGTCAATAAAATTCACCTAATGGGTGACACTGTCTGAATTAACACACAGTGGTGTCTTAATACCTAGCCTTTTCTATTCTCTTCTTGGGAGGAACCATACTTTCTCTGTTCAGTTATTCATTCATTTTAGTGGGACCTCTAGCAATAAAATCAGCCGTGTGTAGTGTTTCACGATGCTGTAATCAGAGTTTTCTGTCCTGGCTTTAGGAACTGAATTTGTGAAGTAGTAGCATAGAGAAGTGACAGTGGAAGAATAAAGGGAGCAACAGAAAGGAGAAATTAATCTATTTTTTACTTTGAATTAAGTCCATTGTGTGATAAAGATTCCAAAGCCTAATTTTTCTTTGTTCTGACTGCTCACAGCATTTCTCAGCATGACAAACAGAGGCACACTTGAGCTTTTGATGATGCGTACATTAAACTGCAGGAGACCTACTTGACCTCTTCTTCAGGAGATGTCTCAAACAGCAGATGCTGGGCTAGAGCAGAACAAGCTTTGATTAGAAGGAAGACTCTCTTTGGAACATGTAATAGTGCCATAATGATGTACAGACAGTAGCCACTGTGTTTATGCCAGTGGATGGCTGGTGAGTACAGCTCCCATAGCCTCCATCTATCACAATGTCACTGCAGCAGGTTCACACTGGTTTCCCACTGCAGTTAGCAGCACTGATGCTGTTGGTTAGCTGGAAAGGCAGCTCAGCATGCACAAGCACACACAGCTTGAAGAGGAGCTCTGGAGGTCATTGGCTCACATTTCAGATTCCCTGGCAAGCTGCCTGACAGCAGTCTTTTGATTTCTTAGTGCAGGAAAGCACAGCAACTTGGCTTTGCAACCCTGGGTTAAAGCAGACATGGCCTAGTGCAGGCAGTGCTCTGCTAACATGCTGGACACCTCCACCATGCTGCAGAGAGGTTTCTGCACACCTCTGGACTGATGGACCCAGGATAAGCAGTGGGAGAACTACTTCAGAGCGCTTAGAGGGCTCAGCCTGGCACACAAACAAAAGCACAGTTTGCTTACTGATAGGAAAGATTTGCTTGCTGCCTCCAGGGCAAGCTGCTTATCCTTGCATCACTCTGCAAGAAATGTGGGCATGCATCTGAGCTCTCCCATTTCCCCACCAGCTGAGAACATCCAGCTACAGTAAGGTCACCTTCAGTAAAGTTGATTTTCAGCACCACTTCTTTCATGGAGAGGAGATTTTTGATGTCAGCAAAGGTGAATTTTTTGTCTTCTGAATCAGAAGCACAGCATACCTGTTACACATTCTGCTGCAGACGAACTCAGCCCCATCCATGTCAGTACATTTGCATCCCTGCCTGTAGCCCAAAGACATACAAAGCAACAAGAGAAAGTACACCAGGCTTTCAATGGTATTTCAAACCATTGTTTTCAGTTATGTGTAATTTAAAAGCAATGACCAATTCTCCATACTAGTCTGAACATAGAATGTTCATTTCCTACTGATCAAAGAAATACTAGCTAATTTTTGTTTTTCCTCCAGGTAATGTAACCGATTCCTCCTTCCTAGCAGGTGGAAAGCAGTTCTGGTCCTGCAGAAGAATTCTAGCAGCACTCACATGCCCAGAAATACCTGGTGAAAGCAACATAGAGGAGAGAGATTGTCCTGAAGGCTCTTTTTAGCATAGAATGATAAAGGAGAGATCCTTCCTTGTGACTGGCACGTGGGGCTCTGCATCACCAAACCACTACCACAACGTAAATGTGGCAAACTGGCAGCTGTCCTACATAGTGGTAACATTTGTGCAGCAGCATTCATTGAAATATGTAATAAATAATATTTAAAAAATGCAATGAAGTAAATAAACAAAAGAGGACAGTCCTTCGAGGGTGGCTTTAGTGCTATTTCTTTTATACATACCTATACTAGGAAAGTAACATAATTTTTTTTTGTTGGAAGCTGTGTTTTTTGAGTGCAGCCGTGAAGCACCAGTTCCTCCCATTGCAGTAAGGCAGAGCTCCCCACCATGAGATGAGACTTTTCCCACGTGCAGCTCCCATAGTTGGTCTGCTTTCCATACTCCAGCACTTGCTGTGTGTTCATATTTTGATAACTGATAAAAAAATTGGCAAGTGGCTTCAATGCCAGAGTTTAATAAAATCACTCTTTTATATACATTTTTTTTAAAGTAGACCCTTTGCAGTGACTGTGGTCCAACAGAGTACTTATCTGAGGTTTGTTTCACTGGGAATCTCTTTCTGAAAGAAGAGACAGTCTTGAAATGACAGGTAAAGGCACATGAATGAGAGCAACAAACAGAGTACTCCAAACACATTTGATCTTGGCATCCGCTAACAAGACTGTCAAGTGCCTGTCGAAATTCAAATGTTATTGTTGTGAGGCTTGGCAGTACCTATGAGCACTGCTGACAGTTTGTTAAAAATAACCCCAGAAATGCATCCTTTCTAGGTCAAAACTGACTATGAAGCTGAGTGCACTGTAATTACAGTGTACTAAATGAGTTACAGCTTGAGCTAATCACACCCCACTGCACTAAAAGCTGTAATTACACAGAGATAGTGTGAGCTTGGCAGCATCTCCTATAGCAGTCTATAGCTCTGAGTGAAGTCTGGCACTCAGGTTACTGCCACTGCTGGCTGGGCCTCTGCTGGGCCAACGCACAGCTCAACAGGTGGAATGAGCTGATGTGTGTGCTCAACTGAGTAAAGCACAGTGGCATTTAATTAACAAAGATATATAAAGAAGAGCCAAATGGAAAATTTACTTGAAAACATGCAGCTAATGAAGGACATTTCTCAAGCTCACCAAAGCTGTGCTGGTTTTATGGCAGCAGAATGCTGCCAGGAGCTTTTATAATTTATTGGTGTAACCACGTAGAGAACTGGGGCCTCTGCTTTTTTAATGCATTTTTAATGCATTGCATATCCTCCTCTTATGTAGGATACCTCAAAGTAGGTGTATGGGAACTGCTGAGTCATCACCAGAACCTCTGATTAATCACCTGAGGCGAGCAATGGGTCAGCCCTGGGAGCACAGATGAAAGCAATTCATCTGTGCTGCAGGAAGGGGTAGAGCCTGGCTCCACCTCTCCTAGACCCATTTAAGAGCTGACTACCAGTGGGGTAGGATCTCTCTTCTGGAGATCTACTCCACTGGAGTTTCCTGAGTGCACCCCCAATGTGTGTAAACATCCTGTCTATTCTCTTTGTCTTGCTTTGCATAACTCTCTTGTTTGTTTCATTATTATACTTTGATTATATAGTAGGTATCTAGATGAGTTACTGAATTTAGGGTTTGACACTTCATTTTTTATTTCTTGGCTTTTGGAAATGTTCACTCTTGCATTACCATGACTTTCTGGAAGGATACAAAATACTATTTTTGGTAATTTCACCTGGCTTAACCTGTCTTGGTGGAAGGCTGCCAAGACAATCAAGGTACTGGGGCACTGGCAAAAGCTGACAAGAGAGGCTGTAATGACTTCTTGGAGATCTTGAGATGTCACATGGACATGGGTCTGCACACCTAGCTCTGGCAGTCCCTGCTGGGTAGGGGCTGGAGCAGATGGATGCAGAGGGCTCTGCCAACCCCAGCTGTTCTGGGACTATGAAATTACACTGCCTGAGGTAACTCCTGAGCTTCTGGCTGGAATGTTTCTAAAGACATGGCAGACTGTGTGTTCAGCAATGATGGCTTTTAGTCTTCACCTACAGCTTTAGTTGATTTTGACTTGAATTTAGGCTTTGTATTCATTCAAGTAGTACCAAGTGCAAACTTCTACAGCAACGGCTACAGAAACCATCTGACTACTAGAAATACCATTGTTGCTGTTAAACACAATCTGATAACTCAGACAACTAAAAGCCAGCTGTAAGCATGGTGCCAGAAGGCACTTCTGTTCACTGGGGAATGTCTCTGTGTCACATTTCAGCTGCACCCTCCATGCCTTTCGCTGTTAGATCTGTGCAAGAAAGGTTGCTCTAATTTTCTGGAACGTGTGACTCATCAGATGATGGTGACCAGATGATCCCTTGTGCCAAGGAGCAGCAGATAGAGCAGTGGTGTAAAGAATGGAGGTGGGGGAAGACCAGTGGGAGCTTTGTGTCAGAAGGGGTTCTAATGAGCTGGACCTGTTCTGTTGCTGTGAGCCCTTGTTCTCTTTCCTTCTTTTCTATGAAGAAGCAAGACAGAGGTGGCACATGAGGTTAGGAAGCCCTGCACACACTTGACAGGCAGTCCCAGAACATGGCAACACTTCCTTACTTTGAGTATGGAAACTTTCATGCTCAGAGGATATCTATGCTGAGCTTCAACCTGTGGCCTTGCCTCCTTCAGCAGTACTTGTCTCCTGGACTTCTCTGAGAAAATATGCATGAAAGCCTCAGAGAGCCTGAGAAACACAGCAAGTGATTTCTTGAACAAATTTGGATCAAGGGGGATGAGAATAAGGGATGGGCATTTTTGCAATGATCCCCCAAGGAATGGGACAAGAGACCAACAATGAAATGACCTGCAGAATGCTTTTATATCTCACAGTGTGGGAAATGCAAGGTGGGGGGATTGAATTATACTTCATTTTATTTTAGGTTGGAGTCTTGAGAATGACAAACACCATGCAAATAACAAAAACTCTGTACACTGAACGGTGTAAAGCGACACTCCAAAGTTCTTCACGCTATCACAGCAACACAGAAAGGCAGCAGCCAGCAGAAGGTTTGGACTTAGCCTTGGATTCATTCACCAGAGGCTTTGGGCTCAACAGCTGAGGCTGAGGGTACTCAGGCACTGGAACAGATTCTCTGAGTGTTACAGGCTTTGGCCCTCGGAGATGTCCAGGAGGGGAGTCAACTCTTTGAAAGGGTGGATAACAGCAGGACAAGGGGTAATGGTTTTAAGTTGAAGGAGGGAAGTTCTTTACTATGAGAGTGGTGAGGTGCTGAAACAGGCTGCCCAGAGAGGCCTACTGCAACACCCATCCTTTCAGCAAAAATAAACCTTCATGCACCGCTAGTTTCTTCCTGATCCAAGGAAGCAATCCTTAATCTGAGATTCTTAAAACCAGTATGAGCAGTAAGCTAAAGCCAGAGGTAGAAGCTCTAAGCACATTTTTCATGTTCTTTGCTAGAGATTCAGGCTACGTTCCCCTTTTTGCTTTAGTCAGCATGGGGCTCACTTGAGGATGATTCATGGTATGTTTTCAGAATGACAAGCTGAAATCTTTCATCGCTTGTTTGTACACAGTCACTACAGCTTGTCATAAGCAGTTTGGATGCTTCCCAATTCTTGCAGTGAAATGCTATCATTTCTTCTTACATCAAAAATATTTACTATGTACAAATAATGGTATATTAATTACATATGGGTTCCAAGAAGTTTGCTCATTTTGATTCCATTAATTTCTCCCCAGCTTAAAAGCACTGTTTTGTTTTAATTATTATCAACATTTCATATCTTTAACACCTTTTTTGTTGACGGTAACACTATAATGGCCAGCACAGCAGTAACAGCAAAGTAGCAAAGTTCTAAGCTACAGCAAGTGAAGACTTGCTTAAATACAACAGCTATGGACACAGAAACAAAGAAAAACCTCTTCTTACCATTAAAATGCCTCAGCTACACAGAGATCTCCAACAAGATAGCCTACCTCCATTGCCAGCTCTTAAACAATGCATGGGAAGGGATGGATCCTGGCTCCACCCCATTTGTCACTGAGGTGCACTGCATGTACCTGAGCTCCCATGGGTTGGCTCTGCCTTCCCACCAGGTGCTCAATCATTGCTTCAAGCTGTGACTCAGCATTTCTGCTACATTGGGTCACCCCTTAACCAAGCTATCTTTTCAGTTTATTGCTTAGTAATGCTTTGTAAGTATTTTCTTTTCCCCTTTTCTTGAACTAATGCAGTGGAAACAAAGTTAATGGTATCTTTTAGTTTTTTTGTCAGATCACTTGGGATGTTCATAATGGCAACCAGCAAGAGAGAGAAAAAAAGCATAGTCTACTTTGATCACGTTTTTGCTATGGGTTCTTTATGAGGAGGCAGTGAAAACAAGCAAACAAACAAACAAACAAAAAAAAACAACAGATCAACTTCCCCCAAAAGCAACATTTCACTTTGGAAAAGGAGAGGTCCAGTGCATACTGGTGAGTTTGGGAATAATTAGCACAGAGACAATATTCAGAATGTGTTTTCACAAGTAGTTGCTCAAACTGCACGTGCAAGCAAATGGTAGGAGCTTTTATTGCCTAGGGAAAAAATGCACTATGCTTAGGTGTTAGAAGCACTGTGGTATCTGTGGTATGGTGCTGTTTGCTGGGATTTAATGTATCTGGTTTCTCAGCAGAGCTAATTAGCCAGCGAGAACTCAGGATGTGCTCTGCGCAGATGTATCCGAGTCCACAGTAGCACACCATGCACCACTGGGCTGCTTAGCACCAAGAGACATCTGAAGGAGCACCTGAGGAACTCCCTGAGGGTGTCTGTGGCTGAAAGCAAGCGCTAAAAGAGATGATGCTCCACCAAAGGAGAAAATGCAGGAATAATCTAGAAGGAAAACACAGAGCTCATATGGAGTGATAGAGCAACCCTCCACAGGGTTTTGGAAACAAGGTTATGTTTAGCAACTCTGATGGGTGGTACTTGCTAATTGGGCCCAGATACAAACATCTGAACTGGAATATACAGACAATAGTAGAGAATAAGAGGAGAAACAGGCTGAAAAATGTTCACTCAGTAAAACAGGCAGTTGTTTCATCTGCTGAGCATCCTATCAGTGCTGAAAAGGCTCTTGTATAACTAAGAATATCCACGGAGAATAGAGGGGCCATTAGGAAAGCACCAAACTTTTTGGCAAGGAGGGCAGCAAGATGATGGAGGTCTATTGATCCAAAAATCTGTCATTACAAACAATAATATACCTGAGATGGAGAGAAGGAGAGAGATTGTTAGAGTTGTATTGTGTCTTAATTCCCCTAAACTGGGGGAAATAAGGCAACCAAAACCTACCAAAAATTCAGTGTTGAAGTCGTACTGGGTGGTGCTTCCAGTATATGCTCTTCCTGGTGAGGGAGAGGCGCTTCAAGCAAGATATAACTTTCCCAGTCTGATTATTTATCCTTTGATAGGAAAAGTGCAGGCACAAGGACATCAGTCCTGTGCATAGTTAAGAACAGAGACATGGATGTTACTTTCTTAGTTGCTGTTTTGCACCAGAACATGATGGTTTCTTATGACTTCAGTAAGAAAGGCTCTCCAACTTTGTATTGTTTTCAACACTTTATTAGTGTTAACAATGTAAAGAAAGAGAGGGTAGTATAGCTAACCACATGTCCCTTCAGATGCTGAGAGCTCCAAATTGTGCAGCATCAAACTGGATTCTGATCTGCCATACAGACCCTATCCATGGATGAGTTACACTGTTTTTAGCCAGTCAATCCCTTACATGATATTCTTAAAAGAAAACAACCCTATTCATCATTTCTATATTGTCACGCACATCAGAATGTGTTGCTGCAGTTTTAGATAAAGGGAAAGACATGCAAGTGGTGTAACTGTGGGTACAGTGGAGGAACTGCCTGCAGGCTCCTCTGATAAAGTCATCTGTCTTCAGCTTGTCCTGCAGCCAAGAGGTGAGTGCAGTGTGGCACACACCTCTGCCTGTTCAGGCAAACTCCTATATGGACCACCAGCTCCTCGGTATGCAGCAGTCTTCTGGTCAGGAGCACTGGCCAGCTGCATCTAATTTCCCTATCTCAACAGCTACATTAAGCATATGTTACCACACCTTTATTTAACTTGGTAACTTTTATGAGCAAACCAAATAAACCATGACCACAAATAAAAAACATTGCATATTAAATCGGGAAGGTATTTACCTAAGTCAAGCATGCATTTTGCTCAGTAGGATGATGTAATCTGCATGCATGGAGAGAGAACATTAACTGAACCATAAAGGCTGGAAAGGTTAAACATCTGAAACGTGATTACTGGCAGGTTTGGATGCTTTTCTCTGGAGACCCTTTAGTAAAAAGCTTCATATATTGGTCTACTTGTGCAGTGACAGCCATAAATATGCCAATTGAAATACAAGTTAATTAGGAAGCACTTATTCTACTTCTCCAGAGTATATTAAAATAAAGAGTTTCACTTTCAGGCTACAACTTCCTCCTTTCATTTCCAGCTCCACTCTTATGCTTTTTAATTTCTGAGATTTTCTTCTCCATTCAGTGACAGGGCAATGCATCTAGCAGGCTTTCCAATGGAGATTTATTTCTGTGCTG
Source organism: Perdix hodgsoniae (assembly GCA_035772895.1). Classification (NCBI taxonomy): domain Eukaryota; kingdom Metazoa; phylum Chordata; class Aves; order Galliformes; family Phasianidae; genus Perdix; species Perdix hodgsoniae. The sequence continues at coordinate 7,393,805 of JAPSGF010000006.1, read as the reverse complement.
AGTAGAAAAGGTCATATCTGCCTGGGAAAGCAGATAACAAAAGTCCTTAAGTAGTATAACGCTGGTTTCTTCATCTACCCCATCAATTTCCTCTTGGTCCCCTTCCTTTAAGTAAACACATGTATCTCCTTAAAATACAGAACTAGTAGAAATGGGCCACCTCCAAGTAGGGCTACAGGACTCATCAGATTCAGACTGACATTGTCTGCTAGTGTTGTAAAATGCTCCCCATTGGAAGCCCAACTCCCCTATTGCTTTGCCTGGTGTGCCTGGTAAATTTGAGCAGTGAATTTGCTGAAGGAAACAATCTAGAGAGACCACATGTGTTTAATGGCAAGCAAGCTGCTTGGAAATAGGATGGTGATGGTAAAGAGTGATATGAAATTACATCATATCTTGGCATTCTTTCACATTTTTGAGATTAAAAAAATGGATTTCTCAAGGTCTTATAATAAAACCAACCTCTTCTACAGCATCATCCTTGTCTGTGTTTCAGTTACTGAAGTGATACTTCACCTTGGGTTGTGATCATAGCTTAAAGCTAAGATAGACCTGCTTGAGCTGTTCCCTACAAGTGAAGTCTTGACTCCATTGAAGAGAGACGGTTTTTAACTTCAGTCAGAAAATTGATTGTTTGCGTGCTGATTCTATTTCTATTCATCTGTACCTGTGATCAACAACTCATCTTTCTTGTGCTTATTTGAATACCACAGTTTAGGGAAGAAAAATGTAGGCTTGTATCAGGCTGGTCTGTCTGATTCTCAAACTTTCACATTTTCAAACCTGGGAAATTGGAAAGGACTCTGGCCTTTTTCACTACTCTTAGAAGTTATGTGTCAAGAATGTGTTTGCCTTCGGAGCTGGAGCTGCTGGAGGGAGGATGTTGCCAGTAAGAGAGGAGAGCAGCCTTAAACTGGACAGTTTTCAGACTGGATTAAAGGGTGAGCACTGGAATATGTTACTCAGACAGATGTGATGGGCAGGAAATGATGACCTAAGGTGAAGACAGATGTTGATTTTATGGATTCTGTTTTGCAAGTTGAGGACCAAAGGCTGTGACTGTTCATAAAAGAAGTATGGGCTGGTTTTATTTTATTGGGTTGCTTGGGTTGTCTGGGGTTGGCGAACGAGGTAGATTTCGATATCTGAATTAGAAGACTCCTGGGTAAGTGTTGCCATAATTTAGTCTCGAGAGAACTCTGATAAGAAGCTTTCCTGCTCCCAGATGACCAATTAGGTGGTGGGGAAAGGGATACAGACCATCTCAGGTGTAGTGCTGGTGCAGCAGTCACTGCATCTATCATTTCACCAGGACAAGATTTTGGGGCCAAGGCACAAATCTCCCACTCCCATGCCAGCCTTGTGAGAGTCCTGCAGCTCACAGGTCAGATCTTGAACAGGAGAGAAGACAAACAAGAGAAAACTGTATCCTGTATACGTCACAGAATTTGAGCTCTGTATTGCTAATAGCCTCCATTATAAGGCATATTAGGCAGTTGTGATGCCAGGTATGGGCAGAGAGAAAAGCCTGTGGATCTGCTTTCTTTGACATGTCATAGATTGACCACAATTAGGACTAGGTCAGGGCAACAATCTGACAGACTTCTCAGGTTGCCAGTTGCCATATCTTGTTCATATTCCTCGGGCTAAGCAAATTGACAGATTTGGGGTTAATGTGAAGATTAATCTTTTCCTTGGTGTCAGATTGGCAGAGGCTGAACAGCTTTTCCTTTCCTTTGGGGCATGATGCAGGATCCATCTGCTCAAAATTCTCCAGGGATATTTCAGCTAATAGCAGCGCTGTGCGTGTCTTCTGTTCACTTTCTGTGCGATAGTGAATTTTTGAGGCTTTTTGCCTGCGGTACTAATGGTGTTGCAGTTTTTACATGCTATCAGAGACTACTCTGTGGTATGTGATACAGGTGAAGCAGCAGATACTCAGAGGATCCACCTGAGCCAAATGTCAAAACCATCACAGAATGACTGCGGTGAGCTGCATTCAGGGACCCAGGAGCTTCCCTCCAGCCCTACGCTCTGCCTCACACCAGGTCAGCTCAGACAGGTGATTTGTCACCCTTTTCAGTCTTATTCTTTTGTCTCTTTGCTACCCTTCAGTTTTCTCTTCTGTAGATATATCTTCTTCTATTTGCTTATGAGACACCCTAATATATTAAAGAAAGCATTTCTGAAATAATTGAACACAGTAAATGATACCATCCTTTGAAGTGGTACTATTCTGATAATTCTTACACATATCTTTCAATTCCTGCATTAGCTTTGGAGGCAGTATTTCCACAAATACATGGAGTTGAGTTTGAAAACTCCTGTGCACCTTGGGAGTTGTGATTAAAGGTTTTCAGATGAAAAAATGCATTGTTTCAATCATAAATCAGTTTATAGGCAGTAGCCATTAAAAATTGGTCCGAATTTAAGTGAATCAATGTGAGCAGAGAGGATATTAACAAAAGTAATATGATTTTTATTTTGAAAATGTCATGAAGCACTTGGCCTAGAAAGCAAACTGCCATACATCTCTGGAGGGATGGGATGGATGATTAGCCTTCTTGTGACAAGGAGCATTGGTTTCCATTCCCAGTGATCCCAAATCAATAATCAATGACTTCGCAAGTTAGGAAAACTTTCAGGCCTTTTTCTGGTTGGCACAGGATGTTTTCTGCATCTCACGTACCTTCAAACCGCTTGCCTGACATTCTCCATGTGAATAAATCTACCCCACAGGAGTAAACAGAATTTTAAAAAATATTTTTTGTTCTCCTAGTGTGGGTGAGTAAAAAATGCAGCCATAGATGTATAAAAGGAAGTGTCTGCATGAGGCCTTCTTCTGAAAGGCTCACACGTGGAGTGTAAAGCTTAATCACTCACTTCTCGGGCGATGGTACAAACCTCACACTGTGCACACAGTCTTCAGTTTTGATAGCATCAAGCATTGCTAAAAAGGAGGATCTGTTGCTTGATTTTTCTAATTCTGTCTGCATTGTTTTTGGAAACATTATTTCTGCACAGAGCTCTGGGGAAGAAAGGCAATTCTTTTCTCTTTTTTGAGTGCCTGGGATTTGTGAATCCTAGAAAAAGACCAAAACCTCGATGCCATTTTTGACATTCCAAAGTCAGAAACGCTCAAATACTGCTTAGCCACAGAAAGAACGAGACCCTGTTGCTTCCTTGCTCTCTTGCCCCAGCCTATAGCCTATATGCATTGTGTGGGAGAAGATAGAGCACAACTCAAAAATTAGATTAAATAACAGCAACTTTACAATTAACCAACACTTGATGAAATTAAGCATTTTTCAAGGGATAGTGAGTAATAAATGCTCTTTTTTTTTTTTTCCCTCCACTTACCTTTTCCTTCTGCAATAACCTTCTTTCTTTATCTTTACTGCCTGCTTTAAGCAGTAAATTGTCCCCCTGCCTGCCATTCTCCCTCTGTTCTCTAAATCTTTACTGACTCATGTTCTTTCCTTTCTACTAAGAGCTCTTTTTCTGTTTTGTTTTGTTTTTTTTTTTCATGTGTTCTCAGTTACCTACTCCTTCATTTTGAACCTTGGCTTACCCTGTTCCTATTTCTACATCTCTACCTCTATATCAAGGTTGCTGCCAACTTAAGACAGGGCTATCAGCAAAGTACAGGATCTGGCTTCACTCCACAGATGAACTCTTGAAAGAATGGACAATTTGGGAAGTCAGTAGACTTCAGAAATCTGCACTATGCCCTTGTCGACAAAGTGTTGAAGTTCCTTAGTGTCTAATGCAATAAGGACAAATACAGAGTGATAACACCACTGGAGGAAGATGGGAAGAAAATACTGTTCACAGTGTACAGAGTGATGGAAATTTTCAATAATCCTTTCACTATTAATGGACTCGCACTGTCTACTTCAGCACTTGCAAAGGAACCAACAATACTCACTGCTCCTTTCTCTTAAGAGATGATCCCTGCAAATACTGAACCTGATTCACAGCTATTTTTGCTGAAATTTTGCACCAGCGTAACTTCACTGATTTCACTGGAAACAGGCCAAGCTTAGCAATATAAATGAGATCAGGAGTAGTAAACCTAGCCCATATATTTCCCTCTGAGTGCCTTCGAAAGTCTTCCATTGTGTTTTAAGAGTCTCTGCATTTCCACTCAAATTCAATTACTCATGTTCGACATAACTTGCTCCAGCATTGTTGTGCTTTAAAAACTGGAAACTGCTCCAAGGTATAACAGAAAAAATAACCCCCCCCCCCCCCCCCCCCATTGTCCTTGAAGGGAACACTGGAAGGTTGTTGGTTCTGTTCTTTCAAGCAGACTGATAGATTTTCATCCTATTGTGTCAGTTCACGGTTGCTGAATGTATTCTAAAACATCTCAATTACTTTCTACTATACAGACGTTTTTATTAGATCTATAATCTCATGCCTCATATCCTTAGAGCATCCTCAGTGTTCTGCCATTGCTAAGCAATTACCAAGAGGATGTGTTTTCTCCCCTGATGGATTCTAAGCTTTTCTTCCAGAGGCTGAATTTTATTGCAGATTTTATGTCAGGACAGCAGAGGCTTATTGTTTCTTCTTAATTTTTCCCACTAGAAGTCAAAAACATAAATACAGAAAGAAGAGCCAGAATGATAATCCAGGCAAGAGATAGAGTGGTTTTAGATGTCCAATATTCTCATAAAAATTCATTTCATGTTCCTGCTGACCTTCGTCTTGTTAACTCATGACAGATAACGGAATGCTTCTCTCGTTTTTCTGCTGTTGTGATGCATCACAGAGGCCGGTCCCTTACCCAGTCTCTTTACTACAGAATAACAAACTACAGGATGGCAAAGAGTTTTGCATGTCTTCATACGTTGTTCTTTCTGCTCCTATCTCTATTAATTCATCCTCTTCATATCTGGAAAAACTGCTTTGCACTTAGGTGCAAAGAAACATACAAACAATTTCTCAGCCTTACAGCTATGGCCATTATGTATGTTTATTAGTTTTCTAATTAATCTTCAATTCCAGCCCTTGCTTGCTATTTTTCTTTGGGCCTTGAAATTGAGGATGCCAAAAAATGGTAGGAGAAATTTTCTTTACTCCATAGTAAAGTAGCGGTGTAAAGAAATGCATGAGTTCTCAGGAATATTCCATGAGACATTCCATGCATGTAATGGACATTCTCAGATATTTTAAGGTATACGTGCATTAATGAATTAAAAGGCAGCAATTGAAGGAATAAGTCTAGACTCCTTGGCCTCAGTATTATGGGAGATATCTTGCCAGCTGGCAGCTTTGGGTAACCATCTCACTGAAACTACAGGCTGCTGGTGTGCTTTGGTCTCAGAGGAGAAGGAGTTTTGGGAAAAGAATGAGCGGTTCTGCTGCAAGGCTGAAAACAGACCTGCTCAGTGCAATTCCAGTGGTTCCTGAATTCAGCAGACTCATGCACAGTTAGAGTTTTTTTTTAACTGCAGAGTTAGTTTTTTCACTAAAAGCTGATCACTACAATGACGTCTCTTATTTTGGTAAAAATTATTCTGAGATCCACAGAATTGTCACAGTCTCAATCAATTGCTACCAATGTATTTATTTGTTGATTCAGCCATTCTGAATGCCTTCTTTCCCATGCATTTGACAAGCACTTGAAATACTACCACTAAATAAATGCACATGAATTCAAGCCAGCATCCTTTTGTATAAATGCGGTACTTCCAAAGATCCTGTATTATTTTGGAGCTAAGACAATTTTTAAAGTGGATCTCAGATCTCCAAGCAATTCAGATGCCTTGGAAAGTGAATTCTAGGCTAGATCAAAGATAATGTCCACAAAAATTTCTTACAAGCACGAAACCCACAGAGAGGCAACCTTCAGCTTTAGATGATTACAGGTGTGTTGTGCTTCTTCCAGCACTGCTACCTTTCCAGAATAAAGCAGGTGCAGCTGGGTCCTTTCACTGTATTTTCCACTTCTGCTTGGCCTTCTGTGTGGATTTACCCACAGTTTAGGACAGAAAATGAATGTTTGCAAAGGGCAAGCTATGAGCACAGAGTGACATTCAAATTAAACAGCACTATGCTTATACAATACAGGTCACTCGTGGTCGTTATTGTGTGAGGCAGCTCTGGACTTCTGTCTGCGAAGCCTCTTCACTTTCTCCTTTATATCAAAGACCTGTTTTGGTTTGTTGTCTCTATCTGCAGTAATTGTGTAAAACCAGTAGAAGCAGTAAAAATCTTCAGAGCTTGGCTCTAACATACATCTCTGACCACTGGCAGCCAGCTCTGCATGTTACCAACCCCAGCTGGGAGGGGGCTGGATGCACAGGTTGTGTGCACTGACTGCTCACTCCATAGCCTTAGGATGCTACTCAGCCTGCAGCTGCAGAAGTACCAGGGGGCAATCCCCAGGCCCATCTGTCAGCCACAAGGCCACAGTAGGGCTCCCCACAGCCCTGCCCAGCAAGCAGCAGCTTTGCTTCTTTGCCTCAGCATGCAGAAGCTCTGAAGCGTGGTGCTTAGTTGAAAACTAAGAACACCAGACATGGGCAGTCAGGAAAGGAAAAAGGAAGACATTTCTAAGAAATTAAGCATATGGTGCTGTGTTCTGTGTTATTTCTCATTTCATCGTTAGAGAACAATGCTTCATTTCTCTCTGAAACCACTAGTGTTATACAGGGGAGTTCACATTCATACAGCATGGAATGAGCTCACCTACAAATGCTGATCTGCAGTTCTATAACTGATATTGATTATTTTTGCTGTTAGCCCCCTCCTTTCCTATTAAAATTCAGTGCTACAGTGTAGCATTCCTGATAGAGGTGTTCTGTCATTTTTTCCCAGGCGTTCTGGAAACATGTATGTGCTTCTAGCAAATGCTGAAACCTAAACTAAAAGGCTTACGAATTAGCAGTGGCAGGCTGCAATACAATAAACTGCTTAAGTTTTTGTTGCTGTATAACGTGTGACCATTTGTAACAGTTTTAAAGCTCAGCTATACACCCATCTATTAAACACCATTCTGCCTGCCAAAACTTTTAGTCCTGCTGTATTAAATGTTAGTCTTTTTTCTGTTTTTTTCTTTTTTTTTTTTGTACACTGACAAAAAAGTCAGTAGTAAATTAAGTCCAGAGTGACCAAGGTCTTGATCTTGCTAGATCCTGAGCATTTCCCATTAACATCAAGCTGTGCAGTTAGAGTGCTGGGAAGTCTCTCATTCAAGAGCCATTTTGGCACTTTTGAGAGCAGGGCCCGAAAGGGTCTTAATCTTTGCAGCAATTCAAGGGAACTCTGTCTTAATGCATTGTAGGAGTCATCTATGCTATTTTGTCTGTGTTACCTCAGCATACAAAGGAAGATAACACACTCACTTCATTAAAAATGTCTTATCATCTAGAGACCCTTTTTTTTTTTTTTTTTTTTTTTTTCTCCAGAAAAAAATGGGGAAGAGGATTAAATCATCCACCTCTCTTTGGAATTATCCGCATCCCCAACATTTGGTAATGTTTCTGACCACGTATGATTTTTTATTTTCATCTGCACTTTCACAAAGGCAGCCTTAGAATAGTGCATCTATAGGTTATCATCCTCTCTTAGTCCCAATATTTGTACAGCAGATTGGAGCTGTGCAACAGCACTTCAGCCTTTGTATGGCAGCTTCATTCTCTTGCATTTATTCTAAAAACAGCTCATTTCTTACATCTTCTAAGCTTGATTATACTGGCTATACACCACCTATACATATCTCTAGTGATTCCCAAGCATGCTATCTAAATGTACAACTCAGTAGTCTGCATTTTTTATTTTTAAGAATGTAATTTTATGCAATAGTTTAATATACTAATATAATATACCATTAATACTGAATATCAATCATAGAATCGTAGAATCACAGAAGCATAAAATCACAGAATCATAGAATGGCTTAGGTAGGAATGGACCTCAAGGATTATCAAGCTCCAACCCCCTGCCACATGCAGGGCCACCAACCTCCCCATTTTATACCAGACCAGGCTGCCCAGGGCCCCATCCAGTCTGGCCTTGAACACCTCCAGGGACGGGGCATCCACAACCTCTCTGGGCAGCCTGTGCCAGCACCTCACCACTTTCTTGGTAACCACGCATATGAAAGCTTGAGTTTGTAGTTCAGATTGGCCATTTTCATCCAGTGTTTGCTCCACATTTTATTTTAAAGCCGAACTAAGGGGATTTATTCTTCATTTGGTAGCTTAGGTAGTCTGGCAGTTATTATAAGAATATAATACAGGAAATTCAACCCTTGTTCATTCTTCCCCTGCTCTATCAATGAGACAGTAGAGATTGATGCTCCCTACATATCCTTGCTTAGTCAAGTACAGCCACTGGTTCTACCCCTCTTTCTGACTGAAGCATAGCCTAGATCACATCAGCACCTCTAAGCAGAGTACTTGCCTGCTTGTAATAATTAATGACATTAGTAAATATTTATTCATCACAAATCTACATAAGATTGTAACTCATGCAACACTTTCCATCACAATTTTGAAGCTTTTCATGAGTAGTGTCTGCTTCTTATTAACTGTCCTTAATTCCAGTGATATAATAAATCTAAAATACCTTCATGGCATGATTTAAATACTTCAAGCAGCCAACTAATTTGTCTGCGACAGAATTTAAAACATGGAGAAATAAAGTACCTCTCATGAAAAGCAAGTGGACAATAGGAATAGCAGGAGGTTTCTGGTTTTAATTTTTCATTTTCTTAATACTTTGATAAATGTTCTGATCTTTTATATTTTGTCCCTGATGCTACTCCTTTTTTTCTTTTACATGAATGCAAACAACCTTTCATGTTCAATCAATGGGCAGGTTCATCTCTGGCAATATGCTGCCTCTCACAGTGGTCTTTAGGTGTCTATCTAGATGACTGTCATGATGCTCATGACTACAGTTCCTGATTACGTGTATTACAGAAAGTATTCCATGATCATGCTACTTATAAAATTGCCTTATTATTGTATGTTTGGGCATCATCTTAATCATGGAAAACTATTTCAATCAAGCTAACAAAGTTTAGTTTGTAAATGGGAAGTGTTAATTTATCATGTTCCTCTGGTCTTTGGACTGAGTGGAGAAAACATTTCCTTTGATATAAATTACAAAAAAAGGAATTAATTTATTGGCTTTCATCCAGAGATGTTAAATTAAACTCCTAACTGTGTTTTGTTTTAATATCATCCTGCTTCAAATTCAGTTCCTGAGAAGGAAGTCCACAAAGTACTCTGTAACTGAGTATTTATTGCTTCATTCTCATTAATACTGCTCTGAAACAGTGGCATGGCTACTGATTTCATTTTCTTGGTCTATTTTTGTTTTTCAGTTTGGCAGAGAGCTCCTTCCTCAGCAGTTACACGTGTTTCAATAATACACTGTTTGGACACACTATCTTGAAGAAGGCAGTTGCCCAACATGCCCAACATGTTCAAAAAGAGGTCTGGGATAAGAAATGGGCAGCAAAAAATAGCCATGGACATTCATGAAGAGTAAGTTAGCCTTCAGCCCCAAATGTGTTCATCTTGCCTTACAAACATTAAACATAATCCAGTATCAGATGTTGCACAGGGCTGGTGTAGGTTTGCCCCAGAGAGTGAGCACAGGCAGGCACATTAGCAGAACTGATATCTGCAGCATGTTCCTGGAGGTGTTAATAAAAGAGCTGCAGGGTAAAGCTCAGAGGAGACTAATAAGTACATAAAAAAATATTTTAGTATCCCTTTTAGACATATTTAAGCATTAGGAGTCTAAGCAGTTGAGAATATTAACAGTAACTTTGGCTACAGTGAATAAAGAAAAAATAGATTATGCTTTGATAGCAGCAAAGCCATCCATGAATATGAAATGATATCAGGATCAAATGTTCAAATTAAGATGAGTGGGAAAGATATGAACATTGTCTAAAAGGGAAAAAAAGTGGGCATAAGAATGTTAAAACAGATGAAGCCACCCATTTTTCTGTACTTCTAAATCACTATGAATCACTGACAAATTTGTCAGCATGTGGAGTACTACCAGCAAAGGCTCCCTTCAAATGAAACATGTAACATCATTTACCATTGAAATGGGATTTCCAGCTTCTTTTAAGACTGCATTCTCCTAGAATGTTTCCACAGGAGAAAAGCGGCCGGCCAGGGAACAAGCAGACTTCCTTGGGCAGACTTACCCTGTTTCATACCAACAGTCCTGCAGAATATCTGTTACCTGCAGACCAGTAGCCAGATCATGGTTTGCTTTCCCATTAAAACAAGTTTGCCCACAACAGATTTGTACAGGAGCAGTGAAAAGGAAGGCAGCCATCTCTGTTAGTACTCGTGTCCATGTTGCGTATTACAGTTTCCAGTGGTTAACAGAGCACAGACATCAGATAACAGTTAAGCTAAGATTTTTCTACTATTTTCCCTCTGTTCTGGGAGGATCACTGATACTGCATGGTATCTAAAACTGCCTTGTATGAAATGTGGTAGTGTATGAGAAATACTAAAGGTAGTATAGACATTGTGTCTGACTTTCCTCTATTCGCAACATTGTAAATCAAGACAAACAGCACTGAAATTCAGAAAACCATCACTAGAAAGCAGGTGCAAGAGAACTGTCAGGCTCTCTGATGTGATCTGCAGAAATGAAGAGTCTGCCACAACTGCCTAGTGCGGCCACTGTGACTGTTTCTCTTTGCTGGCTGCGCAGAGAAGAGGAGCCTGGCAGTGCATGGCAGTAAGGCAAAGCACAACACTCTGATCTCTCACACTCAGAACTTTGACTGATGGTCAGTGGCATGTAGCAGTCACACGGCTGAGTTGCTACTGGCTCCAGTTATCCTCACCAACTCTTTGATTTCTGATGTGAGCGAGTTCTGGATACTTAATATCCTCCCCAATGTGCTTGCTTTGACAGCATCTTCATCTGGGTTGTAATTCTGAAGACAAATTCCATGGAGCTGTTAGGCAGAAGGAAGCATAATAATGTATCTTAAATTTCCCACCAACTGTGGCTTTCACTTGGATTGTTCTCATATTGACTGGTTCTAATTTGAATTCAGATATAACTCCCTGTCCAGTACAGGGGAAGAACTGTTTGTTGTCAGCTCAATTTTTTTTTTTTTTTTCTGATTTATTAAACTGTGCATTTTGTGATATCACAGCCTGTCTTAACTTCAGGAAGGTATGAAAGGAAATTCAGTAATACCGGCATGATCCTGTCTGTGACCATACAAATGAGGCCATATAAATGGCTTCTACAGAACACTAAAGACATTTCTCCTCAAAAAGAAAAATGGTCATACCAGATATAGTAGTTTCTCTGGTTTCGTCCACGTTGATCGGAAAGAGGTCACTGAGAAGAGATGAATGGAGCTTTTTTGTTGCTCTCTCTTTTATTGAAAGGGGCTCACTAATCTCATCCGAAATTTCCCTGCAGTTATCTCCCGTTACACTGAAGTAAGATCTAGTGACTTAAGAGTTTCTAAAAATGTGGAAGGCCTACAGCATGGGATTCAAAATGAAATTACTGAAGCAAGTTTCACTGTTCATGCTAGGTTGGCTTTTCAGTAGCAAAAACTGAGATGGGAGACATTCATGAAAGTAAGTATGTTAGGTTTTGTCATAGCCAGGGTAGTGAGACAGACATTAGGAAAAAAAATAAAAAAAGAAGATGTTGATCCTCACAAAAAAGGAAAAGCCATACAGTCTTTAAAGAATGGTGTGCTTTTGAGTCCAGTGTGTACCTAAACACTCAGTAACATGGTAGTGCTGGATAAAGGTGGATAAAGAATTGGTTGGATGGTTGGAGTCAGAGAGTTGTTGTCAACGGCTCTGTGTCCAGGTGGAGGCCAGTGATGACTGGTGTCTGCCAGCATTCTGTCTTGGGGTGTGTGTTCCTTAACATCTAAAGCATGAGAGCAGATCTGCTGAAAAGAACCTGGGGGTTCTGGTGGACAAAAAGCTGGACATGAACCAGCAGTGTATGCCTGCAGCCCAAAAGGCCAACTGTATCTTGGGCTGGATCAAAAGAGAGGTGGCAGCAGGGGGAGGAGATTGTCTCCCTATACTCTGGCCTCATGCGACCCCTGCTTCCAGGCATGGGGCACAAGAACAAGAAGGATGTGGAACCATTGGAGCAGGTCCAGGGGAAGGCCAAAAAGATAATGGGAGGGCTGTAGCACCTCTCTTGTGAAGATCCAGCATCCTGCCCACGCATGAGTGTTGGAGCCTGATGGTCTTCTAGGTCCCTTCCAACCTGAGCCATTCTATGATAGTATGACTCTATGATACTATGTTGCAGTAGCTTGGCCTGTAGAAGTATGTTATACAAAGATTTCAGAGAACTAGAGCCCTGAAGGTATGAAAAAAGGAGGCTACCTGGGAGTGGCTGTACTCACGGGTTGTTGGTGACTCAAGCTGGTCAGCACTGCTTGAGAACTAGGTGCTTTCCACCTGGAAGTGAATGCAGAGAGTAAGCACAGACTTAGAGAAACCTGAGCAGAATTTCATATTTCACGTGTTCATCCATATTTAGACGGCTGGACGTAATTATCAACCGAGAAAACACAGAGCACACAAACTAACATGATTAGAAAACACACTGCAGAGAGCTAATAACAAAGATGTAAAACATAGGGTCACTGGAGTGCTGAGGATGTCACTCTAGTAATATTTCATTTTTCCTGTGTTAATTACATTACTCATTCTGATCATAGCTGCTCTGCAAACATACCCAGAGAACAGGAACAGGATATTTTACCCATTCTCAGTGAAGCTATTTTTTTGGATGACTGAGGAAAGGAAAATTTCAGAGAGGCCTCAATATGGTGCTAAATCCAATATGTTATGTTTTAATTAGAGTAGGATTAGTGAAAATTACAGATGAAAAGTGAAGGACAAATGCAGTTCTTTAAAAGAACTGCAAAAGATGTTCATTCTTGTAGAGTTAGAAAGGGTATTCTTGGCTTAGTACTTATTTTTGCACTGATACATTTCCAACATTTTCACTACAAGTTTTTTCCTGCCAGGAGTGCAAACATTTGCCTTGAGCTGTGGTATTTAACTGCAAATATAAACACTGTTCAGTTGCACTTTTAGTCATTTTAAATGGTAACACCGTCATACAAAAATACTACTTAGACATACGTCTTTTATTTCATGTTTCAAAGTTTAGTAGAAGATACAATATAAAATAGCTGTACAGTCATCTATAGTGACAGGACCTGTATCTGGATGCTTATTTTGCAAATATATTATGACTTGTCTCTGCCAAAGATTTTTTTTTTTTTTTTTTTTTTGGTTGGTTGTTTTTCTAATAATTAATTCAGAAAATTGAAATTCATGCTGTGTAATAGAGAATCATAAGAATTTGTGCTAATTCTCAGTTAAGCTGGGAAGTAGGGAAGAAAAAGGAAAATGGAAGAAAAATTGAGGGTCCGTGGTATTCATGAATTGTGTTTTCCTTTTTTTTCAGACTAAAATCTAGCAGCATTTTTCAGTGCACACTGTGTTTGGTCAATATTATAGACTTGTCCCTCCTACTAGAAAGTAGCTTTGGATAAAATCTTTGGTCAATATGGAAAACATTTCACACATCAGCAATTGATCATTCTATGAAACCAAACAGAAAAACATTTTCTGCTATTGGTCAACAGCATTTACAAGACATTTTTAATCTGAGAATCTTGTATTGCTCTGCAGTAACCTTCTAGCCCTCTACATTTGTGCAAAAGAGGTGCAAGTTTTGTTACCAAGCAGGTCATTAGGTTTGTACTGCTGCTCAGGTACTCTACGAGGTTAAGTGTATCTGTAGTGACAACATAAGACAGTAAAGAACCTTGTTTCTGAGCAACTGTATTACAGACTAGGAAATGACTGGGGATAAAAGAGATTCAGTTCTGAAGAAGGATATAATGGGCCACACATGAGCTATATACACAGATAGAGCTTTAAGTGCAATGGCAAACATTCTCTGTGCAGATGTCTTTGAGAACAGAATCAGTTACAAAATGTGTGGACCTGTGAAGAACAGAGAATAAATAAGGAAATGTCAGGGCTTGCCTTTACAATCCACTTCAGAGCAGAAATTGAATGTGCCATGGAATGAAGCATAGCTTCTTTAGACTTCTGGAGAAATATAACATATAAGGTAAAAATGCTATAAAGATTTTTGGTTGGTTTATGATCCTTTCCTTTATTATGCATAAGAAAAGAAAAAGTGATTTACAGGATTTCTGTTTCTGAGGTTTGCAGAAGGTTGAAAACCCTCTTCTTTACACAAACCAGATTGCAAATTATATTTAAACTCTCATACATTTAATAATATACACAGTTTAAAAAATCCTCTTCTGTATATTGTGCGTTGTGTTCTGCTTTTTCAGCACTTCAGTACCTCAAGGTTTCAAGTCTGTGCTTTCACACTCGTTTCATAGACCTGGTTTCTAAATCTCATGTCATTCTTCTTCTTGACAATTGCAAATTTACATTTATTTATACACCAAAAAGATATTTATGGCTTAACATTTTAATAATGCTGTAGTCAAATTTTATTAGTGATTCTCTGTTACATTTTATATGAGACAGAAGAGTAATGAAGAATATATCACTGTGGGTTTTTAGGCTTACAAGCTTAATGTATTATGATATAACAAAATGTATTATATAAAGTCCCTTTCTTGGGCAGGCAAATGAGAGCACCATAGATATGACAACATAAAGCAGCAATCAAACCAGCAATAACATTCTGTAATTGGAAAGACATTTTTTATAAAGCATAACTTTAAAGGCAGATAATTTTTAAATAAAGAGCTTTCAGATTGCCAACAGTGGCTGTACATGTATTGTGCAGGTAGTAAGAACAGAGAATACCAATAAAACAAAACCTATTGCTTCACAAGATCTAATTTGGTCTTCAAATTTGCAGCAGACAGCTTGTCCATCTGGATAATGTATGTGACAGGATGTAAGAAACCTTCAGTTCATCTCGGTACCAGTGATCGGAAAGAATCCTTTGGAGACTTTCTTAGAAAGGAGAGGGGTTTTCAGTAAGCTTAGAAATCATTCTTGATTTCTTCCTATGCTCTCTTAGCTACTTGCAGACACGAACACAACCTCCAAAGAGAACCGGACAAGCATTACTTTGTTTGGAAACAAATTAACATAAACCACAGAGGAGTCCTCACTTCGCTTTCATTACAAATTAGAATGAACTTAATTAAGTCGAAATTTCTCCCCAAACCTAAATTACACTAAACATTCCTTTCAGAAGCACTGGCACTGGCCTCCCCAGATGCCAAGACGACGTTTGCCTTCCCTCGGGCACAAAGGGCAGCCGACTGTCAGCGTGTGCTGGCAGCCACTGGCACAGGCCTTAAGGCAGGCAGCCTAAGGGACAGCACACTGGGGTTCTTCACCGCCCAGCAGGCTTTGAACTCGCTCGCAGGTTCGGTCCACGGAGTGGCTGCTTTCAGTCTGTTTGGTCACGGAGTGATTTTAAGGACTGCGTGGAAGGGCCTTTTGGTGCCCGGTGGGCAGTTGCACATACGGCCGAGCTCTGCAGAGCGTGGCAGAGCAGGCAGTGAGCGCTGCCATATCTGGGCAGGGTGTGGGGCAAAGCGGGAGCCTGGGAGTGAGATGTGGGAGCACCGCAGGGAGCGGCTGTCACGGGCACCACACACTCGTGCTATGGCCATTAAAACAGAAGAAGAAGATTTATTCCAAAATATGAAGGGGAAAAATAAACCCAACAAATAAAGAAAACGCCACAGGCTGCCCCGACGCCTGACGTCGAGCGGATGCCCGCTGGGTACGGCCGAGGCCTGCGGGCCAAGGCCACGCTCCCGCCCCGCAGCGCAGCGCACCCCGCCTCCGCGCGGCCCCGCCTTCTCCCCTCAGCCTCCGCCGGGGGCGCGAGGGGCCGCGCGCGCGCAGTACCCGGCATGCAGCGGGCGGGCGGCTCGCACCAAGATGGCGGCGCCGCTGGACGAGTATGAGAAAGAAGCGGGCTGCGTCCCCATCCTGCACCCCGAGGTGAGGCCGGGCGCGCCGGACTCGGCGGCGGGGCGCGGGCTCGGGGCGCGGCGGGAGCGGCGCTCGACGCTGCGCGTAGGCGAGGCGGGCGGGTCGAGCGGGGCGCGGGAGGTGCGCGAGGTGCGCCGCCGCCCCCCACGTCCAGCGGCGCCGCCATCTTGGTGCGAGTTTTTTTTTTTTTTTTTTTTTTTTTTTTTTTTTTTTTTTTTTTT